>CM076574.1:1072619625-1073005929 GCA_034641835.2 Pinus albicaulis
TTACATAATGAATTTATATTCTCAAAAAATATATGTGATATTTGAATTATTTGAATTTATACTAAAATAATAATAAGTTTTTCAAAAACATCTCCAAAATATAAAATAAATAAATTACAATTTCACAAAATTAGCAAGTATTTATTAGAGGCATGAAAATCTTGGTTTTTTAATTATATCTCATATATTTATATAAATAATATACATTAAAGTTTGGTTTTTTTAATCATATTTTGTGACGCAGTAATAGCTCATAAATAACCAGGATCTTTTTCACTCGTGCATATACAAACATGCGTCTCAAAAAATTTCAATTTACACGGCAATTTCATCATCTTTAGAAAGCAACAATGGTTATGAAACCATTACACATATGGTTATATTTAAAAGTCAATAAAACCAATGACTCAAATCATTCAAAAGCTTCCTTAAACCATATTAATGCCTTAATTCCCTCATTTAGAAAATTACCAACATTCAAGGGTGTTTATACACATCATACCTAAATACATTCTGCGTTCACAAGCCCATTTTACATACTTGCATATCAAATAAACATCATTCAATTCAAAGCCGATCTTGAATTGTACATGTACCTTTTCATGGTCTCATCATTAGACCCATTATGTCTCATACATCATCCCATTCACATATACTGGATTCAATCAACAAACAATGTGCCCATGTTTTAATATTAATGCGCCCTTTCCAAACATACAGTCATTCAGATTTAAAATCAGTCTTCAATCTTTATTCAATGCAACAGAAGACATTCTTACTACTTACCAATCTATAATCGAATTCATTAATCGCCTTTTTTTTATTACTTGGATGCTCTTCATATTGGTATGCCCATACTACCACACAACTCTGCGTTTTTGTATCAAATTGCCATCGCTTTCATTAAATTCAACCATTACTGTATCCTCCGCATCTTTGCAACTGAATCTTCAACTTTCGCCTTATGTCAAAACAACTTCAAATATATATATTCCATACAAACAGTACTTCATTTCATTCAGCAACTCATTTACATATATGTAAAACGCAATGATGGTCTATCATAATTTTAACACATGCTTGTGAATGCGCTTACCTCCCATTCAGAATGCGCCTCACCTTATTCAATGCTCCATCCATCAGAAAATGTTCAACACAGCGATTTACGCTGCCATACATCAATTTCCATGCATATCCATTCCATACTTTGTGAGCATCGATTCATTTTAAACTTAGTTGCAGTCCGGCTATTTAAATTACCTGCAATTTCATTTCCACCACAATTTCTTCAACATCGCATTTCAATAGATCATTGTTTCGTTGTCAATGGATGGATTGTCTAGTCATTTTACAGAACTTGGCATTTAATACCAAACAAGAACTCTGCGCTTTTATTAACTTCGATTCCCAATTACCAGATTCAATTCTGGTTTCACATCATGACACCACAGAAATTAATAAAATCTTATATCTACTTTAAACTCCAGATCCTACCACATCAAAATCGAATAGTTCCAGCATTCTACTTACCCAATACGCTCGGCGCTTCAACCAATGCATTACCATCACATCGATCTATTGAATTTCACAATCAATGCCACGCTATTCAAACTATGTTACTGATATTGAATTGAATTCCAACACAATTTATAACATAACTTTGCACCCTCCAATATTCAATTCCAATTATGAATTCACCATCAATTCTGAATTAAACAACTACTGTTGTTTCTCCGATTGGAAACCCTGTTACAGTCTTGCCATAGAAAATTACAAACACTACAAAGGCGCAAATAAATCACATAGTGGATAGGACCGTCAAAAGCGCAAATAAATCGATCTTAAGTTTTTCTTTTGTTGCACACTTCCTTTTGGTCGATTTTTCCAACAATCGACACCGATCCCTCGAAAATGGAATGTACTTGTTTAAGGGTGCAAGGTATCCATTTCCCATAATTTCAAATGTGAGCTATACACTCCAAGTGACCTCTGAAAATGTGAAACTTCTTATTTCTTATACAGAGATAGACTGTAGGGGCATTCATCGAACATGTCACCTCTAAAGAGAGGATGAGTTCCAGAGGCTACCTGGCCCTCTACAGGCTCTGCCTAAAGAAATAATGAAGTAAACACTTAGAAGTCTTTGACATACACATACTTGAAGTTTGATGTCTTGCGGAATAAGACAAATAACTTTCTGCAGCTGAGTAGGTGATTATGTGTGTATGCAAGTTATGTATATTTTTTGTTTAACACTTTATATCAGTTTTTTTTAGCATATCATCTTCAACAAATAAATACATCAAAATGATAAAGCAGTTCACCCCCCCTCTGGGCTACATCTGCTGGACCAAGCCTCTCAAACTAGGCTTGTCCTCTTGTATTAAAAATGCTACAAAGGCTAATACAAGAATATGAGTGTCTCGAAAGACAAATCTGACTGTAAATACAGAATCAGAAGATAGGAATTAGCTAAACATGCTATTTCCCAAACACTAAACAGTGAAATTGTACCTGATACAAAACTTTTCCCCAATTGGCCCTGGTGGCCCTTTAGACTTGCATGGAGAATTTCGAGGTGAAGATGACCTCAATTGGTTCTGAAACCTCTTCCATTAGACTCAGAAGGTCGAAAATAGCAGAAATAGGCTTTTGAATCACCAAAAATGGATGAACATAGCCCCCAAACAGCTCCAGCACTGAAATGGCCCTGGTGGCTCTGAAAGCTTCCCTGAAGCTAAACAGTGAGAAGAATGCCTCAAAAGGAAAAACGAGTTGTAGAAATGGATTCATAATGCTGAAAAAATTCAGGAATGACCTTCGTTCGACATTCACTGGCTGCACAATTCCCAATGCAGCTCCCAAACTGATTTGGCCCTAGTGGCTCCTGGAACTTCCACGAAGCAACATCAGCTGCAAAAGACCTCAGATGGCTGTGAAACCTATTCCAATGGCTTCAGAAGGTCGAAGAGACCCAAAATCAAAAAAACAATCGTCTCAAAAGACCTCTCCTAGCCAAAGTTATGCCACATTTACTCCATCTGTCAGTTGGACTAAACAAACTCCAGTTAAATCTGGAAACACTGCCAGATAAGCCCGACAAAATAGAGGTGGCGCTAAATTTGGGGCACTCCGCCGAAACTGCCGCCAAAATGTGTGCTGACGTGTAGGGCCACGTAACCGTGCTGAATGGAATTAGTTGAATGACTTTGAGTTTTGAATGGGAATATTAAAGTTTGAAAACATATATTAAAAACCCACGTATTTGTTGCGTGCCCATAAACTTAGCGCTATGGTCCCGAGCGGATAGTCATGTGTGAGAGGGGGCTGGCCCTTAGGGGCTGGCCCTCTTTTGGGCCCCGCCCAACCAAAGTCAAACACTTAAATATAAATGCGTTGCATTCATTAACAAGAACCAACGACTTGCCCCAACGGTCGGGCCTTTGTGTTATCAACCCGCCGACCCGGGATCCAATCCTGTCGCGTCCATAACAAAGTTTTTAAACGCCATTCCAATCCACCTTCGGGCCACGTGGCGGCCTCCGGGCTGGCCACGTGGCGCCTTTTAATTGGATGCGACTGGAATATTCTGCAGAATATTCTGTGGAATATTCTTTTTTTAATAAAAATATTTTTTTCCCAAAGTCAAATTTTGGCATTTTTAATTGAAATTGGCGGATCTTTAAAACTGAATATCTTCCTCATACGGAGTCGGATTTGAGTGCCGTTCACGGCGTTGGGATCGTATTGACGAGCACTTTCCAGTTGATTTGTTTCAGAGAAATTCTGAGCACTTTCATTTTTTAGCCTTTTTCCATGGCTTGGACTTGAGCTCCCCGATCGATACCTCAATCATACATTTAACCAAATATACATATAAACTTTCCCAACCAACAAATCAATGTTTATATAATTTGAAACCAAAACAAATTACTTACAAATTTTCCTTCCTGGCCAGATATTCCAGATTGATGGCCCTCTACAAACTGCCCTAAGGCATCCAAGCAGAAACCCTCTCACTCTCTACACACACTCACTCACACTCTCAATGTGTTTTTCTCTCAAAACCCCTTCCTATTTATACAATTTTTAAAAATCATTTAATTAAATGCTCAATCCCTTCAATTCCTCAACAAACCCCTAAATCTCTCAACATCCCTAAAGGATAGATCTTTATCCCTAAAACTTAGAAACTAATTCCAACTTAGGCTCCCTCATTAATTCTAAATAATCTAGAAACTAATTTCTCTCATATTTACAATTTCTCACAAATAATTAATTAATCACTCAAAATAAATTTAATATTTACATGAAATTTAATATTTCTTCAAAATATGAAACCCCCTAGCTTAGATAAAATACAAGGTGTTTTTCTGAGCTGATGCTCCTGCATCATCTTGTATATACATGGTAGATAATATACATTATATTAGTAAAAAAACATGGTTAAATTTTACTGAAAGTTGTGTATTAAACTCCTCTTAACTATTAAATGTTGATCAACTAAATATGACTTTCATTTGTTTGAGGAAATTGTATTCATTTGTTGTTTTTAAACTTCACTCAAAGTTGTGTGTTCTAAACGTTGCCATTCACTTTGATGTGATTTATTAAAGCATGACAATGAACATTGATTTAAAAAAATAAGTGTTAATAAATATGCCAAATAACAATTATTATTAAATAACACTTATTCTCTTTTAAATTCTATTTACAAGAAGAATTAATTTGGCGCAATCGAGGAGAGATATGGCATCTAAAAGAAATTTGTCTCTTCGTCCTTTATATCTGTAATCAACTAAATGCATGTCTATAATTAAATTAAATGCATGTTATGAATTTACGAGGCACCCGGTCCCAAAATGTTTGAAAACCTTTGAAGGTTGGCAATAATTTCAGTTGTAAGATAGAGAACAACAACTCGTAGGAGGAATTGCTCGCAAGAGTTTTCAAGAAACAACAACGACTTTGGAAAACCGATTGCAACTAGGTATCACTGTGAATAATGTATGTTTCTTCCAAGCCTTATCAGGGAGATTATATAAGAGTAGGGGCAGGCGATAAAGCCTGAATATGAAATTACCAGAATATAAAAGGAAAGATAAGGAGAAAGTAAAATTTCCTTCATTGTTATGGTGTCCAGCAAAAAATAAAGCAGAGAAGTGTGTATCTTTCCGAACAACAACCTCATGATTTTTTTTCATTTTCATAGCATTATTTTTTATAACACTTCTGAAACCTCTGATTTTCTAAAGGGATGTTTTTGGTTTACCTATTGGGATTATGGTTTTCCTAGTTTTTTGATAATTTTTTATCAATGGCTCCAAGTATGCCTATATACACTTTCTAGTAAAATTTACTAAAAAATTGCAAAAATCTCATTTAACCTATAGGGCTTTCTGCGTGTTTTAGCTAAAATATCTCATTTAACCTATAGGGCTTTCTGCGTGTTTTAGCTAAAATATTTTCATGATTTCATTTAGGTTGACATAAATTTTTGATGTATTAGGATGAATCCTATATTGTCACTAATGTAAACATTAAATATTATGAATAACATGTAAATTATAAACTGGGGCAGACTACTAGTAAATAGCTGGTTATGAGTTCACAACCACGTGAAATTAGGTAGACTGTCCTCAACAGACTTTTCACCCCTACACACAGGAAATTCACATGTTAGGTCCCTATAATACTAGTGTAGCCTCTTATTGTTATTGTTAGTGTAGCCCCGTTATTGTTATTGTTGTGCCCATGTAGTCCCCATATTGTTATTATTGTGCCCCATAGGTGTAGGCCCATTAATATTATTGTTGTGCTCATGTAGTCCCCATATTTTATATTGTGACCCCTTAGACTCCTATATATAGAAGGTAGGTTTTGTCGTTTTTATCATTCAAGAATTCTTCATTTATGTAATGTAAAGGAGGTTTCCCCCTCGAAGAGGCTAATTTCTAAGTCGGTGATCTATCTTTTCTTCTATTTTGTGAGCTAGTTTCATAACATTTGGTATCAAAGCTTTGGATTTTAGGGGTTTGCTGCTGCAAAAAAGCCATCTTGGAATTTTCGCTATAATTTTTTTTCTACGAATGCTCAGAAGCCAAAATTGTTACCACTAGAAGGCGAAAATCTCGAGGAACTTAGTGTACAAATTTCAGATCTTGGTTATCTATATTTTCGGAGACATGATCTGAGGAATTTAGGGTTTTGCGGGATCCATAATTTTATCTCAAGCAGGTGATCGAGGTAAAACCATCATAAATTTTGTTTCATACATCGGATTTGAATTCTGTAAAAAGTGGTTGAAAGTGCACAGACTTTAGTTTCTTTTGTATGAATTCCACCGGTGAAGGTCAAAACAGTGACACGTGGCACACTGCACAATTTTTTCTACTGGACTACTCCATAATTAGATCATTGTGGGAGATTGGGCATAACTTTACCTAGAAGAATCCAAATTAGGTCTTACCTATGGCATTGGAAAAAAAATTTAGAGGGCTACCACAGGACCAAAATTCAGATTTTGGAGATATGAAATTACAAAGTTAAAATCGTTTCAAGATCAAGCTCCTAAAAGAAAGAAAGAAAATTCTACACCTATTAAGTCCTCATAAAACTCTACTATGATGCATGAAGAGGAAGAATTGGAGCATGATATATCAAAATTACGGGACCAAGTGCAAAAAATTTTGATCTCACAAAGAGAAACCAAAGATGACATAGATAGTTTAAAAGAAGACATGAAAGCTAATATGCATGGTATAGAAGAAAAAACAAAAAAAACATCGAAGATTTGAAGAATGGTTTAAAAGCATATTTGACAAAGTTGCTATAGGAAATGATTCCTAATGGTGAAAAGGTATTAGTTGAAACTCATGATGAGAACAAAGAAAATGTTAATAATGATTCCATAGCCTCTAGCATTGGATTGAAGACCCACCATATTCCAAATATATATATGAGGAAAATTGATGGCAAGGATCTGATAACATGGACACTACAAATGGAAAAATACTTTGATTTCCATAATGTGCAACACACACAAAAGGTACACATTAAAACTTTATATTTAGAAAAAAATCAGTTTGTATGGTATCAATGGTTTTTTTCTCGTAAACCAATTGTTACTTGGTTAATTTTACGGAGGAAATGATAACACATTATGAGGATACAAAGAGAAAGACCTTCTTTAGCCAATTGATAAATCTCAAACAAAGGGTTCAATGATGGAGCACATTGAGGACTTCCAAAAATTCAATATAAGGGTAAATGATATTGCAGAGGAACATTGATGTCTTCATAGGGACTACAAAGGATAACATCCAACATGAGGTTCACCTTTGGGAACCTGATACATTGGAGAAGGCATTCAGGTTAGCAAGAAAAACTTAAAGAAAAATTATGGCGACTAGGAATCCTACCATTCACAATTATAAAGATGAAAGTGTTGCTACTCCTAGCCTTCCATAACCTACAAGGTTGCCACCACAACAGTTGGAAGAAAAATGAGAAAAAGAGATTTGTTATAGTTGTGATAGAAAATACAGTAAAGGTCATAATTATTCCTAGAGGAAATTATTTTACATAGATTGTGAAGATGAGGAAGAAAAGGAACAAGAAACTTAAAAAAAAGAGGATATAAACTAGGAACTGACCTTAGATAAATAAGATATGAATCCGACCATATCTTGTAATGCATTGGCTAGAATTACCACTCCTCAAACTCTCAATATAAAAGGACATATCAAGAAGAACAAGGTAATAGTGTTGAATGATTCATGTAGTACCCATAATTTTATTCATTGTAATATAACCAAGGAATTGAATTTCTTCCTATATCCAACACCAGAGTGTCAAGCGATGGTCGTAAATGGAGGAAATATAAATTTCTCTAGAAAGTTCCATAATATGAGGATAACCATGGGGGAATTTGTATTGAATAGCCCAATGCTTTCCATTCCAATGGGTGGTGTTGATGTTGTATTAGGAGTTCAATGGTTACAATATTTGGGTATGATAACTTTTAATTTTCAAAAATGTTTCTTGAAATTTTATTGGGAAGGAAAGAAAGTTGAATTAAGGGGTATCGTAGGGAAACTAGGAAAGTTAACCAACTCTAATGGAATGACAGAGCTTCTAAAGAAAGAAAAATGAGGCGTAATTGCACAATTATGCTCACTAGAGTTTCAAACATTGAAATCATCTTTAAGAGAAAATTCTAAGGGTTAAGAAGTGGAAGATCACATCAAGCATCAAAAACAAGTTCTCCAACTCTTAAAGTATAACATAACTTTTATGCAAAATCAAATGAAACAACAAGCATATAAACATCGCAGGAAAATAACTTTGATATAGGAGACTTGGTATTTTTACAGCTACAACCATATAAACAAATGTCCCTCAAGAAAGCTAAGAAAGATAATAGATTATCACCAAATTACTATGGTCCTTACAAGATGTTGCAAAACATTGGTACTATGGAATACAAATTGGAGCTTCCTACATCTTCCTGAGTGCACCCATTTTTCCATGTTTCATGCTTAAAGAAGGTTATAGGTGACAAAATCCCAATTCAAATAATATTTCCAGAACTTGACGAGGAAGGAAAAATCACATTGGAACCTGAGGCAGTCACGGAAACAATAACTCGACAACTATGAAATAGATCAATTTCAGAGTATCTCATTAAGTGGAAGAACTTAACCGCTGAAGATTCCACATGGGAGGATAATAATTTTATATAGAAGTATCTAAAACTACTCAAGCGTTGAGGACAACACTTGTTTGAAGGAGAGGGGCATGTTAGGTCCCTATAATATTAGTGTAGCCCCATTATTGTTATTGTTGTGCCCATGTAGTCCCCATATTTTTATTATTGTGTCCCATAGGTGTAGCCCCATTATTGTTATTGTTGTGCCCATGTGATCCCCATATTTTTATATTGTGACCCCTTAGACTCCTATATATAGAAGGCATATTTTTTCAATTTTATCATCCAA
Source organism: Pinus albicaulis (assembly GCA_034641835.2). Classification (NCBI taxonomy): domain Eukaryota; kingdom Viridiplantae; phylum Streptophyta; class Pinopsida; order Pinales; family Pinaceae; genus Pinus; species Pinus albicaulis. The sequence goes on from CM076574.1 coordinate 1,072,628,625, forward strand.
TATTTGTTCATTTATGTAATGCAAAGGAGGTTTCCCCCTCGAAGTGGTTGATTTATAAGTCATTGATCTATCTTTTATTTTATTTTGTGAGCTGGTTACATACCATCACACACCATCCCCAACTCGAAATTTTCGACGGATTATTGAATGACGTATCGAGAATGAGTCCTTCCAGAATGATATTTTCACAAATACTTGATTCATTTCATCGTTGCAAAGAATAAATCTTAATCGTTGATTTTGTCTCATTCACCCTAATCTTCAAGGACTCTTGGTGTGAAACAAGAACGTTGTTCCTTTTCTTTAGACCTTGAAGGTCTAAGGAGTCTTTACAAGTTTCTTATTCTTGTTCATTTTCTTCACACCTTCAACGTCCATGTAGTCAATATTGATTTTCTCATCTTCTTCAACGTGTTGGGTATCTCCGACCATGGAAACCTTCATCTTGAGGCGATGAATGTGGAGAAATTTACGGACCCGCTGAAACGATTTTTCTTTTGGGGGTCATAGTTCTTCAGCCCGATCTCTAACTCTATCATCTCCGTGAATTTTCGTTTCTTGAATTATTTCCTTCCTCAACATGTCACTTTTAAGCTTCCTTTGTTTGTGCCTCATGTAAGGCGCGCCTTGCTTCCTCTACCAGTTTGTCATGGAAGTTCTCCTTAAATTTTTGCCATGGTTTTCACTATAGATTGGAATTTACCTCCCTAGCAATAACATTGTAACAAGTGGAACACATGCAACACTCCTGCTCTTTTCTTATTGGTTGCAAGCTAGCGGTAAGGCTATGGATGGTCATGACACGTGTCATAGTCATCATGTTTTAGATCTTAATTGTAGTGCAGACTTGCAGAATCCCTGGCTACGATATATATTCAGATTAGCCAGCTACTTTGTAAAAGAGATATTTTTAACAAGTACAGGCATATTTAAATACAGGGAATTCACTATTCTACTCAAAGCCCATAAAAAAAAAACTGTAAAACAAATATCAGAAGATAAGACATAATGTAAGAGAGGGAGTACGAGTATATTGATAGGTTAGTGCGAATGAGGCATCTGTAAGAACACTATTGAAAAAGAAACACGGAGAGGATGATCACTCCAGTAACAGAGAAACGTGTCTTAAAAAAAAGAAATGCTACAAAATGAGGGTGATCTCACAAATGATAGAGAAAGTGTGGTAGGAAAACAAGAGGGTAAAAAATGAACACGAAAACACGGTGAACAAAAACATATTTATGCTTTAAAACTAAACTGACTCATCATAATCAAATTTTTAGAAACTCATCAATCCATTCATTAAATCAAATCCCTTTAAGATGGGCAAATCAAATTTCTATAAGTCATATATTTCATAATCAAATCCCTTATTCATAATGGAAATGGTCTTAGGTTTAAAGTTTAATTATGTCACAAGTAAAATATAATAATCTAATGTTGGCATTAATGACATTGTACTTTTAATTACTTATTTTTAAAAATATGTTTCAAAAAACAAATTTGTATTGTCCCTACGTGTCCAAAAATGCCAAAGAAAAAATTGTTTTTAATTTCTTATTATTTTAGAGATTATAATATAAATTATCATTATATATATTTAGGCTCTAATTTTATATATATATATATATATATATATATATTCCTATTTTATTTTTTGGGAATAATTTTGATCTTATAAGTAGTTAGTTTCCTATAACTAACCATTCATTAATAAATACTATCACATATAGTACAATCTTTAATCCTTTATAACCTATTTTTTTATTAATTTAATATTAAATCTGAATAATTTATTTGACTTTCTTTAATGTTTATTTCTGAAACTTGGCTAGATGGAAGCCAAGTTTATGAACCATCTGATGGATTGATTATCCAATGACTTTGCGACAAGAGTGGGAGCTCGAGGAACCTGTTGCAAGATTCAGTTTTTTCCATTTTCTCCTTCATACTCAAATAGCGAATCAAATGAATCTAGTTACATATATAGAGTTAGGTTCAAATATTGTATGCATGTACAGAGTTTTCGAAGAATGTGCGCTAATTTTTAACGTGTATCTAAATTTGATTTTTCTTGGAAACCATAGTCCAGTGCATTTAAATTTTTATTTTCCTTCCAAGAATCAATTTAGCAATCACTAGATCTTGAAAATTTGAAAATTTGAGGGTAGAAATTTCATTGTTCTTTGTCTTCATGATGCATTGAAATTGAGTTCATGTACTAGTTTGAGAGTAATTTTTTAACAAACAATTTTATGCAACTATAAATAGTTTGAAAATATAATCTATTATCATGCAACGATACAAATTTCTACTACAATACATGGAATATGAAGCGACAGATAGTCACAAAGTGGATTGTGGAGGTGAGACGAAGAAAAGAAGCAATAATTGAGACTTTGAATACATATGTGCTAGCAAGTGGATTAGATGCAACTTATGTTAGTGCACATGTTGTTGTTTGGTGAAATATGTTTGTTGATATCCAGATGATGTTGAGTGAGTGTTAAAGGTCACTATGGAATAGAATTATTTGTGATGTTGAACTTATGGATTTATTGATTCTCAAACCTAATGATTTTATTTGCTGTAGAGATGTGAATCAATATGACATTCATAGTTTATTTTTTGACACTTCAAATCAATGAAACCTCAATAGAGAGGTAATAGTGACAAAGTTATGCATATCTCATTTTTTGGGAAACTTTTCTCTTTTATGATAATGAGTGTTGAGTTAGTCTCTTCATGTTTCTATCTTTTGGAAAAATACACTTAGAATTTCCAAGGATATTTTCACCTTGTATTATGATTAAAGAAGAAATTTAAAAAGATATTTTGAATAGTAAAAATACTGAATACAAATTCAATGAACTCGAAAGTATTTATTCTTGTATATGTCTAAAACTTCTGGGTTTGAACTAATAGTTAGAGAGTGAAAGTTGTCAATTAGTTGTCATGGTTTTATAATTCTTGTACACATTTCACTTATGGACACAACCCAAGAAATTAATTCAAACATAATTTAAGAGAAATAATTTGGACAGTTGACAAGTCACCCCATGAACACTTGAATTTTTTTCCCAATAAACCCAAGGTTGCCTTATTTTCTAAATAGGGTTAAAATGTACAATTGATTTCAAAGGAATTCATAGATTTTGAAATATTGAACACGCGTTCAAGGAGAAATTAGAAACATCTAGTAACTTGTGAATGTTGATCAAGTTAAAATGGTTGCTTCTCCTTGCAACACAATCTTTTGGGGTAGGTTGTATTGACATGCACCATCCTATTCAACTTAAATACAAAGAAATTCATGAGCTTTCAAGATAGATATGACATGAAAAAATTAATTAAGGAAAACCTCATTCACAAACATTTGGCTATATCTAAATTGTTGGGTATGTGTTATATTCTTTCCACGCATTAGTCATGTGGGGGCGAGTCAGATGTTGCCTACAAGGGCAGTACAGCCCCCCTCATTGTGGTCCGGGCAAATGTACTGGAAAAATTTTTTGGTCCTTATTTCTATGGCGGACCCGCCCATGGTTTTGTGCATGGGTTTGCACATGGTTTTCAAAGGATGGTTTTCGGCCCCCGGTATTTTGTAGATCCGGTCAAGAGAAACATGGCGGTGTTCTTCTCCAATTCAGGGTTAATGGATTGGGGTTTATGTATGCTTCAACATGTATACACATGTGTTGTAACACCAAAAGGAATATAATGAAAATTGTTGGTCGTCCCACCTGGGGATCCGTGTAGCAACTGTGTATATACATGTTTTGTTTTATTTCTTGCTATTGTTTATTTTCTCTTTTAATATTCATTTGTAGATAATTTATGTACAGGGTTAAAATATACATTTGGTATCAAAGATGTTTCGGCTTCAAGGGGATGCCTTTGCTGCTGAGGGATTTTTTTCTCGGGCCTGAGGTAGACCATGTTCAGTGAGAGATCTGTGAGATCGATTCTTGCAGTGAAAGAATATGGTGAGCAACGGGAAGATAGAGATCGATAAATTTAATGGTCAGAGTTTTGAGTTGTGGAAGCTCAATATGGAGGATCTGCTGGTGGATAAAGACCAATGGATCGCGGTAGATCTAGGTACTAAACCAACGACAATGTCAGATGAAGACTGGAAGAAGTTGGATCGGAAGGCGAAGAGCACAATATGGTTGTGTGTCTCAGATTCAATATTGTTGAATGTATCTGGGGAAGCTACAACGAATAACTTGTGGGCAAACTTCTGAGACTTTGTACCAATCTAAGTCTCCGGTGAATAAATTGTTCTGGTGGGAAAAAGTTGTATAACCTAAGGATGAAGGATGGAGACTTAGTGAGAGAGCATCTGAATGCCTTCAATACTGGTAAGTCAGCTTTTCATATGTTGATATTAAAATCTTAGATGAAGATAAGTGCATCACTTTGTTAGAAATTTTCTACTCAACCTGGACAAACTTTGGTTATTGCAATAGGTAGCAATACAACTACATTGAATTTTGATGAAATTGACTCAACCTTGCTGTCAAAGGAAATGAGATGGAGAAATATGGAAGGACAGAATGGATATTCCTTATTTGTACAAGGAAGGGCCCAGAATAGAAACAAAAATAATTTTTTGAGTGGGAGATCTAAATCTCCAGGAAATTTTGTAAAGGTGTGCTCGAAATGCGGAAAGGAAGGGCACTACAAAAAGGACTGCAGATCTAAAGCTTCTGAGAAAGGAAAGGTATTTGATAATTCTCCTTCTACAGAGGAAAAAACCACCTCAGATGAAGGTGGGGATGTGTATTTGGCTTCTTCTTCAAATACACATGTAGATCATGAGGCATGGTTGATTGACTCAGGTGCATCCTTTCACTTCACTCCCCATAGGGAGTGGTTCTGCGAGTCTGAGAAATATGATGGCAGTGATGTCTTCTTAGGTGATGATAGGAAGGCCAGAATCGTCGGACATGGAAAAGTCAAGCTGAAGCTGCAAGGTGGAAGGATTAGAACACTTCCTGGTGTTCTGCACATTCCTGCATTGGCTAGAAATTTGATTTCTGTAAGCAAGATGGATGATGCAGGTGTAAAAACAGTGTTCGAGAAAGATACCTGTAAGATGGTTCGGGGAGCACTGGTATTAATGCGGGGAGTTCGGATTGGAACTTTGTACAAGCTTCAGGGCAGCACTGTTATTGCTGGGTGCAACAGTTCTGTGGTTCCCGAAAGTGGAGCGGAAAGCCTAGCGGTCTTTGGAGAAAAGATGGCATCAAAGGCTTGGACATATTGGAGAGAAGGGCCTTCGGATACTGCATGGAAATGGTATGGTAGAAGGTATGTCTAATAGCTCTCTGGATTTTGATTTCTGTGAACATTGTGTATATGGGAAGCAGAATCAGGTGAGTTTTCCTTCTGGTGCTAAGAGGGCGAACAAGATATTAGAACTTGTGCACAGTGATGTGTTTGGACCTGTGTCGGTTCCATCACTGGGTAAGTCTGTGTAATATGTTTCATTCATAGATGAATTCTAAAAGAATACATGGATATATTTCTTGAGGAAGAAATCTGAAGTATTTGACAGATTTAAAGAATTTAAGGCTGTAGTGGAAAACCAGACAAAGAAGAAGATAAAGGTGTTGAGGACAGATAATGGTGGGGAGTTCTGCAAGAAGGAATTTGAAGAGTTCTGTAAGAAGTGTGGTATAGCATGATAGAAGACTACTCCATACACACCTCAGAAAAAAGGAGTTGCAGAAAGAATGAACATAATGCTAATGGAAAAGGCAAGAAGCATGCTCAGTGGTATCGGGTTAGGACAAGAATTTTGGGTAGAGGCAATGGAGACTGCATGTTACTTGGTTAACAGATCACCTTCATTAGCGTTGGAGGATAAGACTCCAGATGAGGTATGGACTGGTAAGAAACCCTCTCTTTCACATCCGAGGGTATTTGGATGTGATGCACATGCACATGTTCCAAAGGAGAAAAGGAGAAAGTTGGATAATAAATCTGAAAGGTGCATCTTTATTGGGTATAAGGATGGTTTAAAGGGTTACAAGCTTTGGAACCCGGAAACAAGGAAGGTTGTGTACAACCGAGATGTGGTGTTTAGAGAAGTGAAAGATGTTGTTAAACATGAGGTCCTACCAAAGGAACTTGAGAAGACAGAGTTTGAGCTAAAGGAGGATGAATCAGACTCTACAACAGAAGAAGACTCAGAAGAGGAAGAGCCACAAACTCTAGCTGTGAGAAGATCAGTTCGGGAAAGAAGACAACCAGAAAGGTATAGTCCATCTGCTTTTTGTTCAAATTTTGCTTTAACTATAACTGATGATGATCCCAGAACCGTCAGGGAGGCAGTAGATTCAGAGGATGGAAAACTCTGGAAGGAGGCCATGGTTGATGAAATGGCATCCTTGCACAAAAATGAGGCATGGGATCTCGTGGAGTTGCCGGCTGGAAGGAAGCCCATTGGGAGAAAATGGGTGTTTAAGAAGAAGATGAATGTAGAAGGCAAGGTGGAGAAATACAAAGCTCAGTTGGTAGCGAAAGGTTATTCCCAGGTGCCGGGAATTGATTTTGGTGATATTTTTTCTCATGTTGCCAAAGTTACTTCTATTAGATTACTTTTATCTGTTGCTGCTGCATTTGATTTTGAGGTAGAACAGATGGATGTGAAGACAACATTTCTTCATGGGGATTTGGAAGAGGAGATCTACATGAAACAACCTGAAGGATTTATGGTGAAGGGGAAGAAAGAACTGGTATGCAGGTTAAAGAAGTCTCTGTATGGGTTAAAACAGTCATCGAGGATGTGGTATCAGAAATTTGATACCTATATACGAGGACTTGGTTTCACTAGAAGCAAGGAGGATCACTGTGTTTATTTTAAATTAATTGGTGACCGTGCTATTTATTTGGTCTTGTATATGGATGATATGTTGTTGATTGGAAATGACAAAGAAATTATCCAAGATTTGAAGACCCAACTGTTCTCCAAATTCGACATGAAGGATCTTGGTGCTGCAAACTATATTTTGGGCATGGAAATTAAGAGAGATCGGGCAAAGAGGAAGCTCTGGTTAAACCATAGGAAGTATGTCGAGACTATATTGTAGAGGTTCAATATGCAGGATAGTAAACTGGTGAATGTTCCTATTCCTGTAGGTGCAAAGCTTTCTGCTGAACAGTGTCCCAAGACACAAGAAGAAGAGGAGGATATGTCCCGTGTTCCATATGCAAGTGCAATGGGTAGCCTGATGTATGCAATGGTCTGTACTAGACTAGACATTGCACATGTAGTGGGATTATTGAGTAGGTTTATGTCAAACCCAAGGAAGGAGCATTGGACAACAATGAAGCGGGTTTTCAAATATTTGCGTGGCACTAGTGATTATGGCTTGTGCTACCAGGGAAGACCAGGATTGGAAAGAGTGTTGGACATTCGTGGTTTTGTTGATGCAGACTGGGCTGGAGATCTGGACCAAAGAAGATCTACAAGTGGGTATGTGTTTGGCCTATTTGGAGGTGCAGTCAGTTGGATGAGTAAAAGATAGTCTGTAGTGGCTCTTTCAACTACAGAGGCAGAATACATAGCAGCCACTCATGCAAGCAAGGAAGCAGTTTGGTTGCAGAGATTGTCTTCAAGTATGGGGTTGGTACAGCAAGCTATAAGGATAGACTGTGATAGCCAAAGTGCAATTTTCTTGGCTAAGAACCCTGCTTATCATTCAAAGACAAGGCACATTGATGTTCAATATCACTTTGTTAGAGATATGGTTGAGGCTAAAAGGGTGTTGCTGGTAAAGGTGGACACTTTGAAGAATGTTGCAGATGCATTGACGAAGTCTGTAAGCACTCAGAAGTTCTCTTGGTGTAGATAAACAATGGGTGTTTTAAAGTCGGGTTAATGACTATGCCTATCATGGGCCCCTAAGCTGTTCACCCAAGTGGGAGAATGTTGTATGTGTTACATTCTTTCCACGACTAGTCACGTGTGGGGGGATCACAGAGGGGGCGATAGAGGCCCTTGTACGTTGTGCCGGGCGCAGCAGGGGGGGCAACAACCCCCCCTGTTCAGGGTCTTGGGCAGCACCCCGAGAAAAAAAATTTGGACCTTATTTTTGGTGGGCGAACCCACCCATGGTTTTGTGCATGGGTTTGCACATGGTTTTGGGGCATGATGGTTTTCAGCCCCTAGTATTTTGTAGATCTAGTCAAGGGAACTATAGTTATGCTCTAATCCAAGGTTAATGGATTGGGGTTTATTTATGCTTCGGCATGTATATATATATATATATATATATATATATATATATATATATATATATATATATATACATATATATATATATATATATACATATATATATATACATATATACATATATATATATATACATACATATATATATATATATATATATATATATATATATATATATATATATATATATATATATATATATATATATATATATATATATATATATATATATATATATCTCTGGTGGTATATGTGTTGTAACACTAAAAGGAATATAATGAAAAATCAAGCTGGTCGTCCCGATTTGGGATCCAGGGGAAAATCTCTGTGTTTATCTGTTTTATGTTTTATGCTCTCGCTATTGTTTATTTTTTGTTTTAAGATTCGTTTGTAGATAATTTCTGTACATGGTTAAAACCTACATAAATGATATAAAATTTAGATGAAAAGTATGAAACAATAATGAATATGAGAAAAAAATAGCGAAAAAATGTTTGTTACTAGAATGATTTATCAAATTTGTGGTTAGCATGGTAGCTCTCATTGCACAAGTCCTAAGTGATGTCAACAAAAGCCTAGAATTAAAAGAAACATGCTAGCAATAGCTTCAAAATTATAGACATAGTTAGTTCATTGAAAAAGGCATGGACACTAAATTAAAATGAAATTGATAATTAAAATAGACTAGTATACTTTGAATAATGGATTTAATAATTTTTTAATAATCAATTTAATAAATAGAATTTATGAAAAATAAAATAAAATAAAGCAATGGACAATGAGTCAGTTAAACAGATGAACACAAAAATCCTAGGTCACGATGAACAGAGGCAATATATTGCAGGCGGCGACAGTGGAAGGATGCAGCGCCTCTGGGCATACTGGGCCTGGAACGATGGTAGGTAGCTCGGCATGTGAAGGGGACCCTCAACAATTCCACGAGCGAAGGAGCTTTTGTCAGTGGAAAATAAGGGCACAGGTGTACTAGGGCCTGGGCAAGAGCAGAACTCTAAACATGTGAAGGAGGGAGGGCAAGAAAAGGAGGCAATGTGCCATAGCCAATGCCTACCGAAGATGACGGAAATCCCCCAAGTAAAAGTCAAATCAGAAGGTATGGAACCCCACATCCAATATATGAAAGACCATGCCCTAATAAGAAAATTTGTGGGCATATGGCCGCTAGAAAAAGTGGATTAATACAACCTAGAAACCAAAAGGGCATTATGACCTGCAGTTAGGGGCGAAAGGCTTATTTACAATAATATTCCTCAAATTGGCAGAAAAAAACATGGTGTTTTATGGAGGCTCGCATTTCTACAGCTCAACAGGACTTTATTTGACTCTATGGAAGGAACGATTCAATCTGAACAAAGCATATCTATCGGTGGCTCCGGTCTGGTTAAGGATCTACTCCCTCGAGACAGAATTTTGGCATCCAGATATTCTGGAAGACATAGGCAATTCCTCGGGGTTCTTCATCAAGGTGGCTGAGAAAACCAAGAAAATGAGGTATGTCTCCTATGCTTGAATCTATGTGTACCTAGATATTTAGAAGGAACTACTAGAAGGAGTGAACCTGACCTGGCAGGATGAGGATTGGTTCCAATCAATAGATTACAATCATATTCCTTTCATATGTAGACGATGTCATGAACATGGCCACCTATCCACGAATTCCCTCTGAATTCCCCACTTGTTACAAAAAATAACACCAATGGGGAGAAGAATGAAGAGAGATTTGAGAAGGTTGTTAATAGAAAGAGACAAAAAAAGAAAAACCCAGGGCCGAAAGTGCAAAATATTCCACAGACACATAAAAAGTTTGAGGCTATGAACAAGGTTAGTGAGGAAGGGACCAGTGATGGGGTGGGAGGTCCTACGACCAATAAGAAACCAAGGAAGGAAGGAGCAATATCAGAGGCACCTCCTCAGGAGATAGAAGAAGAGATGATGTAGGCATATAATAGACAAGGGGAGGAGACAAAGGATATGGACATAGGGGAGTTAGACCTAGACGGGATTCAGCAGGCCTGCTCAGACCCAAAATCAGGGTATATACCTTTCCAACAAGTTGCACCATTAAAATAAGCTATCATCAAAGCCAAGGGTTAGAAGACATTAGGAGTAGTTTCAGAATCCTTAAAGGTCTTAGAAGGAAAAAAAAGAGGGAGATGCAACAATGCCCAGAGAATACAAGAAGAAGGAGGAAAACTGGTGGCATCAGGGAAATACCCTACTATTGAGGACGCCTTTCTTTCCATTTCAAAATATTCCTCATGAAAGTACTCTCTTGGACTGTAAGAGGATGTAATAGTCAACTCAAAAAAGGAATGATAAAAATGAAAATAGAGGTGGAGAGACCCTCAATCCTCTTTCTCCAAGAAACAAAGTGCAATAGTGAAGAACTGAAGGAAAGGCTCAGAGGTAATGGCATTGGATGTAAGGGGAATGGCTGGAGGGATAGGCATCTTATGGAACCCATCTGTTATTAGCCTCTCAGACTTTATGGTCTATCCCTACTCCCTCTCTACTCACTTTCATGTCCTGGGAAACTTTTTTCGGGGGGTGATGATGAATGTCTATGGGCTTTTTCAAATGGCTCTGAAACCGACATTCTTAGAATGTATTCATAATCTTCGGTCCTGGGTGGGGGGAAATCATTGGATCTTAGGAGGTGACTTCAATCTGATAAGGAATTTGGGGGAGAAAAAAGGGGGAATCATGACCCTCAGTGGTATGAGTGAATTATTCAATGAAGTTATTGAGGACTTGCACCTGGTGGATGCACAAGCCACCAATAGCCTATTCACTTGGGAAAAAAGCGTGCCATATCTCGACACATAGCCTCCTGGCTAGATAGGTTCCTGGTGTCCGAATCTGTTCTGATAGGGGGAGGAGATATTGGGGCCATAGTCCTTCTAATGGATTGGTCAGATCATTGCCCAATATATCTAGACTGGCTTCACATAGGCACGAATTTGAAACTGCCCTTTCGGTTTGAGATATTTTGGCTATCTTACCCTGATTTTCATAACCATATCAGAGAATGGTGGGGGGAATTTGAGGCTCCCTTAGGGTCCAAAATGTATTTCCTTGAGCAGAAACTCAAGTACATAAAAGAGAGGTTGAGGTGATGGAACAAAGACTTCTTTGGCAATATACAATAGGAAAAATAGAGAATAGAAGGACAGATGAAGGAACTACAACAACGTGTGATGTAAGGCAGATACAATCATGAGCAGAGGGAAACATAATCCAAAATACTCTTGGAGTTGTCCCAGCGGGAAATGTAGGAGGAGATCCTATGGAAACAAAAATCTAGAAACCTATGGCTCAGGGAGGGGGACAGGAACACTAGGTTCTTCCACAGAGCCACAATACAACATTGCCAGAGTAATCGCATAGCACGATTAAAAATTGTCAATGGCCAATACGTGGAAACTCAAAAGGATATTGAGTGGAGCCTTAACCACTTCTTCTAAGGGATTCTCCATGAGACTGAGTAATATAGAGGCCCAGATATAGACAAGATAATGGACAACATTCCCCACCTGGTGTCAGCCGAGAATAACCATATATTGATGCGAAGAATAGAAATGAAAAAGGTGGAGGAAGCAGTTAAGAAAATGGTAGGAGGGAAATCCCCAGGCCAAGATGTAAGGTGGATACAATGATGAGGATAGGGAAATGGAATCCAAACTCCTCTTGGAGTTGTACCAGTGGGAAAAGTAGGAGGAAATCCTATGGCAGTAGAAATATAGAAACCTATGGCTTAGGGAGGGGGATAGGAACACCAGGTTATTCCACAGAGGTACAATACAACATCGCTAGAGCAATCACATAGCACAATTAAAAATTGTCAATGGCTAAGATGTGGAAACTCAAAAGGATCTTGAGTGGAGCCTTAACCACTTCTTCTTAGGGCTGCTCCACGAGACTGAGTAAGATAGAGGCTCGGATATAGAAAAGATAACAACCAACATTCCCCACCTGGTGTCGGCTGAGAATAACCAGATGTTGATGCGAAGAATAGAAATGAAAGAGGTGGAGGAATAAGTTAAGTAGATGGAAGGAGGGAAAGCCCCAGGCCCAGATGGGTTCACGACCAACTTCTTTCAAAGTTGCTAGGATCTAGTGAAGGATGAACTGTTGGACATAGTAGAGGGCTCGTAGAAAACAGGAAAAATTCTCAAGGCCTGCAACTCAATTTTCCTCACCCTTTTTCCAAAAGAGCACGGAGTGGAAGAACCGGGTAAGTTCAAGATGATAACACTATGGAAAGTTATGTCATCTATAAAATTATCATGAAAGTTATGGAAAATAGACTAAAACCCTTGCTACCAAAGCTCATTTCCTTGGAACAAGTTGGCTTTGTGGAAGGGAGATAGATTCTGGATGGTATCATCCTTACCCATGAGGTGATCCACTCCCTAAAAAATTATAGGAAGCCAGGGATGATGATAAAACTTGACCTGGAAAAATCCTACGACAAATTGATCTAGAAATACATGAGGCAAATGCTAAAATCCTTCAAGTTCTGCCACGACTGGGTGAAATGGGTTCTAAACCTAGTGTCATCAACTTTTTTTCTCTATTCTAGTAAATGGATCCCCCTCTGAAAATTTCAAGGCATCTAGGGGCATTAGTCAAGGGGATATTTTGTCCCCCTTTCTCTTCATATTGATGGCGAAAGGGTTAGGCATAACATTGAAGGGTAGCCAAGAGGAAGGGAAGATCCAAGGGCTACGATTACATGAGGGGGCATCCCAACACACAAATCAGCAGTTTGTAGATGACACAATGATGATGGGTCAGTTAGAAGTTAAATAGGCGTGAGGTTTAAAATAAATCTTAGAGTTATTTAAAAGAGCAAGCGGCCTGGAAGTAAATAATGGGAAATCACAAGTCTACTTCTTCAACACTCTTGTGATAACACGAAGGAACATTATCAAAATCCTGGGCTTCATAGAAGGATCCCTCCCTTCAAAATACTTTGGAGCCCCGTTGCTAGGCTCTAAGGAAGAGCATAGTACTTGGACTGAACTCTTAGGTAATATGGCATCCAAGCTAGAAAACTAGACTCATCGGGCATTAAACCTTCCTATCCTTCTAACTTTAGTGAAGTCAGTGCTTCAGGCGATGCCAATGTACCTCTTCTCGGTCCTTTCGGCCCCAAAGTCAGTCATTAAGAAAATAAGGGCTATCCAGAGAAATTTCTCTTGGGCAGCACTGAGAACAAGTGGAAATGGGTACTGGTTGACTAGAAAATAGTCTGCCTTCCCAAGGAAGCAGGAGGTCTGGGGCTCAGGGAACTAGAAGTAAGTAATTAGGTGTTGGGGTCAAAAATATGGTGGCGATGGATTGAAAATGAGTCAGAACCATGGGCGGACCTTTGGATGATTAAATATGCCAGAGGATGGAATATAATGAACATAATTTGATTCGAGGAACCCCCAGGATCAATAATATGGAGGATTGATAATTCCAGCCAGAACATAGTCAAAGAGCACAACTTTTGGGAGATAGGGGATGGAGGTGAGGCAGATTTTTTCAGGGATGCTTGGAAACAATTTCCAAATATCCAAGGGTTGGTGGAAATGCCAGGTCTCCAGGAACAGTTGCAAAGGAAAGGCCTGACCAGGGTCAAATATTTATGGGATTTTGATGTCGAGGGTAACCCATATTGCCATTGGAATAAGTAGGATTGGTTCATGACTTGTAGCTCGGGAGAAGATACAAGCATGCTTGTACAACTCCTAGGTGAAAGAAAGATAAAAAAGAGTCAACATACAAATAAGATCATATGGGGATACAATACAGTCGGGCAATTCAACATAAAGGAAGCATTGAGAATAGCTGGGAAACACCATATGGACCAAACTGAGAAGAAATGGAAAAAATTCTAGAAGTTAGGACTCTTGCCTAAGATATCAACCTTCCTATCGATGCTATTAAACGAAAGAGTGATGGCGTGGGAGAACCTACACAAGAGGGGGATGACAAGACCATCAGTCTATGTCCTATGCCTTTAAGCTACAGAAACCATGAACCACTTGTTCGACGAGTGTAGTTGGACCTCAAAATTATGGACTGAGGGAGAGAAGATTTTTAACCGGCCCAACCAGACCCCAGGATGTCCGATGAGCACTATTATCAACTAGGATGTGAACCCATTCAAGAGTAACATGTTAAATTAGATATGGGAGCTCACCTTGGGGTTATGTTATGGGAAAGATGGAAGGAAAGGAGTCATTGTATATTTGAAAACAAGAAGCAAACTAAATACGAATTTTGGGCAAGCATCTAGGTTCATGCGAGAGAGACCCTATGCCTAAAGAGATGGGGTCCAGATGACATTAAGACCAAAGGGGAGGAACTCTGTACGCTTCAAGCATGGAAGGTTCTGCAACTTCTGCAGTATATCGGAAAGGACATCAATGCACTTGAGATATCTCCGAGTTTGGACACATGGGAACCTCCCGAAGATTATATGTTCAAGTTGAATTTTTACGGGGCCTCAAAAAGCAACCCAGGGGAAGCTGGGCATGGCTGAGTTATATAGGAAAACAAAGGGGAAATTCAAGGAATCTCGTGGGGGTACCTGGGAGAGACCTCAAAAAATTTAGTGGAGTTGGAAGGGTTTCTATAGGGGTTGGAACTAGAAATACACCATCGATGGCTCCCTCTAATCATCGAGGTAGATTCCAAAATTACTATTGATTTATCCCACATAATACTTAATGGGTCCCAAGTGAGCAAGGTTTCCCAGAACTAGAAAATGGCTACCTACTTGGAACGCCTGAGCTCCCTCATCAGGAGGCACTTGCAAGTCCAGCTTAATCATGTAAGGGGAAAATCCAATATTCTCATAGACTTGATAGCCAACCATGGGGTATAGGTGGGAGGGGAAATTTAATCAAGGAAGTGGGGAGAAATAAAGGACTCAGAATTCAAAGCACGATGCAAGAGGATTGCAAGAAAGGATAAAGGACACCCTTGATGGGAGGAAGGATTAGTGCCATGTACGCTGGTCGACCTGGAGGCAGAGCATGCATGAGGGGCATACAGGAGGCGACGTGGGGGCAGGCATGATAGAGGATGGAAGTATATAGTGGCAAAGAGCAGTACAGTACAACAACAGAAAATGGAGGCGGAGGAAATGGATTTGTGGGATCCCGAGGGAGGGTGGCATAAGCGATGTCCCAGTCTTCACGAGTGTGGAGTTAATTGGGTTGGAAGGTGTAGGGATGAAGGAAAAGTAGAGTGGGGACTTTGGGATGGGTTTATAAGAAGTTGAAGTGGACAAGGTGGAATATTCATAACTTGAAGCAACAGGGTGGATGGGCCGAAAAGGGCAGGGATATCAGCTGCGACGCAGATGATAGTGTTTGTGGTCTGTCGACGCTCTTTCCTGGAGGGGAGGATGGAGGGCTGTCTTACTCATTCCCACCGTTGGGTAGAATTCCGAACAGGTAGAGGCAGCAGAAAAATGTCTAGCGGCGAGGAAGGGACATGTCTCAGCTGGAGCTCAGGGACAAAAGGCTGGATTTGGAGGCATTGTTGTTTTCCGAGAATGTCGACGTGGATGCTTCCACCATATCCAAAATGGAGGTGGACGTAGTCAAGTCCTTGCAGTAGGAGTATGGGGAGAGGATCGATGTGCAACCAGTTTGGGTGAAACGACTCATCCTAGGTTGCCTGATACGCGACAAAATGAGAATTGGCCAAGCTATGGAAGAGAACCTACACAACATTAGGGAAGGGCTCGACAAAAGTATCGGCAAGTTGCAAAACACCTTGATGATTGCAGGGTATTTGGACATTCTTTGACCAAACTGTGTGCCTCCGTGGGAGGATCATGGGGATGGAGAATAGGAGGACGCCATGACAATTGAAGAGTCGAATTAGCTTTGAGACTGTCCAGGTGCTCTTTTTATGTTATGTTAAGATTCCAGTGGGCTTCTAACCTTGTAATGTTCATAGTTCAAAGTCTTAGCAGGTTTAGTTGGTTAAATGTTGAATCTCTAGCCCTTCTATAGGTTTTAGGGGCCATTAGAATTGATATTCCTCCGGTTTCTCGTGTTGGGTGGAGACGTTTTGAAAACTTTGGACACAAGGTCTAGTTTCCAGCTAGCCGACAGATCTATGGATGTAAATATTTAACTTGTTAATAGAAGGAGTCCCATACTTGCTGAAAAAAATAAAATAAAATAAATAAATAAATAAATAAAATATTATGAAACCTTATGAGAGAATTTTAGACAATTACAAAAAAATAATTTCACAATTTAAAAAAATAGAAAACTTCCGCTCTCCATCCAATTTAGAGCTACAGATTCTTCAAAATGTACATTTTTTATGTTTTGATGATGGTGTTGAGCCAAGATATGCACTTAGGTTGAAAGAATTTGTTTTCTTGAATGATGGATGATATTAAGTAATATTTTATGTATATGCACAATCATGTTTAGTGTTCCCTTGTAAGATTGTTTATTTTATTCATGGAAAGTTGGATGTTGATATATGGTGCCAATTAGTTTTAATCTTGTCTTGTCTTCTGACTAGTGATATTTGTTATTAATACAATTTAATCATCATGTATTAAGTTTAACAATTTTCCATTTGTATATATTTCCCATCATTAATATCAAGTTTATGGATAAAAGCATACTCCATATTTTTTTTTCAATTTCACGATCTACACATTTAGTGTAATTAGGGCATTGCAGAATCTTGTTATAGGGAAATTAGAAACATAGAAAAGAGAAAACACCTTTGCCATAAATAAATTTTTTCTAATAGTTCACTCCCAACAAAACAATTACCAATCAAATAATCTAAGCTAATTTGTTACCCAATAATGTGTTTCTTTATGGATGCAATAAGAGGTTGCAAAAAAAAATCATGTCTTTTATTCCAATTGCAACTTGCATTTGCTTATTTGAAATTTCAATATCATGCTTTTGGTTATTGTGAAAAGGTAAAACAATATATATTAGACTACCAGGAAAGAGAAACTAGACAAAGCATGCCAGGCTTTCTCTATTCATTGGGCATCATTCTCATTTGTTGAAGTCTCCTCCTCCTTTCATTCTATCTCATAACTTATTGGTTCCAGATATAAAAACTCACATGGAAAACTCATTGTCTTATTCCGCAGAGGTGTCTTGCAAATACGTGGGGGTAGAAACATCAAGTTAGTTGGACATTTCAATGCACTATGTTCATGTTATTGTTTCATTGCAAACAAAAATTTCCTATACTATTGTAGATATCTAAATTTTTGAAACAACGCAATTTCATTTATCTTGCTAATTTAACAAAATCCTTCAACAAAAAAATATAGAAAGTTGTATGAAATAATTGATGTTGACAATTATGAGTCAAAACAACAATGTGGTAATGATGCCACTATTGATGATGTATTGAAAGCCAATAGTATTTTTAGACTTCAAGCATTTTCATACACTCCAAGCGATTGTCTTTTCAATGCAATTGGAGTTCTTTTGCATTTTAGTTATACATCTATTGAATTGTGAAATGGCACAATAGACCACTTCTTGATATGCATTGAACAAGGTCAAATAAAAGCAATAGAATCACTCAATTATGAACTAACACCTTACTTATTGTATCAACTTCATGGAATTCATGACATCGAAACATATTTGCGTATAATGCATCTCCCTGCTTCAAATAGTCCTATTGAGAATGAACAAGGAATATGGAGAGATACATTTTGCATACACTGGCTAAAAAAATGGTTAAATTTTTCAATAGGAATTTGGTCAATCACAAGAAATAAAAGTTATTTACTCTTCAACTCAAACAAAATGACAAATCCATTTCATATATTTTTCCATGACGAGAACCCTCTCAATGGACACTATGAACAATTGTTGTACAAAAAAATAGAATGATCAATCGCAACATGCACTCAATACATTTCTCCTTTTTTCAAATATTTAGAAACTTATTGAAAGACAATGTATCATAGAATACAAGTACATGCATTTCACAAAGGAACATATATTGAATTCAGTTGTGGATATAACATGTTCTTTGCACTTTCCCTTTTGATGTAGAGACCTTAAGAATTTATATTGTACAATCATTTTGCAATTCAATGATGTACAATTCACAAGATGCATTGCACTGTCTACAAAAATGTCTATGAAATGATTTCATGAAAACTAGAAAAAAAGTTGCAAATTGGAAAGCATACCTTATTAATATGGAAATGCCATATGAAAAGGGTGGCATCGAAGGTGGGCCATTTTTTTTGCAATGGGAAGCAATAATATTTGAAGTAAACATACAAGAATGGTCCTTTTTGACTAGGAGCATTATCAATGATTACCAATGCAACAACGTTTCAAATCAAACATACATCATAGTGCCATTTGAAATACATTCATTGAATATCCATTATGCACCTTTGTCAATAGATGAGAATATCAACATGGTTAATGTAAATTTTCAAATAATTCTAATAGAAACAACCTCATTGCACATAGAACATGGACCCATGTTAACAACTACATATAAGCATAAAGACAAATTACACAATGGTGTGATGCCGATGAAAAAAGACATCAACAATAGGATCGATGTCCATAGATTAAAAAAAATATTACGTTTACAAACAGAAAACCATAAAATGTCATGCAAACATAATTTACAAATCCAACATAATTACTTATCCAAGAAAAATCATTTGACAATTTACCTAACGAAAATATAAGACACACTTGAGAAGAAATGTCCAATATGTAACAATTACAATTTCAAAAGAATATGGAAAGAATTGGAGAGCAATTGGAACAAATATATATATATATATATATATATATATTCTGAAAACCATAGGAATCTTCGCAAGAAAGTAATATGCAAGGTTTGCAAAAAAGCACTTCAAAATGGAAAATTGCCACAATTTTCTACACCTGAGAACATTAGGTGAAACAAACCATTGCCAATTATAGCCACACTCTCTAAACTTGAAGAACGCCTTGTGGCATTAAGAATTTAATTTGCACAAATAAGACAATGGGGACACCAATGATCATAACTAGGTTTAACATGATCGATTTTCAATGTTCATGTCCAAACATACATCCTTCAAACTGCATTGCCACAATCTATGGAAAACAAAACAACAATCGTTGTTTCATTTAAAATACGACTAGAATATAAAAATTCATTTCAAATAGGAAAAGTTCGTGTGCATAATGTCATGAAAGGACTAAAAGAACTATGTTTTAGACAACTTTACCAAGCTGAAAACATACACATAAATAAATATTGGGATAGTGTCCCACAATCAACTAATCTAGATGAGACAATTGAAAATGATAACATTGAAGACAAAAGTGAAACAAGTAGCTATTTAGAAAAATTAATACCAACTGAGGAATTGGTACATGGATACATCGGTTCTCAATGTATCCATGATTTGCAAGACAAACTAATTGAACTTGCTCCAGCTGAAGGAAAACGGTCACTTGTAATTTTCAAAGACAAATATGCAGAGGAATGAACTTTCAAACCCTTTTCTATGGTGATCGACGTGATAGTAACATTGTAGAAAAAAATCGCTAGCAAAAAATCACACAACGGGAGTTAATGCACTATAGTGGTGATTTATCTTGCCACAAAAATAAATTTCTTTCCAAAACATTGCGAATAATAATTGAGAAAGTCCTCACATGCATTTCAATAAGAATAAAAAATGGGAAATTAAAAGGAAGGAATTATTGGAAAAAGACATAAAATGCAAAGAAAACTTGGACAACATTCTTAAAAGTGATGTTGGTTACATGGATTTCAAACACATAATAACTTCTCCCGACTTCCAACAACAAATGAAAAAAATGATATTTGCCATGATACGTCAACAAGGCCTACCAAATTTATTTGTGACATTTACAAGCACTGAACATCGATGGACTCCATTAGTGAATACATTGACTTATTTGCATCATAAAAGAAAAAAAAAATCACATTGAAAAAAGAGAATACTGTAACATTAAATATCTCATAAGAAAGAATGCAATACCTTGTAGTCATTATTATAGACATAGATTTGATGCCTTAAAGAAAATTATGTCACAAGAAAACATTCTTCAGAAAGATAGATGATTACTACTTTGTAACTGAATTCCAAAAGAGAGGAAGTGAACATGAACATGGAATTTTATGGGTAGAAAATGTGCCAATATATGGAGTCAATAGTAACTCTGATATTGAAAAATATTTGACTTGTAGCACATATCACCTCGATCCAAAGCTTGCAAAAATACATGAACACCACCACACAAAAAGTTGTAAAAAGAGAAGAAGTTCACATTGTAGATATACCTTCTCAATGCCAACCGTGAGAAGCACACAAGTTCCTGAACCAATTGACTTGGTAGATAACACACTAAAAGGAAAAGAAAATATTTTTATATAACATCTTGGAAAATAAACAATACGAAAAAAGAAATACTTTTGACCAATTTTTAGATGAATTGCATTTTACTAAAACTAATTTCATTAGAAAAATTCAAAGTACATTGAAGCAACTAATGATTTTATTGCAACAAAAACCCTCTCATGTTTGGAACAATAGTTCACAGGAAATATGCCACAACTATGGAATGTAAATAGTGATGCACAATTTTTCCTTAATGCATATGAAGCTACATCATATTGCACTTCTTATATGACCAAAGTTGAGAAATAAATGACAAATTCATTTAAAATGATAATAAGAGAACATGAAAAATAAAACTAAATACTATTGAAATGATACATTCCTTGGGAAATTCTTTGCTTAAGATCCAACATATGTCAGCTCGGCAAGAAGTCCATATAACACTCTCTCTTCCATTGAACCATAGTTCACGAGAATTCATATTCATAAACACAACACCAATGGATGAAAAAAAAAATTTCCTCCAACCATTGTTCCTTCTAGAACAAGAAGATGATAACTACGATAATTTAATGGGTAATTCCATCATTGAATACTACATCAGTGGAACTAGTTCCATTAAGAACACATGCCTTGCTAGATTTTCCTTAATGTAGAACAAAAATGACACACCCATTTCAAAAAGGAAAAAGCCAAAGGTAATATGATTCATCAAATACAAAAATCACACTAACTGTGAGAACTATTGCAAGGAAAAGTTGTGCTATATGTCTCATTTGGAAAAAGACAAAATGCATTAAAACAAAACTCACTATCATGGGAAGCTGCTTATATTTTACATGAAAACACAATAAAAATAAATGAATCTAAATTCACATATAATATAAACCCACTATGGGGAGATCTAGAAAATGCCATTCGAAATATCCAAAATAACTCCATAGACGTTGATACAGTAAAAAAATAGAAAATCGATGAAGAACCTTGTGAAAAATATTATTTTTAGATATACTTGCAACATTCCTATCACCATGAAACAAAAGGACAATTAAATATTGGATATCATTTGTGAGAGCATCCATTCCTGCTTCAAAATGGAGAGTATCAAAAATTAATAAGAATTCTCCGTAGAGAACAACAAGAGATTATCAAATACATTGGAATGAAAAAACGTATGCATATGGACAAACCATTGTATATTATTGACAAGAGGAGCTGGAATTGGGAAAAATTCACGAAAAAAGTAATATTCCAAATGCTTATGCAACTTTATGATGCACATCATTCAACTAATCCTTTGAAACCAAAGGGATTGATACTAGCATACACAGGAAAAGTTGCATATAATGCAGGTGGTACAATGGTCCACTTTGCACTACTTACTACTTTTAACAAATATACCCACACACCACTTAGCAATGAAACATTGGATGCACTCGCTAAACTTTACCAAGAATTGAGACTGGTTTTAAATGATGAGGTTTCCCTGCTTAGAAGTCGTTTCTTGTTTTGCATTGATGATCGATTGAGAAACATAAAACATTTCCAAACAAAATATTTTGGAAACATTGATATCATATTTTGCAGTGATCTCTATCAAGCACAACCTATACAAGATTCCTTTATATTTGAACAAGCTATTCTCAACAAATAACTAGTACCATATGCATTATGGAAAGAAAAAGTAAAAGCTATGATTTTCATACCATAATACGCCAAATAGACGAGATATTCATCTCCATATTGAATACAATTCAAAAAAACACTCAAACAGAAAACGATTTGACATATTTGAACAAATATTGTGTCAGACCTCCACCTACTGATCCCGCTTTCCCCTACATTTTTTACAAAAACAAATATGTCACTTTAAATAACAAGCAAATGTTTTCAATTGTTCCCGGTGATGAAATTTTCATCAATGAAATTTATCAAGAAGAATAAAACCACGATGATTTCCCTTCCCACTTACACACAGTGATGTTGCCTTCACATATAATCATAAAACTAGATATGTTATTTTAGATCTATGATGACAATAATGACTCACAAGATGGCCTTTTTAATGGAGTAGATGGAATCATTAAAGCGTATACAAAGACAAACTAAATTGGTATCATATGGATTAAGTTCTTTGATGCAAACATAGGGCATTGCCATGCAAGAAAATTGGCCCACTTATATGGCGAAATTTTTTCCAAATATTGGATACCCATATTATGAATAGAAAAACCAATAATAAAAAAAATAAAAATAGGCTATATCCAAATATGAAAACAACTTCCTTTCCAATTGGCATGTGGACACACAATCCATAGATCATAAGGCCTCACACTAGAAAACCTTGCATTTCATTCTACTGCAATAATGACTCATGGATTAATCTACACATCTTTGTCTCGTGTTATAAATATTCAATCATTGTACCTGCTAAAACCACTTAAGAAAGAAAACTTAAAATTTAAACTAAAAATTGTTGCTGAAATGGACCATTTGTGACAAACAAAAAAATGCAGACTAGATTACAATTACCAATATTTGCATAGACATTCATCCACATTAGTTATTTCTCTAAACACTCACAACCTATAACCCTATATCGATGATTTCCTCCATGAATATGAATTAATGGATGCTGACATTTCTTTTTTGCAAGAGACAAATTTGCAAAAACCCATCTTGCAACAAAATTTCAAGAACTTCAAATGCATATCAAGCCATAACAAATATGGATTTCTCACATGTTTGAAAGAAAACATTGCAATTCTTGAACATATGCAGTTTCAAAAAGACAATGTAGAAGCATTGATGGTAATTTTCGTTGTGCATGGAATGCAAATTTCAATTGTTAATGTTTATGCAACACCATATGCTACATTTCCCAACATATTAGATATTCTTGAAATAACAATTTGCAATATATCCATTTGTAAATCAATACTCATTGTATGATATTTCAATATTAACATGCGTCAAACTAACAATAGAACAAAGAAAATAAAAGACTATATGCATAGTCGTAGCCTCCATTTCCTTCTAGATATTAATGCCTATATGCACACATCACTCATTTATCATGTATGGTCTAACATAACAAACAACTACAAGATTCACAAGCTAGATACATATTAGTCATATCATGACACAATCTATTTAATAAATGACCATATATATGAAAATGAATCATAAAAAATATTGCACGCTTTCTTCATTTGCAATTAATATTTTTTTTCCCCCATTTTTTTTATTGTCATTCAAACTTGATTATTTCTAACATTATTTTGCAAGCATCTTGTTGGCTCTCGGTTTTGAGTATTTTTGTCATACCAATTCAATCACTTTTTTCCATCCTCATCATCCATTTTCTATCATTTTCATCATGTTTTATACCTTCTAATGTGTACCTAGGTAACTAAACTACGTATTTTGATTTTTAAGTGTTTGAGTAAAAATTGAACATTAAAGTTAAGTTTAGGCAGAATCAGAAAAGCTCGTAATGGCTCGTTTAAAGTCATGGTTTGGGCTCGAACCAAATGGATATATGGAAACTATGGGAACTAAGGATGGATGAACACCTATTGGTTCACATAAAATCAGCTAGAATAGGGCCAGTCAATGCAGGTCAAACTAGACCAAATGTTCAGAAAAATCCTTTGTTTTGAGCACGAAAGTTGAGCAGTTTGTGATTTTAAGGTATTTTTTCCAAATTTTAGAGATATGAGTAATGAATTCGAATTATAGGCCTTATATAAGGTTTTCATAAATGTATTTGAGTATTTATAGTTAATTAGTTACCAAAAAATTGTAAAAATATGTGGCATTTGAAGGAGGAAGATATCTATTTTAACTATGTGAATTTGAAGACTTTTGCAATTTGGTGAAAAGAGTTGGTTCAAAGTTTATTTTTCATCTATTATGCTTGATGGATGATGTTTAATATGGTTTCCAAGTTCTTCTAAGATGATATTCACTACCTCTAAACCATATATGTTGGATTGCTTCTAAGATTATGAAAACTGGATTGATAAGAGAATTGATGATCTAATTTAAACCCTTAAATTGGACCAACATTTTGGCGTTGTTATTGGGAATAAAACTCGGGTCACCCGCATGACAGGCAGGAATGCTTATAGTTTGTGGTATTATTGAAATAAAAATTTGTAGAAACAACCTCTAAACGATATATGTTGGAGTTCTTCTAAGATTTCAAAAACCAGATTGGTAAGGGAATTGATGATCTAATTTAAACCCTTAAATTGGACCAAAATTTTTGCACCATTGCTGGGGATTGAACCTGGGTCACCTGAATGACAGGTGGGAATACTTACAGTTTGTGATTTTCTTGAAATAATAATTTGCAATATATTCTTTGGAAAAATCCCTTAAAATCACAAACTGCCCAAATTTCATGCTCAAAACAGGGCATTTTCTCAAATTTTAGAGATAGGAGTAACGAATTCAAATTGTAGGTCTTATCAAGGGTTTTCATAAATGTATTTCAGTATTTTTAGTTAATTAGTTACCAAAAATTTGTATAAGTATGTGACAATTGAAGGAGGAAGATATCTATTTTAACTATGTGAATTTGAAGAATTTTGCAATTTAGTGAAAAGAATTGGTTCAAAGTTTCTTTTGCATTTATTATTCTTGACGGATGATGTTTGATCTAGTTTCACGGTTCTTCTAATCTAATATTCACCTAAAGTGCGCAGCGGAAGCATGGAGGGCCCCCATTTCCGAGCTTGTGCACTAGTTTCTCATTATTTTGGTATAGTTTTGAGTTTGTTGTACTTTCATTTCAGTTTGTTGTAATTTCATTTAGTTTGCTATACTTTCCTTCAGTGTATTCAATTTTTTACTAAGTTCTTATTGATATGCTTGATAAAGAGATATTATGAATTAACCTCTCGTCAGATAGCTTGGTATTTCATTCACCTTCAATAAGCTATACTTGTCAAAGATTGCTAATTTTATTTATGTCTTGGTTAAGTTATTATTGATATGCTTAATAAAGAGATATTATGAATTGACCTCTTGTAAGAGAGCTTGGTATTTATTTCACCTTCAATAAGCTAGACTTGTCAAAGATTGCAAATTTTATTTATGTTTTGATTAAGTTATTATTGATATGCTTGTTGGGAGATATTATGAATTGACCCCTTGTAACCGAGCTTGGTATTTATTTCACCATCAATAACTAGACTTGTCAAAAATTGTTCATTTTATGTGTGATTGACTTGCTCCTATTTAATTCATTAATTGATTAATGAAATTGATGATCTAAAGGTGTTAATCTTGTCATTGAAGGCTTTTTGAATCCTTATCCTGTAAGGGAGAATGAAGCTTGCTTGGAAATAATATTCAAGATTTCAAACTAGCTAGGTGTAAAACTTGTAGAAACTGCCTCAAAACCATATATGCTGGAGTTCTTATAATATTACGAAAATCGGATTGATAAGAGAATTGATGATCTAATTTAAACCCTTAAATTGGACCAACAAACCATATGAAAAAAATCTCCTAATGAAATTTCCTTTATGATATAGAGCCAAAATGGATGAAAGCTACGACGACCAGAAACATAGAAGGAAAGTATTTTCAAATGTTGTTTCTACTTTTCTTTCGTTTCCATGTCTCCAATGTCACTAATTGCATCCTCCACTCATTTTATTTGCAATGCAACAAATACCTTACAACCTTCAACAACAAATTCATACGACATCAAAACAAGAAAAACAACTAACAAAAGAAGTATGAAGGCATGTCAATCCATTCCCATTGCTTGTTTCCATTTGTCACACTTGTAAATTACAAATGAAAATTGTTTCGATGTCATTGATTCAAATTTGTTTGACATCTACATAGCTCAAATGCACCATAAACCAATCCAATATCAATTGAAGAATTTAACATACACAAAACTCGAAAATTGTTTCATGGAAATGTCATGGTTGTCTAAACACATTTCTGGACAAAGCATAAAATAATCTTCAAATAATGGATTCAGATCTGAGCAATCAACAAGGATTGAGGAAAATTACATTGGTTGTTCCAAATGACCTCATTGAAAAACATAGTCAAAATATATTGCCAGGAAAAGGAATTGCAGTGAAAAATTTCCAGATTCTACCAAAACCAAGTTACAAATGTGGCGACTACGACCATATCTCGTTGTTAGACAACAAAAGCACTGTGGAAAACATCAATCCAGTTTGTTCAAAAGATAAAATTTTTCCCAATGCAACAATAAAATAGTTGGGTGAAAGCATAGAAACATTCCTAATAGGAACAATTGCAACACTTTTAATAATAGCTCCAAAAGTTGGAATGCAATATACATTGCAAATAAAAGAGGAAACTTCTAAAGATAACAAGGCATTGGTAACATGTTTAACCTTGCATCATTAACCCATCAGCTTTATGAATTTCAAGTTATTGTCCATATGCAATGATAAAACTTGTTTTTTTTCTCCTTTCTCTCACAACTGTAACTATTTGAAAATTTTGTGCATATCTACAATGAAATGGAAAATAAATTTCAAAATTGAGATATGTCTATTATGCTCTTGACAAACATAACAAAAAGAAAATACCTCAAGGAAAAAACATTTCGTACAACAGAGGCCACATTCATCACACATTTCAACACTGACATAGATCAAGATCTCAAAAAAATAATTGACAAACAAATCTAGACAAGTACATATTCAATAATCTACATATTTTCAAATTACTTTCTTCTTCATTGCACATATATGGACTAGTCTTGTTTTTTAACAAGTGCAAGGAGCACTTGTGGTTGCAAATGCATACTCTACACCATTTGAACTTATCTGTGCACTTCGCAGTTTTCCAATGCCACCAATTGCAATGATAGAAGATATGTCAATATTTTGCATTAAATGCAAACAAGAAGCCCCTTTTCTCTTTCTACATTGTCTCAACTAAATCATCATAACTCTTGATAAAAACACTTTGCGATGTTTACTTAGAAACAAGATTGTTGTAAAGAGAATTATTCCTACATTAGCTCACATGTCTTAGTAGGAATATCTACAAAAAAAAATAACAACAATTTATATGTTGCACAATCTCCAAATTCATGGTCTGTTCACTCTAAATGGTGACAATGCGATTTTGGACGTTGAAAAAATAAATAAACAAAACAAAGGAATTTAAAGCACCAACTAACAACTTTGTCTTGTATATTTAGGTACCATATGTTAGCCTCCACAATATCCTAAGGCTGAAAGGAGATCGTCGAAGGTAACATCAAACCAAGATTTTAGTTTGGAAGCTAGCCCTACCAAACCAGAGAGGGCTCTCTCTATGTAACTCACAACCAAGGATTTGACTAGTACATGAATGGATTTTAGGCTAGATAGTTCAGCTCATGTAGGGTTTGATAATTTTAGGGTTTTTTTCTAGATCAAGAGTGAAAATCAGGAACTAGGTCAAGTGTCAAAGGTTCCATTATTGAGAGATATAGAGGAGCAGGGTAGCCATACTTTTGTGATAACTTAAAATTTGGTCGATGTAGTGTAGGGTTGAATGAGAAAGAAGATCAAAATGAGCATGTATACAATGAGTTGATTTATCAAGAAGACTAACACACAAACATGAGATTCCTAACAAAACAGAGCTTAATCAAAGAATTCTATTTAATATCTCTTAGGAAAATAATTGAAGAAAATATATGGAAAGGAGACTAAATTATCATTCATATAAGTATTTAGTAGAAGGAAAACATAATCACAAACTCACACCACAAGAATTCATGACTAATAGTTGCAACTGTCCTTTGATTCACTATAAAAATGATGAAGTACAAGCTACAAGACTTCCACTCTCTGATGTCCAACCTTTAGATTGACTGAAAAACACATACATATAGACCAAAAACAACTTCCCCTCTCTCAGGGGTCAGATCCATCATTGTAGGAACAACTTACACAATAATCTCTAACAAGACCTAATGACTAGGAGGTTAAACAAAATCTCCTCAATTAGATCAACTGATACATTTGACTTTACCATTGTGAAATAAGAATTGATCTACATAAAAATTACATTTATAAGCCCCATTTACATTCATCCCATCATGTCAAATAAAAAATTCAGAGATTACATCACAAAACATCAAGTTTGACTGAAGAAAACTTGAAAAATTGACTAATAGGTAAAAGCATTGTGCCCTGAAAAAGCGCAACGCCATTAGACAAAAGCACAATGCCAACATTGAGGAGACTTTTGAGTGCCTTCCACTGCTCAAAATCCAGCTCTGAAGGTACCAATGGAAAGTTGAGGATGTCAAGTTGTCATTAGAGACCTCAAGAAATAAAAATGATCTCTCCAAAACAGAGAAAAAACTCATTCTCCAAAAGTTACTCCCAAAAGCGCATTGCCTAGTCCAAAAAGGTGGTAGAAATGACTTTTTTGACTTGTTTTTGGGCATTTTCTCCCAATCTGTTTGCTGACACGGCACAAAAAATGCATATTTGTCATGTATAGGGTACTATCTATCCACCAAGGTATATCTTTTGGAATTTGGAGGTCTAAGGAAAAAGCATAGCACCAAGGTGCCACACTTTTGGCTGAATTGATATTCCTGTTTGGGCCAAAAGTCACAAAAAACCAAAATCTCACAAAAATTCTTCAAAATTGCCTCAAATTTTACCCATGAAGCCAAGTGATGATTTTTCAACCAACAAATCAAGTTTATCCTTCTATTTTTTCCTCATTAGGGTTTGCTTCAGCTTCTTCTTCAATTTCTTGATTCTGATTTGGAGACCTTGTTCCTTGTATAATAATGCATGGCCATGTGTCTTTTAAGGTTATTGTTCTTGTTTTCCCTGTTTAGAAGCTTCTCCAAGTGTAAATTCACCCTATCAAGCCAATATACTTTATCTTTCTCAATTTCCGCCACAATGATTTCATCAACAGTCATTTGACCTTTTGGTGGAGATGGTTCTTTCTGCTGCTCAAGTGCCCTCTTGAGACCTCTTGTTCTTGGTATCCTTGTTATAACCTGATATTATTGATCCTATAAATCATCAACATCAACAACTTCCTTACCTTTTACATCATCCTTTCTCAAATATGGTTTGGGCTTGTTTAAGAGCAATTGATTTACTTTTAGGTGCACGTTCCTCTATTGCAAGAATGAGACCTAGAAATTTTCCTTTGAAAAATTGTCTTTGAGCTCTCTTATCTCAGATTATTTCTCCTGGATGATCTTCTCGGATGTTTTTTCCTCCTCATGCACTTCCAAATCTGGCATATCAATGTCAAGATGAACTTGTTCCTTGTCCTACAATGGTGCGTCATGATGTGATGATGTTTCTTCCTCTGATGTAGGCTTGGCCCTTTCAACAATGTCTAGATAAAACACAAGCATATTTCCTCTAACATATGTTTGAGTCACCTCTGCCCTAGGATTTCTTGAGATAGGTTTTCTTGTGGAATCCTCCTCTTGTTGTGCTGGTGAAGTCAAAGGTGTGGATTGACTCCTTGATTGAGATGGAGAAGGAAAACAAAAAACTAAATACATAAAACCATCCCAAGACAAATTGATTTGTGTGAACTGATGGGAAACTAGGATTTTCACCAAGCCATGGTGAAAAAAACTAGCATGATGATATTCTCCTAATCAATGTACATTCTCTTCCATTTTTACCATGGTTTTGTAAAGGCAATGAGGCAAGTTAAGAGCTTTTACACCGGTGAAATGCATCAACAATCTCACATGATATTGATATCACCTGAAGTACCTACCCTCACATGTAAAATATTTCATAATCAATTTCATGAGAGGTGCGTACTTCTCTAACAAATGTCTAAATGGAAAGATGTGTTTTGGAGCAGCTTTGTATGGAGGTTTCAAATACATTTTGTAGTTTTCAATGTCATGGTCTCTTTTCTTGAACCAAAGTTCTTCATTGTTTGGAATCCCTGTAGCTGTGGAAATGGATTCTTCTGAAAGAGTGAACACAACCCTTACAATGTTCACCTTATCTCTCCTCCAACCAGTGGCAAAAGTGCTGGTAATTTTGTCATGAGAACCAAGTTCCTCAGCCTTTTGGAAAAAGGCAAGGCAATCTGCATCCTGGAATGATTTATTAAGGAGGGGTGAAGACATGATATCATGTGCTTTAGTGAGCTCATACCTTCTAATCTAACCTCCCTTATTCTTCATTTTCCTAGTTTTTTGAGAATCCATAGTAAACCCTTACTCAATGGGAAGGGGAATTAGGGTTTAGTGTAGGGAAAAATAGGGGATTTGGGTAGTTTTTAGGAATGAAGGGATATGAAGGGGTTAGGGGTCTTCTAAATTCTTGGGAAAATTTTAGGGGGCTAGGGATAGATGTTGGAAGTAGGGAGTAGTGAATTTTAGGGGACGAGTGAGGGGAAGGGGTCCAAAAGGGGAAAACACAGTCCTAGCCTAGGAAAGTGTAGTCTAGGCCAGGGTATGTAGGAAAATGGTGAAAATGAGGGATGGGAGAGGGAAAATTTTTAGGAAGGTATATTAAAGGTGGGTGAAGGTGAGTGAGCTTTAATGTGAGGGTTTTTCTCAACAATTTTTTGAAAGTGATTATGAAACCAAGAAAATGCTACAAAACCCTAGAAGAGGGAATTGTGATATTTCCAAGTATGAACTGAGAAAAAACAAGGTATAATAGGATAAAAAGAGTCCCACTTACTTTCTACTGATGATATGGAACCTTAATTTGATGATGAAACCTTTGGAAATGAAGACTTTTCTTCTTTGAAGAAAACACAACACACTCTGGCAAATTCGCAATGCTCTAATGAAAAGCGCAACATAATAGGAAACTTTGGTATTTTATGGAAAGAAATCACTTCTTCGAGGGTAGAACCGAACTTTGATGGTGGAGTGATATCTATGGAAGTTGGAATGATAAAATGAGATTCTCTTTTGGTCTTTTAATAGCTTGGAAATCGATTTTCTCTTTAGTGGTGTAGTGGCCCCACCATGTCCTTTCACATTTTGTTTTGAATTGATAGTGAAATACAACCTTAGAAAATTTTTATTCATATTACATCATGATAGAAATAAAATTACACTTTTGAAACCATTATTGAATTTTTTTTCACTATTACTACTCCTTCAATTGATGATTTTGATCGTAAAATGAGCCATTTTTATGATTTTGACCCTATGAATTAATGATGACACTGCATGAAATAATGAGAAGAATGGTGACCATGGTGGTGTTGAGTGAGATGGTGATGAAGTAATTTCAGTGATGACTCCTAAAAATGAGTGATGGCATGAAGAAAACCTGAAATGAAAGGAGTAGTAACACACCTAGACATACTAACTAGTGACCAGTTTTTTATTTGAAAACCTATTAAACCATAAAAATTTGTAGTAGGACCTTATCAAAAACATTGTAAGAGCACATTTGATCATGGTTGACTGGAAGGAATAAAAGACACTAACATTTCCTCCCGCTGGGGATGGAAGATACTTAGAAGTTGTTAAGAACACCATAGACCAAGTAGCCTTATCCATTGGGCATGGAGTCAAAAACCAAAGACCAAACTCAATACTGAAAACTAACTCACAAACTGGACCGAATTTGACTGAAAAAAAAAACTTACTGACCTTACAAACCAACAACCAATCAAAGAAACCTTATGGCCTTCACCTCGAGCTTCAAGCTTCCATGATTAAATCCTTCACACTTCGAAAGAAAGGTAAAATTATATGTACAATGATGATGAGAAAATTTAGAAAGTTGATCAAAAGAGGTAGTTCTTGAGGAGCCTACCATTGATTGGTCCTCCTACATAGTATTTTCCATCAATTTCCTCCAACAAGTATGCATTGTTTCGTCTGGAAGATGAAATTATGTACAGTCCTTTCCTCAAGTTTTCAAACTTGTTACATGCTTTCCTTTTACTTCATTACGAGCATCCCAACGGAGAACTACATCTCCAATATTTTGTTTTCCTGTCATACACTTTTTTTATTCTTTCTTGAAACTTAGAAGTGTTCTAAAAAACTTCCTCCCTGGTTTGTTGCAAATGAATCATTTAGTTTATCCACCGCTGAAAATCATTTGGTTTGCTGCCAACTTCCTGCAAAATCTTCATAACCGAAACAACAAGAGAAGTAGGAAATACCGTATCAACTCCATACACTAAATAAAAAGGTGAAATTCCTATGGAATTCTTATTACTTACTATGTCTTCCCACAAAGCATTGATGAGTTTCTTGTGCCAATTTGTCTTATTTACCTTGAGCATATTTTTGATAATATTGACCAAAGAATTATTCAAAGACTCAGCCAGTCCATTTCCCTGTTGATAATATGCAGTTGAATAACCCAATTTTATATTGTACTTCTCACGAAATTCCACCATATTTTTGGACTTAAATGCAGATGCGTTATCCGTGATTATCTTCTACGGATAACCAAATATAGACAAGATATTAGATTCCAAGAATTGAAAGATTACTAAATCAATAGCTTGCATGGTCATGACTGCCTTGATCCACTTTGTAAAATAATATGTGGCTGTAAATATCTAATTGTGATGGGAGGAAGATGAAGGATGGATCTCACCTATGAAATCGAGACCCCATTTCTGAAATGGTTCCTGAACTAAAATGGGATACAAAGGCAGTGGGAGTAACTTCCTCTTCCCTTGAAACATCTGACATTCGTCACAGCTCATCATGGTCTTTTATACATTAGCAAAAAGAGGGCCAATAAAAACCAACCCTCAAAACTTTATTCATTGTGGTCTTCTAGAATAAATGAACACCACAATCACCCTTGTGAAATTCATTCATCACCTCCTTCGCCTTGCTTTCAACAAGACACCTCCCGGATCTTTCCAATACAAAGCACTGTCTAAAATACAATATTTTGAAGCCTTTAATTTCAATGATCTAATCTTGCTTTTAGACACACCTGGAGGAGGATTCAACTGTTTAAGTACATAAACAATATCAACATACCAAGAGGATGAAATTAATATATGAGATATTTTGTAAAAATGAGTCAAAAACCTCCTCTTCGGAAAGTGCAAAAATCAAACTAATATCTGATCAGGTGATCATGTCCAAGAGGAAAAAAATGCTCAAAATTGGAACTACTTAGAATTGGTTGCAACCTGAACAAACAGATAGGCCTCATCACTGCGATTCTGGTGCCATGAACGAGACTCAAATACGATGTAGTATGAGAAAGATATTGAAGTTTGAAGTTGCCCAATAACCTTCAAAACAAGACTTTTGAACAAAAATAATTTGTCATCTTTGGAAAATTTTCGTGGAAAATTTCATTTTTTAATTTAAGTTTTTATAGGCCTATTACAGGGTGCCACGTGGCCCCAGGTCATTGGTTCAAAAGATGTTTCAAGTCTTGTTAAAACAAAATAATTGATGGGCTGACCCGACCTGAACTGAACGCAAATGGGTTAGTTGCTTCGGGCGAGTCGTGTAAACAGTTGAACGAGCGAAGTTTATCAGGTGAAGCCCTTAGGTCTTAAGGCGGTGGGTACTGTGACCATGCGCATAACCAAGTCCTAAACCTTTTTGAACGGGCGGTAAATTTTTGGGTTTAGCCCCTTTGGGGTTAGCCCTCACCACAGGACCTCTGCCCGTGACCATGGGCAGCGACTAAACCATTAACCGCCAGCGCTAAACTGCCTCCACCTTTTTAGCATGTGAACATGCCACCCCTGGTAGTTAAATTTAATTTTTCCCCCAAATTTAGAGCGCGGTTCCGAAAAAATTCGGCCTTCCGCCATTTCTAGCGCGCCTAACTAGAGTTCATCCAAATTTGGTGGAGTTTCCAAGGGACATTGAGCAAAAAATTGTGGAGGTCATAAATTCTCTAATATTGAACCAATTTGGACGAAATGTTGGTCAATTTTGGGTATTCTGAGCATTCTGGAGTGTTTGGGATAGGTTTCAGAGCTAACAGAGGTGTTATTCAGCCATATTTTCTTTAGGGAAGCTTAGAGAGCCATCAGGGCCATGAGGGAAATGGGGTTGCATTGGGCTACACTTCACTGTTTGAGGTGAAATAAAAGCCATTATTAGCTTATTTATGTCTTTTGAATTCAATTTCACAGCTGTTTCTGCTTATTTAGGCATATTTATCACTGTAAAACCAATTTGAGCAACTTAATATAGCAAGGACATGCCCATTGGGAGCCTTGGACCCGACATATGTAGCCCAGGAGGGGTGAACTGCCTCATCATGTTGTTGTGTTGTTATGGTGAAGTTATGTTGTTGTGTATTTATGATTTAATATGTTAAACATTAATTTTAATTAACATTCCCTCACACATAAACTCAAAAACAGTTACCAAAAACTCTGTTTAATTTGCAAGACATGATAAACACTTTGCACACTTAATTAAATGGAAATGGATACTTTGAACAAAAGATACAAATAGTTTCATTTTCAGAACAGATGGTATCAGAGCTAAGGATTTGAGCCTTAGGAGCTAGAGCTTTACTCAACATTTGTTTTGTGCAAAGATATAGTTGATTGTTTGCAAGTTTTGATGCTTACTGGGCTTAAACTCAAGAGAGGTGAAGGACACTTGGTTAGTGCACAAGTAATCCTCAACCAAGAAGGGTTAGAGAGCCACCTCCAAGAGCCATAGAAGCAGCTTCAAGCATGTCTTCAAGAGAGGGAGAAGCTCTTAAAGATATGGATCCCAAAGAAGGGGAACAGGTGTTCCGAAAGGCTTTCTTGGACATGACAGAGATGGTGAGGATACTCTACTAAGAAAGGAATGATAGGCTTGTTGGAGAAGGGTCTAAAAACCAGAAAGAATGAGAGGGTTCTTCAGGAGGAAATAAAAGTGATGACAAGTCAAATAAAGGACACGGAGGAAATGGTGATCCACCATCCCCATCTTCATCCTCTTCCTCTACGTCATCCTCCTCAACTTCGGCGAATCAATCTCACAAGTATAAAACTAATGGTAAAAGTCCATTTTTAAAGCTTTATGTTAAATTTGAGTTGCTTATGTTTAAAGGTGAATTCAATGCAAAGAAACTTGACAATCAGATAAGACAGTTGGAAGTTTACTTGAGGATACAAAACCTTCATGATGACGACACCAAGATACAGTTAGCCTCTTTGAGAATGGATGAAGCGGCATTGGTATGGTGGGAAGCCAAGACCAAGGATGAAATTAAAAAACATGGTAAGATCACTTTATCATGGGCTGAATTTATTACTATAATTAAAAAGAAATTTTATCCATTAGCTCATTTACAAAAGGCTATCATGAACTGGCAAAACTTCAGACACCTTAAGGGACAAAATGTACAAGACTATACCCAAGAGTTAAGGAGAAGAGCACTCTTATTAGGGGTAGACTTACAAAGTCAAGATACTTTGCTGAAATATATAGGTGGTTTGTATAACTACCTTAGACATACTATCCTTATGTTCAATCCTACTAGTCTAGAAAAAGTTTGTGTACAAGCTATGCATTTAGAGGCTAGAGGAAAAATCACTTTTGATGAGGGTAGAAACAAGCCTTTTAAGGGGAAAAAAAAGACAAAAAATTTAAGGGAAAAGGAAAAAAGAATGCATCTGTCAAACAAGAGGGTGAGAAAGTGATATGTAAACACTGTTCAAGAGAAGGCCATGAAGAGAAAAATTGTTGGAAATTACATCCTGAAAAAAGAACTCAGTTTAACAAAAACAAAGGAAAGAAGAAAATTGCAGCTACTAAAATTACACCACAAGACTTAGGTGATGATTCAGGTGAAAAAACCAAAATTTCAGCCATGGGTTTGAAGAGTATGAAGGGAAAGGAAATTGAAACTAAGCCAAGCACTAGTACTTCAAACTGTCATGTACAAGCTCCAAATGAGGAAGAAAGAATTGAATTGTTCCATGTGAGGGTAGTCTCAAAACATACAAAAATTGACACACTGTTTGACAGTGGGTCACAAGAAAATCTCATATCAGAAGACTTTGTCAAACAACTTAGAATTGAGACCATTCCACATCGAAATCCTTATCCACTTCGGTGGATATGCAAAGATGAAAACTTACAAGTCTCAAGAAAGTGCATATTGCGATTTGCAATTATTGCACACTTTATTGACACAGTTGAACTTGATGTAGTGCCGCTTGATATATGAGGAATTATTTTAGGAAGTCCTTACGTATTTGACAGGAAAGCGATCTTCCATCACCATGAAAATAAGTATCATCTCTTTAAATATGGCAAGGAGTTCATTATCAGAGCACATTGCAAGAAGGCAAATATGGCGATGGTAAATGCGGGACAGGTAAAAAAGCTAGTGAATACTAGTAAGAGTTTTGTACTTCTTATGGTTAAGCCCAAGGTTGATGTGAATCATGAGTCATTTGAAAATTGTGGTTCCAAGCTTAAATAAGATTTATATGATGTAGTTGATGCACATCATGAGATGTTTCAGGAACCGACAAGTTTACCTCCTAAAAGGGAGATTCAACATGAAATCTAGTTACATCAAGATTGTCCTCTTCCTAACATAGGCATGTACCACATGTCTATCATGGAGAATGCTGAAATAAAGAGGAAAATTAAAGACTTGTTGGAAAAAGGGTTCATAAGACCAAGCACTTCGCCATGTGGGTCACTGATAGTGTTGATTCCAAAGAAAGATGGAACTTGGCGCATGTGTGTGGACTTAAGGGCATTGAACAAGATAACGGTAAAGAATCGTTACCCACTCCCAAGGATAGATGATTTGTTAGATAAACTGAAAGATGCTAAATAGTTCAATAAGTTAGAATTACGTAGTGGTTATCATCAAGTTATAATTGCAGAAAGTGACATTTGGAAGACAAAATTTAAAACCAAACAAGGACTCTTTGAGTGGCTTGTTATGCCGTTTGGTTTATGCAATGCACCTGCAACTTTCATGTGGGTAATGGATGATGTCTTACGTCCTTTTCTTGATGATTTCATTATTGTCTACTTAGATGACATCTTAATTTTCAGCAAGACTAGAGAAGAGCATGTCATGCATGTTAAGAAAGTACTTGATGTTTTGAAGAAAAATCAGTTGTTTCTTAAAATGTCAAAGTGTGAATTTGGAAAGACTTCTTTGGTTTATTTGGGACACATAGTAGGAGGAGGTGCTTTGAGAATTGATCCTTCTAAGGTAGAAGCCATTGTGAATTGGCCTACTCCAAAATCCATTACAGAGGTAAGAAGTTTTTTGGGTGCAACTCAGTATTGGAGGAAGTTTATTTCTAACTTCTCTTCCATAGCAGCTCCTATGCATGCAGTGACAAGTGTGAAGCATGCTTTCCAATGGGGAGGCAAGAAACATAAAGCTTTCGAGTCTTTGAAAGAGAAGATAATTTCAGCTCCAGTCCTTGCATTACCAGACTTGAGACAGCCATTCGAGATTCAGATCGATGCTAGTGATTATGTCATGGGTGCAGTTTTCCTATAGCATGGTAATCCTATCACATTTCATTCTGAGACATTTAATGGTGTTGTTGTGAATTATCCTACATATGATAAGGAGTTGTATGCGTTGGTACAAAGCGTCAAGATGTAGAAATATCTCCAGTTGCATGTTGAGTTGGGCGACAATGGACAATACAATGCGACCGGCATTGGTACCATAACCTTTCAGAGGGAGTCAGGTAAACTCATTCTTTTACAAGATGTAGTGCATGTTCCAGGTTTAAAGAAGAATTTGATCTCAGTCACAATGTTAGAGGATAAAGGGTATGAAGTTGTCTTCAGTGAAGGAAAATTTTTCCTTCGGCACAAGGCAACAGGACAAGTCAAGAAGGTTGGGATTCAAGCAAAGAATCTCTACAAACTTGAAGTAGATGGGATGTCTACGGAGCTTCCTACTGTTGGGAAGTGCAAGAAAGACATGCAATTGATGCTTGAGAGGGAACACGTTTTGCATGCAGGTAAGAGTGAACCTCAAGATGTGGAGCAACCACAAGATGAGGATCATGGAGTGGGAGAAACCACTCATGCAGAGAAATTTCGTGCCAGATGGGCAGAGGGAGTGCATGCAGCTATACCACCAGGTGTGAGGTGGGGCGACATGCATGATTAATCCCATGAGGAGATTTCTGGGCAGATTCATGAGATGGTGTGGATCTCATGGATTGAACCTGGCTACGAGGTGCCCACAGCATGGCAGTAGCAAGATCAGTTGGAGTGATGCAGGCAGATCAAAGTGACAGTGTCGGATACTGGAGCGCGGATCAGAGTTGACAGCAAGTGCGAGAGTGCATGGGTGCAAGAGTTCAACAGCGCAGTAGTTCCTGATGACATGTGCAGTTGGTACCAACAGAATTCGAAGACTTTGATGATAGATGCTAGATGCATCAAGACTGATTGAGTTGTTTGGAGCCTATTCAGTTTCAGAGGAGTTGCAGAGCAGATGCATGGAGTTGCATGGTGCTTGTGAAGGTTGCAGGGCGAATGCATGGAGTTGCATGTCGCATGCAAAGACAGTCCTTTCTTGTTGAGAGGGATTTTTTAAGATTGCAACAAGAAACAGTGAAGGAGGCATCCTAAAACATCTTTCCTAATCCTAGTTTGAAAGTGATCACCAAAACTAGGTGGGGGCCACACAGGTGATTTTTGTCGCAAAGTCTATTTTTAGACATATGGATCATGGTCTATGAGTTGCAGGATGCTATTTATGGATGATTGGTCATGTTGGTAAAAATAGATGGACCTCTATTTTTAGACATTGGGCGGAATCTATTTTTAGACTGCCGGGCTAAAAATAGAACAGTCAAATATTATTAACCCTTAATAATATTTAGACTATAAACATTATCTTTTCCTCTTGGAGCACTTTAGTTTGATGCTTGGATGTGGCACATGCAGCTGACAGAAGGAAATACGCTTTTCCTAAGGGTTAGTTGAGCTATTGCATGGTTGACTTCAGTTAGAACTCATGTGGCAGAGTTTGGTGGAGTTGATGAGACAGTTGGTGGAGTTGTGTTCTGTTTAACTTAGTTAAACTAGTTGTATTTAGTCTAACTGACAAATACAATAGTGATGAGTGGTGTGAATTAATTATTAATTAATTCACTAATTATTAACTCATAAATCAACTAAAGAACACATCAGTTAACTGCAATGCATGGACAGTTCAGTGGAGACCAGTGTTAGAGGTGGGTGAAAGGGTG
The DNA here is from genome assembly GCA_034641835.2 of Pinus albicaulis. Classification (NCBI taxonomy): domain Eukaryota; kingdom Viridiplantae; phylum Streptophyta; class Pinopsida; order Pinales; family Pinaceae; genus Pinus; species Pinus albicaulis. Next base: position 1,072,668,470 of record CM076574.1, read on the forward strand.
AGTCTACTATCAGTTGTGACTATGGCTGTGCATGAGATTTGCACAAAAATTGATTGAGATTGCCAATGAGGATTGCGCAAAGACAAGCCAAGGGATTCGAACTTGGATCTCATTCATTCTCATCTTGGATTGCGCAGTAGAGGCAGGCAAACAGTGGAGGAGATTTGAACCTGTGACTTGTTCAAATCTGAGCTAGTTTGTGTGTAACTATTGGAGATAGTACCGAGTACTTGTGAGGAGTATTGTACTATGATTGTTACATGATTCTCTATCATTATAATATACAGATAGTTGGGGGTTTTCAGCTGTAAGCTTTCCCCATTACAAATTGTGTTTATGTGTGCTTGACTATTGTGTTTATGTGCGCATGCGACTGTTTCTATTTCCGCATATTGATGATCAATTGTAGAAGAGGTTATGTATTATGCATGAAGCTCAAATAGTGTGTAATCAGGATAATCTCGGTGAATAATTCAGCAAATTATTCAAATTTCTACATGGTATCAGAGCGATAATTGATCATCGGATCTATTACAGTGATTACAATTTATTTCGGTAGACAGAGTCTGTACGAGGGCCAGGTAGCCTCTGGATCCATCATTTATTTGAAAGGTGATATATCCAATAAATGCCCCTATAGTCGATCTCTGTGCTAGAAATTCTTTGTTCTCACAGATCAGAAGCGGTTGAGTTTTGAGCTGGTGGAATTCGAATTTGCAGCAGTGTTTTCTTGGTGTCGAAGTCAAAATGTCTTATCAAGGATTGTGATTGGAGTATGCCCTTGAGGGCAGCTCGAATTATATTTCATGTAGAGATAGGATGGAGGCAGTGTTATATGACAATAGGCTGAAGGAGTTCATAGATGCTGAAGTCCCAAAGCCTACTGATGTTGCTCAAGTTGAGGCTTGGCAAAAGAAGACAGCAAGGTGTCGAAGGATTCTGTTGGAGGGCGTGAAGGATCACATAGTATCCAGCCTGCATGGAAAAGCTTCTCCATACTTGATGTGGAAAGCGTTGATAGAATTTTTCCAAAGAAATAGCGACCAGAGGAAGTTGGCGCTCAAGGATAAACTCAAGAAAATAAAGATGGAGAAGAATGACACTATTCCGGTATACTTGACAAAGTTTGTCCACTGCAGGGATGAGCTTGGGAGTGTAGGAGTTAGTGTGGATGATGAGGACTTGGTGAGCTTGGCTCTACTTGGTCTTCCAAAGAGTTGGAATTCCTATGAGGACTCTGTCAATGGTCGGGAGAAATTTCCAGGATGGGAGCGACTTTGGTCGGATCTTGTGCAAGAGGAGATAAGGCGGAGTACCAGGGATGGATCTTCATCAAAGGCATCTGATGAAGAGGATTGCGCTTTGGCTGCCAAATCAAGGAAGGGGAAGGGCAAGAAGAATGCTTCTCAATCCGGTGCGGATGGTAAAGAGCGTGACATGTCCAAAGTGAAGTGTTTTCACTGTCACGATCATGGACATTACGCCACGAATTGTCCATAGAAGAAGAAGAACAAGCAGGCTGCTGGAGCTGCAGCTAGTGAGGCTCTTGCCTCGCAATTTGAGCTGGACTTCTCATTGATCGCATGCATGGTGTCTAGTGCATTGGGATCGGGGTGGTATTTTGATAGTGGCGCTTCCTTTCACATGACGGGAGATGTGAATCTTTTCAATGACTTGGTGGAGAAAGATCTCCAGTTGCATGTTGAGTTGGGCGACAATGGACGATACAATGCGACCGGCATTGGTACCATAACCTTTCAGAGGGAGTCAGGTAAACTCATTCTTTTACAAGATGTAGTGCATGTTCCAGGTTTAAAGAATAATTTAATCTCAGTTGCAATGTTAGAGGATAAAGGGTATGAAGTTGTCTTCAGTGAAGGAAAAGTTTTCCTTCAGCACAAGGCAATAGGACAAGTCAAGAAGGTTTGGATTCGAGCAAAGAATCTCTACAGACTTGAAGTAGATGGGATGTCTACGGAGCTTCCTACTGTTGAGAAGTGCAAGAAAGACATGCAATTGATGCTTGAGAGGGAGGAAGTTTTGCATGCAAGTAAGAGTGAACCTCGGGATGTGGAGCAGCCACAAGATGAGGATCATGGAGTGGGAGCAACCACTCAAGCAGAGAAATTTCGTGCCAGATGGGCAGAGGGAGTGCATGCAGCTATACCACCAGGTGTGAGGTGGGGCGACATGCATGAATAATCCCAAGAGGAGATTTCTGGGCAGGATTCATGAGATGGTGTGGATCTCATGAATTGAACCTGGCTACGAGGTGCCCACAGCACAGCAGTAGCATGATCAGTTGGATTGATGCAGGCAGATCAAAGTGACAGTGTCGGATACTGGAGCGCGAATCAGAGTTGACAACAAGTGCAAGAGTGCATGGGTGCAAGAGTTCAACAGCGCAGTGGTTCCTGATGACATGTGCAGTAGCTAAGCAGAGGTCAAAGACTTTGATGATAGATGCATCAGACTGATTGAGTTGTTTGGAGCCTATTCAGTTTCAGAGATGTTGCATGCAAAGGGTGCATGGCGCATGCATGGAGTTTCATGGTGCATGCATGAGTTTGCATGGCGCATGCAAAGGGTGCATGGCGAATGCATGGAGTTGCATGTCGCATGCAAAGACAGTCCTTTCTTGTTGAGAGGGAGTGTTGAAGATTGCAACAAGAAATAGTGAAGGAGGCATCCTGAAACATCTTTCCTAATCCTAGTTGGAAAGTGATCACCAAAACTAGGTGGGGGCCACACAGGTGATTTTTGTCACAAAGTCTATTTTTAGACATATGGATCATGGTCTATGAGTTGCAGGATGATATTTATGGATGATTGGTTATGTTGGTAAAAATAGATGGACCTCTATTTTTAGACATTGGGCAGAATCTATTTTTAGACTGCCGGGCTAAAAATAGAACAGTCAAATATTATTAACCCTTAATAATATTTGGACTATAAACATTATCTTTTCCTCTTGGAGCACTTCAGTTTGATGCTTGGATGTGGCACATGCAGCTAACAGAAGGAAATACACTTTTCCTATGGGTTAGTTGAGCTATTGCATGGTTGACTTCAGTTAGAACTCATGTGGCAGAGTTTGGTGGAGTTGATGAGACAGTTGGTGGAGTTGTGTTCGGTTTAACTTAGTTGAACTAGTTGTATTTAGTCTAACTAAAAAATACACTAGTGATGAGTGGTGTGAATTAATTAATAATTAATTCACTAATTATTAACTCATAAATCAACTAAATAATACATCAGTTAACTGCAATGCATGGACAGTTCAGTGGAGACCAGTGTTAGAGGTGGGTGAAAGGGTGAGTGTGGCTATCAGTTGTGACTATACTTGTGTATGAGATTTGCACACACATTGATTGAGATTGCAAATGAGGATTTCGCAGTACAAGCCAAGGGGATTCAAACTTGGATCTCATTCATTCTCATCTTGGATTGCGCAGTAGAGGCAGGCATACTTGTGGAGGAGATTTGAACCTGTGACTTGTTCAAATCTGAGCTAGTTTGTGTGTAACTTTTGGAGATAGTACTGAGTGCTTGTGAGGAGTATTGTATTATTATTGTTACATGTTCTCTATCATTATAATATACAGATATTTGGGGGTTTTCAGCTAGAAGCTTTCCCCATTACATATTGTGTTTATGTGTGCTTGACTATTGTGTTTATGTGCGCATGCGACTGTTTCTATTTCCGCATATTGATGATCAATTGTAGAAGAGGTTATGTATTATGCATGAAGCTAAAATAGTGTGTAATCAGGATAATCTCGGTGAATAATTCAGCAAATTATTCAAATTTCTACATTTTTTATTTTCATAACTTTGAATGCAATTTTCAGACTATGATATTTATAATGAAATTAAAATGCTTTAGAACTCAAGACTCTTGGCAGAAGTAATGCTTGAGCATCCTGCCATTGATAGGACCTCCATATAGATCTTCTCCATTCAATTCTTTCAAGAAAAATGCATTGTGAACCCTCTCAGCATGGATAATATATGGCCCTTTCCACAAATTCTCAAACTTGCCAGGTTTTCCCTTCTCTTCTCTTCTTGAATCCCATTTAAGAACAACATTTCCAACTTGGAAATTGTTTGCCTTAGTCCTCTTATCAAATATCTTCTTCATATTTTCTTGGACTAACTGTGTTCTCTCATAAACTTCTTCTCTGGTCTGCGGTAAATGGATTTTTTGGTTGATCCTTCTCTGCATATCATTCTATTCAATCTGAACTTCTTGAAGGAGTTTCATGACTGGAACTCCCAATGAGGTAGGAAAAACTGTATCCATGCAATAAACTAACTGATAGGGGGACATATTTATTGATTTCTTTGTAGTTAACCTATCAGCCCATAAGGCATGAACCAGCTTACTGTGCCATGATTTTTTATCCTGTTCCAACAGTTTTTTAATGATATTGATGAGGCTCTTGTTGGAAGATTCAGCTAATCCATTTCCTTGGGGATAGTAAGCAGTGGAATGGCCCAAGGTTATGTGGTATTTGTAACAGAAATCAACCATCTTCTTAGATTTGAATGTAGCAGCATTACCTGTTATGATTTTTCTGGGACAACCAAATCTGGATAGGATATTTGTTTGAAGGAACTTGATAATGACAGAGTCATTAACATTTTTGGAAGGTATAGCTTCTATCCACTTGGTAAAGAAGTCAGTGGCTGTGAGGATCCACTTATGTTGAGCTGAGGAGGATGGGTGAATTTCCCCAATGAAGTCTAAACCCCATTGTTGAAAATGTGCCTCAACTCTGATAGGATGTAAGGGTAAGGGAAGAAGTATTCTTTTTCCATCAAAAATTTGACACTTATGGCAAGACATGACCAACTTTTGAGTGTCTGGGAAAATGGTAGGCCAACAGTAACCAGATCTAAGAATTTTTTTCGTTGTGGCCTTCCAGTAGAGGTGTCCTCCACGTTCTCCATCATACAACTCATGCATGATTTTTCCTGCATCGTCTTCAAGTAAACATTTAAGCAAAATTCCAACATCATTTTTCCAATATAATACCCCATCCAAGATACAAAAACTCAAAGCCTTTTGTTTCAAAAATCTAGCTTTATTTTTAGACAAAGAAGGAGGGGCATTTAAATATAAAAGCACATAAATAATGTCATCATACCAAGGAGAATTTAGAAATGTTTCTCCAATAAAAGGAGCAGTAGATTCTTCTATTTCTTCTAACACATCTACCATATTCATGTCTAGTGCTTGGAAGTTAGACTCGGCCATAAGTTTTTCTAATCCTTTCCCTTTAACTAGCTTGGTGGGCCTGATTTCTAAGTCATATTCAAGAATAGTTGCAATCCATTTTCCCCTTTTACCATCAGGGTCTTGACTTAGAATATCCTTGACAACAGTATGTGGAACAAAATCAATTATGTGAGAGTGTAAAATATAGACCCTGAAGTCTTTTAAAGCTTTCACTAATGCTACGGCTTGTTTCTCCATGATGTTATATTTGAGAGGAGCATCTCTTAAGGCCCCACTAAAGAAAGATATTGGTTGTTCTTGCCCCAAGTCATTCTTTTGAAGTAAAACTGCAACTATTGTATGCTCAGATGCAAAAGAAAAGATATAAAAGTCTTTGGTGAAATCTGGACTAATTAGGACTGGTGTTTGAGTAAGAGCTTTTTTGACCAGTTCGAATGATTGTTTAGCTGGTAAAGTCCATTTTACACCCACATCTTTCTTCAGCATGTTTGTAATTTTTTTTAATAGCTCAGCAAGGTTGGGGATGAACCTCCTCAGAAAATTAATCTTTCTGATGAAAGATTGTATTTCATTGAGGCTTCTTGGATGGCTGATCTGCAATATGCCATCTATCCTTGTAGGGTCTATTTTAATTCCATCTTCTGAGATTATATGGCCAAGAAGTTTACCTTCTTGGAGACCGAAGAGTGTCTTCTTGGGATTCAATGACAAACCAAATTTTCTACACTTCTCAAAAACGTTTCTTAAGCGGATCAAATGTTACTCATCAGTTTTTGAAAAAACGGTTATGTCATCCAGGTAAATAACTATGAAATAGCCAATATCTTCTGAAAATGCTATATCCATGGCCCTTTGGAAGGTGTTCCCTGCATTCATTAACCCGAAAGGAATTTTGACATACATAAAGGTGCCCCAAGGTGTGGTAAAAGCAGTTTTGATTTGATCACTTGGGGGCACTAACACCTGGTTGTAACCCGAGAACCCATCTAAGAGTGATATCCTTTTTGACCCAACTACCCTTTGAAGTATATGATCCATCTTGGGAAATGGGTAGTTGTATTTTAGGGATGCTCTGTTTAAGTTTCTGAAGTCGATACAGAGTCTGATCTCCCTTGTCTTTTTCCTAATAGAAACTAAGTTTGATACCCATTCTGAAAATCTAATTGGTACTATAATGCCAGCATCATGCATATTTTCAATTTTGGCTTTAACTAAAGGTAATAAAAGTGGGTATATTCTCCTTAGTTTTTGTTTGAAGGGCTTTTGATTTTCCTTCAGGGGAATCTTGTGCTAAATGATGTTGGTATCGTAAGACTTCAGATCTGTGTATGCCCAGGAAAAAAACATCTTTAAACTCCTTAAACAGATCAATGTATCGAGATTTTATGTGAGTTGGAAGAGTGTTGGACAATTTAATCATCTTGGGTCCTGTTAGGGAGCCTATGTTGTGTTCTTCTACATTTGTTTCTACAGGCTCCATTTTTGGTTCTTTGGCTACATCATTAAAGTCGAAAAGGTGTTCCAAAGGTGAGAGACCTCTTGGAATTGAACCATTTTTACATTCTAAAACTTCCAGGTATTTTTGGTCCACGTTGTCAATTAACTCTTCTTCAAACGGACTCTCATAATGATTTATATCAGCAGAGTGTGTTATTTAAGCTTCTGGGATTTCTTCGATATATGGACAGTTTTCATTATGGCTAGATTCTGACGTTGGTATGGTGAAATCGTTTTCTGATTTTAAGAAATCGTCTATGTGTTGGTCAGAATCAAACACTTGCCAATGATCTTCGTTGTCAAGCACAATAGGCCTATGTTTTACCTTCACACTAAGTTGTTCATTTATTTCAGGTATCTGGCAATTGCTGGCATTGAAAGCGAGTTCATTTGCTAGATGATTAAGTTCTCTTGAAATGAAAATAAGTTCATACTTTACAAAGGTTTTTAATAGACCAAGGGCAGCGTTTCGATATTCCCTAAGTCTTGGATTTTTAGCTGAGTATTCTCCTTTGATTTGTCTTATGATAAGTTCAGAATCTCCTAAGATTGATATCTTCTGGGCTTGTAACTGTTTAAGCAGTTGTAAGCCTAGGAGAAGTGCTTCATACTCAGCAATATTATTAGTGCATGGGAAATCCAATTTGTATGAAAAACTATGTTTTGTATTTTGAATCCACACACCTGCTCCTCCACTTTTTTTATTACAAGATCCATCAAAGTTTAGGGTCCAAAGTATGTCATTCCTATTTTCATTTTCTTGTTGCTGTTGATTGGTAATGTTTTGAATTTGATTGAAGGGAAGATTTGATTGTTTAGGTGAACTGATTGGGTCCATGTTTTCATTATCTGGATGAGTGATTTCATCTTCGTTACATAATATAAAGGAATCTAAACTTGATTGAATAGAATAGATTGGAGAGTTGTTTGGTTTGTCTATGTTGCTCACCATGTATTTCATGTGGGATTCCCTGTATAGTCTTCTGATTTGGTTAAAAACGGGAAAGGTGGCATAAGACATGTCCATTTGAAGGCTTCCATGAATTTTGGCTCCCCAAGATCTGGATAAGAGCATGCCATACTTCGGGGGAATGTCAGCTACAACTATGTCCATGACTAAACTCTTAGCAGGGATTTGGGCTAAGTTAACACATAGATCTTTGATTAAACCCAAACACTTGACTCTACTTGAGTCAAAGGAATACAAGTCTTTGTATGGCTTAGTGATTTCTAAGCCTAAGCTTTCCATCACTACTTTGGGCATTAGATTGTGTGAAGCTCCTTAGTCTAACATATCATTGTGTAAAATTTTCTCATGTATGTTCAAGCTAACATAGAAGGGAGGGACAACCCCTTCTTGGTATTTTCCTCCAACTTCTGGACCAAACAAAAACTCTAGTTTGTCATCTGTTAAGTTTAAGGTGTTAGTATTGTTTCCTAAGTTCAAAGCTTTCAAAACTTGGTTTTTGTACACCTCTTGGGTTACTAGTTCAACTAGGGGGATGGTAATTTTTATCTTAGCAATATCTCCCTCAAGGCTGAAAGGAATAATTGACTTGTTTGTATTTACATCTATTTTTTCAATTGCATTCTTTTCAACAACTTTGATTTGCTGAACCTTGTTTGGATTGGTAATTGGGACAGTTTTATTAGGACCACTAGCTAAAGTGCTAGGGGTAATCTGTTCAACCTTTGTCTAGACACCTTTATCTTTGTTTAAGTCTGGTTTCTTAGCCAAAATGTTGGTTTTCTCTGCTATCTTTTTGGGCTAGTTTTCTTCATTTTTCTTGACAGCAGTGCTAATGTTCTTATCCTTTGAATTATCTATGTTTCCCTTGCTCCTAAGATCATACTGTTTGTCTACCTCCATGATTGCATTTTCAAAAACCAATCTATAGTCATCAGAATCTTCATAGGTATTTGTATTTTGATCATAAGAGAAGAAATATCGTTCTTCCTCAATGAGGAAAACATCATCCCCACTTTCTGATCCAATCAAGTTTACATGAGATTCTTCCAACCTTTCCAACTCCCTATCTTCTTCATATTGATCTACATAGTTATGTTGAAAGGGAGGTCTAATATGTTGGTCACTTTATTTTTTCTTATCTTGATTGTTGTCCCTTCTATAATTTTGATTTCTATTTCTATTTTGGGATTTGTTCTGATTGTCTCTTGGATGTGTTCTCTCAAGTATGCTCATCCTTTTCATGATCTATTCCAACATCTGTTCTGTCTTTGAGCTATATGTGGAGGGTGTAGTGTCATATTTATAAGCTACCCTCTTCTCTGATCTAAACCTTATTTATTTTCTCAATTATGTTTTCTTCTACGCTCACAGCTCCTTTCTGCATGTCTTCTAAGTCTAAGTAGTCCCTCTCCCTTAACTGATACATCATGTCCACATCAAGGCCTTTGGGATATCTTACTAAGGCCATGCCTTGAGGAGGCTTCATGTGAGGTGGAAGAGAATTATAAACACTATTAAACCTAGTGGAGTAGTCAGGAACACTCTCTCCTTGATTTCTCTTGAGGCTGCTATATTTTGCTAGTATTTGGAGAGGATTCTTTTTGAGTTCCCATTTGTTGACGAATGTTTGATGCAAGGCGGGAAGATCATTTATGTTGTTAAGAGGTAAGTTTTTAAACCATTTCTTTACATCTCCTCCTAAACTTTGAGCGAAGATCCTCATTTTCACAGTTTTCTCCTCTATCTCCATGTAATCAAATTCATCTCCCATCCTATCTACATGTTGTTGAGCTGTTGTAGACTCTTTTCCAGTGAAGTGAGGGATTTTAGATTGGTAATAATTTGGTAAGGGAAGTATAGGTTGTCGTAACACTAATGGGGCATACCATGTTTCCATGGCTGGAAATAAGGGTGGATTTACAGTAGTGAAAGTGGGCTGAACATGAGTGTTTTGCACAGTGGTAGTATGAATTGGAGTGGAAGAAAAACTTGGGCCAACAAACTGATTTTGAGTAGACTTGTTATGAAAAGGCTAAAGTGATAAAGAAGCTGGGAATCAGGAGGAGTGGAAGGTGAGGCTTCTCTACTGAAGCTTTGTTGCAAATCTGCAATATCAAGGTCAGTTTGGTTTAAGTCACCTTGAGATCTGATTCTAAAGATGTTCTTTGTATGATGTAAATCAAAGTGTGAATCCTATAATACCACAAGGTTTTTAGGGATAGAATTTATTCTTAAGAGGCTCCTATTAGCAGCTGAATTTAGAGAGTTAGATGTCTGCCACAAAATTCTCTCAGGATTGTAAGATTTGGGTCTGGATGGGATCTAGTATTGATCCTATGTGAAGCCAGATTGCTTTTCAAAAATAAGAGATTTGGGGGGGTTTAGGGACTGTTTTTGGAAGCTTCACCTCTCAGGATGTTTTGTCTAAAATGGGACTAGGCTTCTAAACTTTCTTCAAGGCTGGTTAACACAGTCTTAAAGAGATCTAGGAACCTAGATGAGTAATAGGCCTACTGGGGCTAGTGGAGTCGCCAGGTGGAAACTTTTAGTTTTTTTATGAAGGTCAGATATTGGATGGTTCCACCACCATGATTATTATGAAGCCAAACTGAAACGTTTTGGGTTTTTCTGGGTTATTTCGGTCTTATAGGTTAAGAGAGTATCCTAAATCTGACTTTAACACTTAGATAGGGTGTCAAAACAAACAGAGTTCACTCTTATGGCTTGGTAACTGAATCCTTCAAGGTTTGATAAGGATTTATAATAATCCTAAGGGTTACTTAGTTTTTCACTGATTAAATTAAGTCTTATCATGATTACCATTTGTTAGGTAGTGCTTGAAGAAGGTTACTTATGTTATACTAGATAGCGAGTGTTTAATTTTGAAAATTTTACTTAGGGTCCCACCGTGATCGCCATTATGTTGGTGTCCCGTGTTTTGATAGTTTGGAAAATCAAAAGACAAGGTAACATCAGAACCAATATTTAGAGCCCCAGGATCTAGTCCTCTTGTTCTCAGAGAGGGATCTCTCGAATGTTTGTTTGAAAAGGTTTATCTTGTGTGCTTAGAATATGGATTTTAGACTAGTTATTAAGTGCAGGTGTTTTTTTGTTTGTTTGGTTGGGTTGACATAGCAGAAAATGAAAGATCTAGGAAAGATATATAGAATGGAGAAACATCTGGTTCATTGGGAAATGGAGTCAAAAAGAGGTCATAACATACTCATCAATGGATATGGGATATCAGAGGGAAAATCTAACTTGGCCACAAGATCCTTTTGTTTTTGGAATGAGATGAAAATTAATGATTTGGAAAGAGAGGTTTAATTCTCAACAAAGGGAAATTTGAAAGCATAATTTGAACAATAAAGAGCTCTTTGATAGACAGGGCTAACCATAAATTCTACAAATCACACCTTTAAGAAAATAATGATTTCAAAACAACTTTTAAAATGAAATCTAAGATTTATTTTAAAGGACTTGGAAACATAAAATATTTACTGATAATTACAGTCATAGAAGAGGGAACACCTAAAAACATCTATGATCATAATTATAACGACCTTTAAGCCAAATTTTTAAGTGAGGACAAAGGGCAAGATCAAAACAGACCTCTTTGATTCACTGTAAGCAAATAACTTCAAAGGGAGACTTCAATAACAGTTTTCAAGTGGCAACAAACAAGCAGGGAGAACCACAAATCATGCTGAAACCAAATATTCAAACTATTAAGGAAATAAACAAGCATGAAGATTAAAGAGAGAGATTAAAGACTCTAAAAGAATTCAGTAGAAGAAAACATGAAACAGTGAAGGATGAATAGGTCTAAGGTGCTTTCAAGAGTCATTTCTTAGCCTAAAACTTTCAACCTACTGTAGTAAGAAATTATGGAACATAATGAAAACAGGGGAAAAACATAAAACATTTCAGAATACTTCACCAACAGCCAATCTCATGGATCCAATGATAGAGCCTTCTCAGGAACAAGCATGCAATAACATCATCAAGGTTTCCAAGACTTCAGTTTCTTCTTCAACTTCAACGGACTATGTATTTATTTCAGAGAGTTTCAGTATTACAACTGGTGATCAAAAAACAACCAACCCCTATCTCATCTTCTTCAAAAGTATTTATAGAAGAAATGAGGAGGTGGAATGGGATAAAATATCTTCTAAGTTCAATTAATACAGTTTACTGTCTCTCAGCCTTTGAGGGGCTTAATGGAAAACATTATGATATTTTTCCTGTATTAATTGGTTTCTATTAACTACCAAGCTTGCTGGAAAGAATTTGTTGACTTTAAGGCTATTCGTCATCCTCATAATTACTTCTACTGTCAGTTTACAATAAGTTCCTTTGGTTGAATTAACTGTTCAGCCACATTAATGCAAATTCTCCAGGTCTGGTCATAACTCGGCCTCCTTTTGATTACTTTGAGGCTGTAGGTGGCTCTGTGGTATCTGGGGGATTCAATTTTCCCCCGATGTGGCAGCGTAGGCTCTTTGAACTGATAGATATTTTTATTTTAACCTAAAAACACCTTTACTATACTTGAATTCTGTGTTTCAGGCTTAACGAAGCCTAACCTCTGTCCTCTAGTCTTCAAACTTTCTTTAATCATGAATCAGGTCTTTGATTTAGTCGAATAAATGGACTAACCCCTCCAAACTGTGTTAACAATTTTCAAATATTTTTCCACTTTGATTCCATGCTATCGGTCTGATACTCTTTGATTATATTAATCTTCACTATGTCTTGTTGATGTGCAGATCCGTGGAGCTTTCTTATGGTATCAGCGCTTTATTATGCGCTGAAAAATACTAGAAATCCATTAGATCCTGCAAAAGAACACACAAATATTATAAAATCTTGTGTTTACCGGGAAAACTGCTTCAGAGGGCGTCGGGAGAGAGCATGGCCGTTGTATGGCTTCATCCAACGGTGTGGATCTGCGTAGAAGAGGTTAAAAAAGGAGAGTGGAAGGATATATGAATCAGATCCATCGATCTGCAGAGATCGACGGTTAGGAGCGATATGGGACGCATAATGGAGAAATATCGAAAATACAAAGGAAAACAGGTTAAAAACCTTAGGCAGAGGGAGGAATGAATCAAAGATCAAATGGGTTTCGGGTAAAATATGAGTTGTCGGATGCGACTAGACCCATAGAGATCGACAGCGGATATTAAATCGGGAGGTCGGCGACGGGGGTGAACAAACAAATGCACTGAATAAAAATTGCGATGCGATTTTGCGCAGACCGTTGGATCGAAGGATCAGATCAACGATGGAGAATGAATCGGGGGATTGGTCGATCGGAGGGAAAAAACACATGCAACGATCGAAAGTGCGATGTGATTGAACGATCGGGGAGGGACGATGCAATGGTGCGATCGGGCCATCGCAATCGGAAGTTTCAAATGAATACAATCAGAGGAGCCTTATAAAGGTTTCCGATGCGATCGGGCCATTGCAATTGGAGGGGAGGAGTTATATATATATATATATATAAGACCCAATCAGATCGGAAAGTCTTGATGCGGGTCTTTACAATCAACCCATTCAACTTTTCCGACGCGATAAGCGCTTCGGCCTTCGCGCTTGGTTTTTGCAAAGAAAACAAAGGACTGGGGTTCATGAACATATGAGTCTTAATTGCATCGGAAGTTTCGATGCGGTATTTTTAATCAACCCATTTTGAATTTTCCCGATGCGATTGCGCGATCGGCTCTTTTCAATCTAACCATTTTTTATATATAGCATGTGACTTTGGTTTTTTAGATCAAAATTTGGAAAAAAGGGTTTTTAGTATTTTCAAAGGAAAAAATGGATCGGGCATGGATTTTCAACGTTTTAAGCATCGAAGGCGGGCCCATGGGTTATATGAAAAATAATATGATCGAAGGATAAAATCATAGGGCTTAATCGCATCGGAACTTTTGGCGTGGTACAAAGACTTGTCCACTCGGAATATTTGCGATGTGATTAAGCGCTCGATGGGTTGGCACCTGGTTTGTGTGGCGTGGGCATATGGGGGAAGTGGTTTAGGATTTGTATCAATGGGGTTTTAAACCCATAGTCACAATACTTTGTTTTTTACATATTTTTTTATGGTTTTCAAAGGAAACGGGGGTTTCAGAATAGTTTAAAAATGAGTCTTAAACCATGGAAAATTGTTTTTCATGAATGGAAGAAGGAGAAATCATGAAAAATAGAGGAATTATATGGAGAAAAAGGGGGGCAAATGAAGGTTAGTTTTGAGTGGGGGAAGGGGAAAAAATGATGGTTTTGCAGCAGTCTTTCTCTTGGAATTTTAGCAGAATTTCTGAGTATTGAAATGGGGACAGTAGTAAAGATTCGGAAAGAGGCATGAAGCCTTCAAGAGTATTCAAGAGACAAAAATTTTTGCAATAAAATATGTCCCTTGAAGGATCCAAAAATGATTTAGCCACCTTTTGGTATAACAAATTTATAGGTGGCTAACAGCTCCCGAAGACTGTGAAAGTAGCATGGCATACCTTGGAGGTATGTCAAAAAATACAACATCCATCAACACAGTTTTGGTAGGAATCTGATCAAGAGAGACCACCAAGTCCTTGATAAGACCAAGGCATATGACTCTACCTGAATCAAAAGAATAGAGGTCATGATAGGGTCGGTTTATGTCCAACCCCAACTTATCCATGATGGCCTTCAAAATTAAATTGTGTGAGGCCCCAGAATCTAACATGTCCTTATAGAGGATATACTCATGAATCCTCAAACTGAGATAAAAGGGGGGGGGACTTCACTATCTTCAAGATTTACATCGATGGCTGGGCCAAATAGAGGTTCGGGATGGTCATCACTGACATTGACCATGTATGACATCTGATCTAATTTCAACATATTATCAACATGAAATTTATATTGATCATTCTCTACAAGCTCAGTTGACAGGGGAATGAAAACTTTTAACTTAGAAATTTTAGTCTCGAAGCTATACAAGTTATATTGCTTCTCTACCTCTCCGGAAATGGTATCCCTCTTTTCAGGGTGATATTTTGTTGAAGACTCCTTTATTTTTCCTTCCTTATCTCTCTTTGATGTACTTGTAGATGGCTCACCATTCTTTCTCTAGTTTGTGGCAACAGGCTCCTTCTCCTTATTTGGACTAGCTTAGGAAGTTTCTTTGGACTAAGTATCTTTTTGCAGAGGCAACCTCTTTTGAGCAGAAGTAATACGCACATTCTAGTTTCTCAAACTATATTGGCTCTGTGCTGAGCTGAGAGATTTTTTTTTACGCCCTTCGATAGTCTTTAGATTGGAATGCCAACCCATTATCACTTTCAAGTACATATTCCTAGTCATCCGACACGTATGTTTCCTCCATATACTCATCATCATCTGTAAGGAATGTAGGCCCTTGATATTTTTCAAAGACATGGTTTTATTCAACAATATATTCTTCATCCTCAGGTCCTTGGGCATAGTTTTGATGTAATGGAGTGCAGAATTGTTGTTGTTCTTGCTGATCCCAAGCTCTCTGCTCTTTCTATTTAATTCTGAACTGAGGTTTTCATTGTTGTGCTCGGAAATTGGGATTCCAGACATGATTTTCTGACTGCCTTTCAGAAATTGACATCCTGTCTACAAAATTTTCCACAGTTCTAATAAAAGTATATACCTTTTCTTCAAATGAGGTAGATGGCTCTTCCTTATTGTAACTCTCTTTTCAAATTTTCTTTTTCATTTTTGATCAACAAATTGGCTTCAACGCTGATAAAATTTCTCTGCATTTCCTACAGTGAGATGAGATTCCTCTCTCTAAGCTCATATGCCATATAGGGGTCAAATGCATATGGATAGTGCAACAAGGCTAAGTCAGGTGGAGGTTTGATATTGGCAGGAATGGAATTGTACACCTTATTGAAAATGATTGTATAGTCCTGTACTAATTCATTAGGCTGTCTTTTCAATGATTTGTATTTAGCCAATATCTGAAGATGATTTTTATTTTCCTCCCACTTATAAATGAAAAGGTCAGTTAACTATTGTGAATATGACACTGAACGAGCTACCAAATCTCAAAACCACTTTTTCACCTCTCATGAGAAGCTCTAATAAATTATTCTCATTTTCGCATCATCATTACCTACGTCTTCTAAATCTATGAAAACTGTGATTTTTTCAATATGTTTCCTAGTTGTAATATCGGTGGTTCCATCAAAAAGAGGTAGCCTTTGTCCATAGTTATGAGGTAAATCAGTGAGTTGCCCCAGTAGAGCTAAAGGAGAAAATCTAGCCATAGTTTTTCTACGAGGCAAGCTTGTAGTTACAACAAGAAGTGTTCGTATGAGTGATGGTTTTGTGGGAGGAAGTGTGGATGATGAGGAAACAAAAATATGAGGGGAAGTAGCAACAATGTGAGTAGATGAAGTTGAAAAAGGGTCAGCAGACAAGAGCTCCTGTTGATATTGTATATAAGCCTTCTTAGAGGTATATTGAAGATGGTTTGCTAGTTTTTGAAGTATTTCAAATTGAAACCAAACCTTCCTATCAAAATATACTTTCGAATTGGATTCTATAGATGAAAAAATTGTTTCAAATTTTGAAGGATCAAATACAATTTCAAACAAAAATGTTTCGGATTTGGATTTAAACAAAGAAAAATCGAACTTAAGAACAAATGGAATATCTTCAAGTGAAACCAGTTTTGAAGGAAGTGATGTATACCTTACCAAAGTAGATGAACTTGATTAAATATCAAAATGCTGAGGTCTCTACTTTCTTATAAGTCTTTCCGGATCTTCAATAGGAGATGGAGGGTTTGGATCAAGATTTGATCATGAATACCTTTTAGGAGCCAGTGTAGTTTTATTTCCTGCACTTTCGCTCTCTACAACTTGAATCAACCATATTGAACATTAGGTTCTGTCACCCATAGGCCTAGATCTTGATGAAGCTCAATAATAATCCTGGGGAATATCTGTCACTTTGTTCCCCGGCAACGGTGCCAGAAATGTTAGCCTCCACAATATCTCAAGGCTGAAAGGAGATCGACGGAGGTAACCTCAAAACAAGCTTTTAGTTTGGCAGCTAGCCTTACCAAACTAGAGAGGGCTCTATCTATGAAAATAACAGCCAAGAATTTGACTGGTATAAGAATGGATTTAGGTTAGATAGTTCAGCTCATGTAGGGTTTGAAAATTTTAGGGTTTTTGGTGGATCAGGAGTGAAAATCGGGAACTAGGTCAAGTCTCAAAGGTTCTAGTTGCAAGAGATATATAGGAGAAGGGTAGGCATGATTTTATGATAACTTAAAATTTGGTCGATGTAGTGTAGGGTTGAATGAGAAAGAAGATCAAAATGAGCATGTATACCATGATTTCATTTATGAAGAAGACAAAGACACAAACATGATATTCCTAACAAAATATAGCTTAATCAAATATTTATGTTTAATATCTCGTAGAAAAATCACTAAAGAAAAGATATGGAAAGGAGTCAATTTATCATTAATATAAGATTAAATAGAAGGAAAACATAATAACAAACTCACTCCACAAGAATTCTTGAATAATAGCTGCAATTGTCCTTTGATTCCCTGTAAAAATGATGAAGTACAAGCTATAAGACTTCCACTCTATCATGTACAACCTTTAGATTTATTGGAAACCACATACATATAGACCAAAAACAACTTCCCCTCTCTCAAGGGTCGAATCCCTCAGTGTAGGAACAACTTACACAATAATCTCTAACAAGACCTAATGACTAGGAAGTTAAACAAACTCTCCTCAATTATACCGACTGATACATTTGACTTTACCATTATTAAATAAGCATATATCTACATCAAAATCACATTTACAAGCCCCATTTACATTTATCCCATCATTTCAAATAAAAAATTGATAGATTAAATAAAAAAACAACAAGTTTGACTGAAGAAACCTTGAAAAATGGGCTAACAGGCAAAAGCACAACGCCAACTTTAAGGAGACTTTTGAGTGCCTTCAATTGCTCCAAATATAGCTCTGAAGGTACCAATGTAAATATGAGGATGTGTAGTTGTCATTAGATACCTCAAGCAAGAAAAAATACCTCTCCCTTAAAGAGAAAAACTCATTCTTCCAAATTTACTCCAAAAAGCACAACACCTAATCCGAAAAGGTGGCAGAAAGTGATTTTTTGACCTATTTTGGGGAAATTTCTCCCAATATCTTTGCTGACAAGGCACAAACACTACATAGATGTAATTTATAGGGTACTAGCTATCAACTAAGATATAATTTTTGGAATTTTAAGGTCTGAGGAAAAAGCGTAGCGCCAAGGCGGTGCGCTTTTGGCTGAACTGATATTCTTGTTTAGGCCAAAAGTCACAAAAAGCAAAATTTCACAAAATTTCTTCAAAATTGCCTCAAAGTTTCTCCATGAAGCCGAGTGACGATTTTTCAAGAAATGAGGGAGGCCTCAGCCAGAAAGTCAAGTATATCCTTATTTTTTTGCCTCATTAGGGTTTGCTTCAGCTTCTTCTTCAATTGCTTGATTCTGATTTGGGAGACCTCGTTCCTTGTATAATAATGCATGGCCATGTGTCTTTGTAGGTTATTGTTACTGTTTTCCCTCTTGAGAAGCTTATCCAAGTGGAAATTCACCCTATCAAGCTAATATACTTTATCTTTCTCAATTTCAGCAACAATGAGTTCATCAACAGTCATTTGAGCTTTTGGTGGAGATGGTTCTTTTTTGTTCTCAAGTGACCTCTTGAGACCTCTTATTTTAGGTCCCCTTGTTCTAACCTTCTCTTCTTGATCCTCTAAATCATCAACTTCAACAATTTTCTTACCTTTGACATCATCCTTTCTCAAATCTGCTATGGGCTTGTTTAAGAGCAACGAATTTACTTTTAGCTGCATGTTCTCCTGTTACAAGAATGAGACCAAGAAATTTGCCTTTGACAAATTGTCTTTGAGCTCTCTTATCTCAAATTATTTCTCCTAGATGATATTCTCAGCTATTTTTTTCCTCCTCATTCACTTCCAAATCTGCCATATCAGTGTCAAGATAAACTTGTTCCTCATCTTGCAATGTTGCGTCATGATGTGATGATGTTTCTTCCTATGATGTAGGCTTGGACCTTTCAACAATGTCTAGAGCAAACAAAAGGATCTTTCCTCTAACATATGTTTGACTCACCTCTATGCTAGGAGTTATTATGATAGGTTTTCTTGTGGAAGCCACCTCTTTTTGTGCTGGTGAAGTCAAAGGTGTAGAGTGACTGCTTGACTGAGCTGGAGAAGGAAAAAGAAAAACCAAATACATAAAACCATCCCAAGAAAAATTGATATGTGTGGGCTGATGGGAAACCAATATTTTCAGCAAGCCATGGTGAAACAAACTAGCATGATGCTATTCTCCTAATTTATGTACCTTCTCTGCCATTTTGACCATGCTTCTGTAAATGTAATGAGGCAAGTTGAGAGCTTTTACATTGGTGAAATGCATGAACAGTCTCACATGATACCGATATAACCTCGAGTACCTACCATTACATGTAAAATATTTCATGACCAATTTCATGAGGGTGGCATACATCTCTAGCAAATTTATGAATGGAAATATGTGTTTTGGAGCAGCTTTGTATGGAGGTTTCAAATGCATTTTGTAGTTTTCAATTTCAAGGTCTCTTTTCTTGAACCAAAGTTCTCCATTTTTTGGAATCCTTGTAGATGTGGAAATGGCTTCTGCTGAAAGAGTGAACACAACCCCTGCAATGGTCACCTTATCTCTCCTCAAACTGGTGGCAAAAGGGATGGTAATTTTGTCATGAAAACCAAGTTCCTCAACCTTTTGACAAAAGGCAAGGCAGCCTGCATCCTGGAATGATTTCTTAAGGAAGGGTGAAGACATGATCTCATGTGTTGTAGTGAGCTCATACCTGCTGATATGACCTCCCTTATGCCTCCTCTTCTCAGTGGTTCTAGAATCCATATTAAACCCCAGATCAATGGGAAGGGTAATTAGGGTTTATTGTAGGGAAAAACAGAGGATTTGGGCAGTTTTTAGGAATGAAGGGAGATGAAGGGATCAGGGGTCTTCTAAATTATTTGGAAATTTAGCAAGGTAGGGATAGATGTTAGGAAGTGGGGAGAAGTGAAATTTCAGGGAATAAGTGAGGGGAAGGGGTCCAAAAGGGGAAAACATAGTCCTAGCCTAGGAAAGTGTAGTATAGGCTAGGGTTTGTGGTAAAATGGTGAAAATGATGGAGGGGGGAGTGATGGAAAATGTTTAGGAATGTATATGAAAGGTGGGGGAAGGTGAGTGAGCTTTAATGTGAGGGTCTTCTCAGCAATTTGGTCAAAGATATTATGAAACCAATAAAATGCTAAAAAAACCTAGAAGAGGGAATTGCGATCTTTTCAAGCATGAACTGAAGCAAAAACAAGGTATAATAGGGGAAAAAGAGTCCCACTTACTTGCTACTGATGGTATGGAACCTAAATTTGATGCTAAAATAATGCAGCCTAAGCTGCTCAAAACCCACACTATGCATATAAAAATGCAACAATATACATTTTCCCCAAAATCACACTTCCTTATTTGTTGTTGTAGCCAATAATCGGTTTATTTCTTTTATATAAAATAAATAATTACCCACCTTATGAAATTTTGTATCTACAAATCTGACTTTAGTTAAAACAAAAAATTCCAACATACATAATTATTGGGCCCACAACTATTGCCGACATCCCTTTGTCTGACGATTTATATACATCCATTTATTCAACGACAATCGCATTCAAAATTCGATATGTGTATAAATCCAATGGATTTCGCACTTCTACATGCACGATGTTTAAGGTTTCCATAACATGCGAAATGGGCAGTTTTAATATGCCACGCGTCTATGCCTTAACACTATCGCATTATCACAAAAATTACCATTTATAATGATAAAGCAGTGCAATAAAACCTTGGTGGTTTTCCTAAACCTTTTCAAATTTCCCTTGTGCCAGAAATTCGTGATTTCTGCCTTTGTTCGATGCATAAAATTCTCCTTTTTGGATGAAATTTAATTTTAAAAACTAAGCCAGAAGCAACGATGAAGAATTTATAACGTCCTCACTTCTTATAGAGTTCTCTTTGGAAATTTTGCATGCAGATAATTCCTTGCATCGAATCTGTGCTCTCAATCATTGCTTGGATCACGTTCTTTAATTTGTTGACCTGAAAATTTGTGGCTGTGGCTTCTTGTTGGTATATACTCAGCCTCTACACAGGTTAAGTTCACACATTATTTAGCTCATTTGTGAATCCATCATTGATCCAATTTCTCATCAATGATGATTCGAGCTTCCATTCAAACCTTACTATGGAAAGCCTCCTCTGCAGAGTTTATCTCGTATTTGTTCCTTCCAAATTAGAACATTTATCACACAGGTTAAGGCAAAATTAATACTTTTGCCCCTCATAAAGTTTTCTACATTCAATTAAAAATCATGCGCAAAACTTCATTTAAACAAATATCTGTCTCATTCAATTTTGTCACACACAAAAAATTCTGAAAGCAATGAAACTCTCCTTTCAATCATAAACAATATTACATAAGCTCAGAACATCTCGTCTTCTATATATTCTCTTTTAGGCCTGATCTACATTCACTTAGCCATTTTTCTTTTCCTTTGCATGTAGGCTTCACTCTTCAAACCTTTTCTTACCTATCTAAATTCTTAATCTCCCTACCTATTTAATGCCTTGAGGCTTATCATTTTATACAAAATATTCTGAACCAATTTAGGTTGAGATCCTCCATCTTCTCAAAAAAATCCTGAATATCCTCTAAGTCCTCATTTGACTCAAATAATCCCTAAGGATACTCTCTCATCCACTAAATCATGAAACCAATTCTAATTTAGGATTTACAATTTAATTCTCAAATCTCTCAATATTTCAACTATCCTAATTCTCTCATATTGTCTTTCGAGAACATTTACAAAATTCCTCTCAATATTTAATTAATCCAATATTCTAAATATCTCTCACTAAAATCACTAAAAATATTAATAATTACATTAATTTGTTACATAAGAATCCAACTTCTTGGAAAATACAAGACCCCCTATATCTATTAAAATACAAAGAATTTTCTGAGCCTAATGCTCCTGCATCAGACTCCCAAGGTTAAAAATAATCATGATCTCCCAATCATGTGCTTTTAATCTTTGTCTTCCTGGATCCCATACCTTGTTCTGTAATTTTTCTTTTGTTGATTCTTTTGTTTGTTGATTTCCTCCAGGTTTCCACACTTTATGTTGCTTTGTTGCACTAGTTGTGCTTTTATAGTCTGCTACTGTCTTCCTCTTACTGCTGCTTCTTTTCTTTCTTGTTGTTATCTTCTTCTGAGACACTTTCATCATTATCCTTCTTATCAATTCTATTTCTTTGTCTATTATATATTTTGACTACTGATTACTTTCACCTCTTGATTTTATTCTTACTGTCGCCCTTTCATCCTTAGCCTCTTGTTTATTGTTATCTCCTTCTCCTTGCTTTAGTTTATTGTTTCTGACCTCTTTCATCTTCACATTCTACATTTCTTCAAGCTCTTTCTCTTCCATAGTTACCTCTTCTTGCATCAAATCTTGAGCTTTCAGCATAATTTCCAATAATCTAATCTCTTTGTTCCATGGATTAAGTACTTCCACATATTTTTCTTCTTCCTTATTTACTTGACTGCTCACTTGTATCAAATTTCCTCCAACATCTGCAACAAAACCTGT
Organism: Pinus albicaulis; assembly: GCA_034641835.2. NCBI lineage: Eukaryota > Viridiplantae > Streptophyta > Pinopsida > Pinales > Pinaceae > Pinus > Pinus albicaulis. Next base: position 1,072,690,944 of record CM076574.1, read on the forward strand.
AATCATAAAACAATCATTAAAATCAAAATCATAAGACCTTTGTGTCTCTTCTTCCTCTGGAAACATTTCAATTTTCTGCTCTGAAATTTCCTCCTCTATCAGCACATCAGTATTCTGATTCAAATTTTCTAAATAATTCTCAAGACTGTCAGCTAGTCTCTCTTCCATATCATCCATTTCAAGGATTTCTCTTTCCTCTGGTTCATAATAATGAACTTTTTCATTCTCATCTAGCTCTAACTTTACAACTTTAACACTTATTCTTTGTTTTTCTAGCCTCTTCTCCAAAATACTTAACTCATGCCACAAATCTGTCATCTCATTTGAAAAAATCTTTGTACAATCCTCACTATCTTTTTCTTTGTCACAAGTCAAGTTTCCTGGTGACACTATCTCTTCATTCTTCATCAGAATAGAATTCTGATCCTCCATCTTTGTGATAGTTTTATATGTTTGTCCATCACTCTTCCTTTGGCCATTTAAGAAAATCAATTTCTCTTTTTCATTACCAATAACAAATTCCTCATCATCAGACATAACTGTCTCACCTCCACCGAAACAATTTCTTTCACAAAACAAGGAATTTATGAACTCCTTTTTTTGCAATAACTCAACTTGATCTTCATCTGAAAGACAATCATCATCATATTTTGCTTGGCAACTTTCAGCCTCACTCAATAAAGTTCCATAACATGGTTTGTTTTCTGCAATACCTGCATTCACACACAACTTGTTAGTTTTAAAACCATAAGACCTTATGGTCTCATTTGATGATTTAATCACCAAATCCTTTTGCTATTCCAAATCCTCTATATAATTCAAAAATTATTCAATGGTCTTCTATTCAAGCCCCTTAAGCCTTTCAATTGGTTGCTTGATATCCTTCTCCACTTCTTCCTACTTTTGGCCATCATTATGAGCTAAAATTCCTCTGCTTTCAATATTTGCAACATGTTGAAAAGTAAAAAAAATTCCCAACTGTGTATGGAAATTTACATGAGATCTGGTTGTCCCATATTTTTATTTTATGACAATATCAGTAGTTTGTCATTATTCACATGTTCTACCTGTAAACATACATAAATTATCAGATTTAAAATCATGTGACCTCTTGGTATCACTTGAAGTTTCAGTCTTCAAGTCTTTCCCCAAATACTCATTTATTCTGAGTAAATTTTCCTTTAGCCGAGCATTTATCATTTGCTCTTTCTTCATCTGTAGCTTATGCCACCTTATCTTTCTTCTTACAAGAAAACCACACCTCTGGTCTTCCTCATTCCTCTGTAACAAATACAACAACACTTCAAGCTGCACTACTATCTTAGCTTTCTCTCTCTCATACTCTTCCTTACTTAACTGTCTCTGTATGCCAATTTCCTTGGCATCTTCTTTCTTCACTTTTATTCTGTTGTGGTCTCTCTCAGAACCTCTGCTAGTTCTACTATGATTATTAGTAGTCATTTTCTTCTCCATTTCTTGCTTCATGAGTTCCTCACTCATTCATCATGAGCCATACTAAAGCCTTTGTAACAACAAGTCCTCCTTGCTGCCACTTACCTTACTAAGCTTTCCTCTATAATTGGTCTTTTGGAAAGCACTAGTTCTCTATTCTCTGGAACCTCTTGAGCATTCCTCTCTGCTCCTTCTAGGCTTCAACTCATCTGCACCTTTTAAGAACACAACTATCCTTTTTATCCAACCTTTGTTGGAATTATTCAAGGTTCTGCGACATTCTTCTTTCACTTAGAAACTTTTACTGGCTTCCTTCATTATTGCTCTTAAGGTTGTGATCTTCTTTCCCTTTCTGCCATCACCATTGTACCTGTATACACATCTTTCAAAACATAACTTTGCAAATCTTCAAAGCACATTTTATTTTTAACCCAGATTCTATAGATCTGAATTTCCTCATAGTTTTAGACTATCATGCTTTCACTGCATACCTTTTCCAATCTACAACTACTTCCAATCAGATTTAAAATATGAGCTCCCCTTACTTCATCACACATGCATTCTGTAAAATTCTAAACAAAAGAGCTTTTTCCAAGAGCTTTTTCCAGCTCTGATACCACATGATGCAGCCTAAGCTGCTCAAAACCCACACTATGCATATAAAAATGCAACAATATACATTTTCCCCAAAATCGCACTTCCTTATTTGTTGTTGTAGCCAATAATCGATTTATTTCTTTTATATAAAAGAAATAATTACCCACCTTATGACATTTTGTATCTACGAACTTGACCTTGGTTAAAACAAAAAATGCCAACATACCTAAATATTGGACCCACAGCTATTGCTAACATCCCTTTGTCCAACGATTTATATACATCCATTTATCCAACGAAAATCGCATTCAAAATTCGATATATGTATAAATCCAACGGATTTCGCACTTCTACATGCACGATGTTTAAGGTTTCCATAACATGTGAAATGTGTACTTTTAATGTGCCACACATCGTTGCCTTAACACTATCACATTCTCACAAAAATTACCATTTATAATGATAAAGCAGTGCGATAAAACCTTGGTGGTTTTCCTAAACCATTTCAACTTTCCCCTGTGCCAACAATCTCTTGTTTCTTCCTTCATTCGATGCACAACCTTCTCCTTTTTATATGAAATTTCATTTTAGAAACTAACTCAGAAGCAATGGTGAAGAATTTATAACGCCGTCACTTCTTGTAGAGTTCTCTCGGACAATTATGCATGCAAATAATTCCTTGCGTCGAATCTGTGTTCTCAATCATTGCTTGGATTGCGTTATTTAATTTGTTGACCTGAGAATCTGTGGATGTGGCTTCTTCTTGGCGTATACGCAGCCTCTAGACGGGTTAAGTTCACACATTATTTAGCTCATTTGTGAATCCATCATTGATCCAATTTCTGATCAATGATGATTCGAGCTTCCATTCAAACCTTACTATGGAAAGCCTCCTCTGTAGAATTCATCCCGTACTTGTTCCTTCAAAATTATAACATTTATCACACAGGTTAAGCCGAAATTAATACTTTTGTCCCTCATAAATTTTTCTGCATTCAATTAAAAATCATTCACAAAACTTCATTTAAACAGAGATAGGTCTCGTTTAATTTGGTCACACACAGAAACAATTTTGAAAGCAATGAAACTCTCCTTTCAATCATAAACAATATTACATAAGCTGAGAACATCTCATCTTCTGTCTATTCTCTTTTAGGCTTGATCTACATTCACTTGGCCATTTTTCTTTTCCTCTGTCCGTAGGCTTCACTCTTCAAACCTTTTCTTACCTATCTAAATCCTTAATCTCCCTACCTATTTAATTCCCTGAGGATAATCATTTTATACAAAATATTCTGAACCAATTTAGGTTCAGATCCACCATCTTCTCAACAAAATTTTGAATATCCTCTAAGTCCTCATTTGACTCAACTAATCCCTAAGGATACTCTCTCATCCACAAAATCATGAAACCAATTCTAATTTAGGATTTACAATTTAATTCTCAAATATCTCAATCTTTCAACTATCCTAATTCTCTCATATTCTCTTTCGAGAACATTTACAAAACTCCTCTCAATATTTAATTAATCCAATATTCTAAATATCTCTCACTAAAATCACTCAAAATATTAATAATCACATTAATTTGTTACATAAGAATCCAACTTCTTGGAAAATACAAGACCCCCTATATGTATTAAAATCCAAAGAATTTTCTGAGCCTAATTCTCCTGCATCAAGAAACCTATGGAAATGAAGATTTTGCTTCCTTGAAGAAAACAAAACACACTCTGGAAAGAGCGCAGCGATGCTAGTGAAAAGCACAAAAAAGGAGGAAACTTGGGTCTTTGATGGAAATAAATCACTTCCCTGAGGGTAGAACTGAACTTTTATGGTGGATTGATATCTATTGAAGTTGGAATGAGCAAATGTGATGCTTTTTTGGTCTTTTAATAGCTTGGAAATCAATTTTCTCTTTAGTGGTGTAGTGTCCCCACCGTGTCCTTCCACATTTTGTTTTGAATTGATAGTGAATTGCAACCTTAGAACCTTTTTATTCATATCACATCATGATAGAAATAAAACTACACTTTTGAAACCTTTATTGAAGATTTTTCACAATTACTACTCCTTCAATGAAATGATGACACTACATGAAATGATGAGCAGAATGATGAACATGGTGATGTTGAATGAGATGGTGATGAAGACATTTCAGGGATGACTCCTCAAACTGAGTGATGGCATGAACAAAAAAATGAAATGAAAAGAGTAGTAACAAACCTAGACATACTAACCAATGACCAAATTTTTATTTGAAAACCTATTGAAACCATACAAATTTGTAGTAAGATCCTATCAAAAACTTTATAAGAGCACATTTGATCATGACTAGAAAGACTCAAAAACACTAACACCATCCTCATTCTTTGATCTTTAATTATTAATCATTTTAAAGATTAAAAAAAAAAAAAAAAACAACTACATATCACAATAGATCTTAAGCTTTGATTCTGAAAGAAAAATAGATATCAATAGTTTCAAATTTCTCGTTTAAAATATATCTTTTGGAAGCTATCACTTTCAGTCAGTAACACTATATTAATACACGTGGTACTTCATGAAGACTTTTTGTCATCCTTTAGATTTTTTTTAAGGATAAATTGGTCCATTAACTTTTAAATAACTTGAAGCTATGTATTTTTTTTTGTCATGCTAATCTCCATGGTTATATATAAAGAAACCATTTTATTGACTTCGTCTGCGAACAAGTATACCAACAATATGAAACTTATATTCTCTTATCAATTTAAATATATTTGAAATTTAATACAATTAAATGATATGGATATTTTTTTTCATTTAATCTATATTATGTAGGATTTTCTAAATTTTTTATTATATGTAAGCTTTATATTATCTATGATTTTTATATAATGCACTGTTAAAGTGGTCAAGGACTCTGATTTTTTTATATATAATGCACTGTTACAGTGGTTTAGAAAGTTTTAGTTACAATGGGTAACTTTGATTTTCTACTTAATCTTGTATGATATTATGTATGATTTTTTTTAATATGATGCCATGTTATAAAAGTCAACTACTCTCAGCTACATCATTTGTATCGTTAATAGATTTGCATTAGTTCGTACACCATATATAGTGTGCATGTATCTGAAATTTATATGGCATGGTAAATAAAAATAGGTTTAATTCTTTTAGATTTGCATTCATCCTCTTTCTAAAATGTCATTAAAACCTTGAAAATATATTGCATCTGCTTCTCTAGTGTGAGTGGTATTTTTTTTTTTAGCCATTTCATATTTTTTTAACCATTTGTGATTTGGTATGTCTTTTATTATTTTTAACCATTTTACAATATGTCATACATACATATATATATATAATTTTGTTAATATATTTTATAATATAATTGAAATGTAATAAATTTTTAGATTATAACTGAATTGGAATTTAGGTTTAATTATATAAATAGAAAATATATAATACAAGAAAGTGTGATATATATATATATATATATATAAAATGTGTCCTAGTGAAATTAGAATTTGAAAAAATTTCTAAAAATTCCTTTCAATACAAATGTCAAAATTTCAAAACGGGCATAATAAAATTAAATCATATTATTATGTAGTTCACTTTTTATCAATCAAACACAGAAGAAGTTCATGCATAAAATTATAAAACACATAATTCAAGAAAACAATATTTTTAACATGTAGAACATAAATCCTCAACCAGAGTGGAGCAAGTCTGCTTTTTAGTTTTTTTCCATGTTTAATTTATAGATAAAAAATTTATATAGATTTTTGACTGATATATATATTTAGAGATGGGATGCAACCTCGTACATTATGGCTTCAATTGGTATGCATACAATACATAGGGTTTAACAATGTTTATTAATTCTATCTTAGGGAAATGGTAGCGTTTCAACTCTGATTGAAGAGAGATATTCAATGTAAAGCTGGCTTTATACACACCATTGGCTTTTAATGAATTTATTGGTCATTTGCTTATCTTGAAATTGATTGAACATTGACTGCCTCTGGACATGGGTTTTTTCCTTAAAATTAACCTCTGAAAGCCTTTTTAAGCTTATATTACGGCCTTTCCAGCGGTCTCGCATAGAATAGGCCTCAATTATCTTTCTAGGCCATGTTTGGGTTTGTTCGTAGTTTACAGATGCAACAAGCGAAAAATTAAGAAAAATAAATCATGTTTGGGTTTGTTCGCAGTTTACACATGAAACAAGAGAAATATTAAGTAAAATAAATTCAAATGGTACACATATAAGTTGTGGGACCATATTAATTTATGCTTGTCTTTTTCAAACAAGTTGTCTCATTAAATTTATGTTTCTCTTCTCGTTTGATATGTTATTTTTTTACATTTTAATTTATGAACATTATAGGTATTGTAACTATTTGATATATTATTTTTTTTCGTTTTTATATAATATTTTTTAATTGTACTTTACTAATTTATTTGGATATTTTTGGAGTTCTTTCTATATCTATAAAAACATGAAACACTTAGAGCATCACAATGCACTTTCTATAAGAACCCAAAAGAAGTTTATGGCTAGTACTGTGGCGACTTATGCTATTTTCAATGTAACACACTTTGAACCATGATTTAAGAAACTCCTTTTTTTCAAGTATTTCCATGTTATTTTAGAGAAGGAATCTACCATCAACAAGAAACCCAAACTACCAATACCAAATTCTAGCAAGCATCATACCAAGCTTTGCTAGCTACACCATAAGATCCACAACAAGCTAAGGTAACACAAAGAAGTCCATCCTTGTATCTCTCAGTTTCATCACACGCCTATAAAATTGTAAAACACATCTAATTTACTAACTTTAAAATTCAATATTTTATAATCTAAATAAACAACAAGAAACACTAGCTATACTTATTTGTTTATTATTGTTTCTCACACTATCTACTATTAATTTTTTAAGATTCAAATATAAATAAGTAGTTTTTACGTTAATGTTTTTTCCTTAAAATTCGTTTGATAAAGACATTTTCCATATCCACATGCGAACACCCCGCAAATTAGTAAAACATAACTAGAAACACATAGTTGTTTGTACTATAGTTTCCAAATTTACCTGAGTCAGCAAAAAAAAAACGGAAATTCGTGAGTTCGATTTCGTATATCGGAACAAATTGTGAGCCTAGAAAATTTCCAATTTCAGTGTTTTTTTTAATGGTTTAAAAATGATGAGAGGACAAAGAAGAAAATTTTGAAGTTGGTTTTTTTTATATATTTATGTTAAAGAAGAATGAGTTTTGAATATTTAATTTTTAAATAATATTATTATAAAAGAATTTTAGATAAGATTTTAGGAATTTAGTTTAGTGTTTTGAAAAGAACATAGATTTGAAGAGTTCTGAAAAGAAAAGAGATTTTGAAGATAACATATTAGTGTGGTTGTGATTTTGGTTGGTAAAATGTAGTTTTAAAATTGTTTATCTTAATTAAAATTATTTAAATTTATTTAAATTTCAAAATGAATGGGAAGAAACTAAATACAAGGAATGGAGTTCCATGAAAAAAATATATAGATATATACTGCTGATTTTTTTCCAAATTGAATATTTTTCATCCAATTTTTTATCAAATCCTATCTAATTAGAATCCCAATTGGAATTAGAACATGGTAGCTATGGTTTGCACTAAATTTTTATTTAAGTTCAGTGTATTCCTATGAATTAAATTGCTGATCAATGTTGATATAATCCAAAACACTTCCACATATTGTTAAAAATTGAAAACAAAAATCATAAAAATTAAGTAAATTTTAACTTTATATTACATTATTATTATAAATGTTATTATACATGCCATGCACATGGTATTAGGAATTTTATTTCTCCTTTGACCATGCATTACTTTGCTTTTAGGAAGCACAATGGATTTTTTTCCATAGTTTAACTTTATAGATTGAATTTTATTAATATTGAATTTTTTTTTAATCTACAATATAATTGGTTCAAGTCTTATTCTATAATGATTATTTTTTTTGTTCTAGTGTCACAACATGTACAACCATGTGAAGATCTATACTTTTATATGACAACCTCACTTATAAATTTTGTCATAAAATCAGAAAGAATGTACTAGCACTATTCGACAAGGTATGCCATTAAGATTACATCCATGATCCTTTGGACTAACACTTGGTTATACTGCAAAATATTTATATCTTCCAAATTATTAGTTTCCACCAACAAAAATCATTTTCTATGTGACATCACACTTTTTAATAAAATAACATTGGGTTAAATATTATACACCATCCAAAGTTAAGATGTCATTGTCAAAACAGTTTTGAACAAGTGTTGTTGGATAGTCTGTGCCCATATATAAAAGAAAAAATGAAACATAAACTATCAAATCTTATAATAATAAGAACAACATAATTTATTTGGTTGTGTTGTTTATCATGTAATAAAACATATAAATTTGTATCTACATTTTGATGTGCAAAAAATCAAAAGATTAGATAGAGTATTCTAAATATGGAATTTTAATTGTGACTAGGTGCAATAAATTACTCACAAATAATTACAAGAATGTGCACAAAATTATTGACAAATAAATTAGAATATAATAAAGATACATTGAAAATAATCTTTATTTTATGGTCTATTTATTATTAGAAAATATATATAAATAATCACAATTTTTTTATATATAATCACAATTTTTTACAATAATCACAATTTTTTTTTCTTTCATTTTACTGATTTCTATACGCGACTTTAATTAGTCCAACTAGTGTATGCAGCTTTTGTAAAGGAAACATACGTATACCAAGATATCTTTAATGTTCAAATAAATATTCAAAAACTTTACTTAGCCCAGATCATCAGTTATGCATCAGACATTTAAGCAGTAGATATGTGCAGTAATAACAGAGTAAATCATCACACAAAATGCATCACACATGAACACCAAGATTTTCAGGTGGAAACACAAGTCAGGAGAAAACCACCACTGTTATCGTCTCTGTCTTAAATACTTATTATATAGAAAACTAATTAAAATGTTGTACTGATGCAGACTCATACCAGTATGCAGGCACCCACCTGTAGAACGTTGTAACTTTCTCTCGTTTTCCAGCTACTACTGGAAGGGAGCTCCAACTGCCTGATCTCATTTACCAACCACTACTGGAAGGGAGCTTCAACCCCCTGAACTGATCACCAGCTTCTACTAGCAGGAAGCTTCGAATTTCACACTAAAGTCTTCTGTAGACCATTGTAGACCACGTTTCATAACTTTTCACACTAGATCGAACAACTTCAACACAACACCATTTGTAGAACAATGTTAATAACCACCAACCAATATTTAAATAGAACAGTGAGATCACTGTAACCAGATCACATCATTAAGCCCAGACTTCTATATTAACATGCAGAATCAATTTCAATGCTGATCATTCATACAACAAACTATATACACTACTTCACTTACGACAACATGTGTGTATACATGCTTTTCTGTGCAACAACCTGCGTATATATAGTTATATATTGAAGTTAGAGATATGAATAGACTTAGAACAAATTATAGACATTCAGCCACACTCTGTCAGATTTACAGAACCCTTATTTAGTCAGCAGCATCTATCATTCTCAATCAACCAGACACCGATCGTCCTTATACATAATCAATTAGTAGTATAAACAATATTCAAACAATCCATATCTACATGAAGAGTTCATTGAAAGATAGGAAAAAAACATCAGAAATGATCAAACATTTTCTTCAATAATCTTCAGAAAAAAAACCCTAACTTCCATACGCGCTTTTGTTGAAACAAACCCACGGGTATACGCGTTTTCACTATGACGAAACAACATATAGATCTGTAATTATTACATGTCTGCATAACAATTCAAAGAAAAAAAATTGCTCAGATCTTATTATTTACTTCAATAATTATGCGCCAGACCACAGATCTAAAAAACTCATAAAAAGATCATGCAAATACATATTCATTTCAGGTCTAGAGATCTTGATCCATGAGTGCATCATAATATCAGATCTATCTATTGAATATAGCCCAATCCATGCATATATACTTCAGACTGAAGTATTCATTCAATTCTCATTCACATGCACACACTTGCACTATGATCTTCTCCTCCTCATATAGATTGAGCCTTAGCCAATACCATGAGCCAAAAACCACACTAATTCTGGTGGTATTCTTAGACGGGATCAAATCGTCATTACTGCGCTCAATATTATGGGCTAATATCATGGTAAAGACCCTTGGTATGGTTAAAAATTAGTGCGCCAACACATACATGACTTTGCTTCTTTGTACCCGTGTGTATACATGACTTTTCATCACCAAACCTGCATATGCACTAATTCTGGATGTATAATCGGGTTCCCTTCATCAAACCTATGGGTATACGTGGGTTCCCTTCATCAAACTTGCGTATACATATTGAAACTTTACCTTCATCATTCCTCTGTCACTGACTGTAATTCCTTTCTATGTCACATCTGAACTGACCTGTAGATACATCAATTTTACATATTCAACAAATAGGTTGCTATCAAAAGGAAACTCATCGAGTAGGTTGCCATCAAGGACAACATATTACATCATAATGCCAAAAATATCCCCCTTTGGACTTGATGGAAACCGTGTTGGTGTTTGATCACCACAACTTGTAGATACTTGATAGACACATCAATCATAAGCATTATTCAAACACCAAGTTACTCTCCCCCTTTTACTTCAAGAGAAAAGGGCGACCTGGTACATGAATGCCAAGATCTGTGCTACACTATATGGACCATACTCCCCTTGAACACATGTTGTAGCTTCAAAACAGATTTTCAAGACACTATAATCTTTCCTATCACCAAGGACACACACATACATCGATTACCCAACCAATTGGGGTTACATATTTGACTCAAGCACCCAACCAAGTGGGGTTACATATTTGACTGAAGCACCCAACCAAGTGGGTTTACTAATTTGAAACAGTCCCTATATGACTGAATATGACATTATTTACATAATAAGTCTCAACATGATCCTTACGTCAAATTATAAATATGACATTATAACCAAGCCAAAGGACCTCAGTAGAGAGATATCATCGAACACACTTCAGTAACCACCATGATGCCAATAATGCATTTTATCTAGCAAGGTTAATGCTCCACTCAACCTGTGTATCCTGAAAATTTTCAACAACCAATTCATCAATGCATCTTCATCAATTAGATAAATGAAAGGAAATGTAAACCAAAACCGTAGATTGTACCCATTAACACCTGAGCAACAGAGCCAAAACATATATGTTAGCAACATGACAGAGACCGTTCTAAAGGTTGAACCACTAATTTTATGACAAAAAGACCCATACATCACTTTATAGAGGGAAACTCGCATATATACGCTACAATGCATCATGAAACATGCATACCAAATTTAATATTATGAAATCAAACAGATCAGATAAGTGAGACAGAGACAATTCCCAACTTCTTTCTGAGATATTCAAATGCTTCTTTAGGAAGAGGTTTAGTAAATATATCAGCAACTTGTTCTTTGGAGGTAACATAGTCCAATTTAACCTTTTTCTCAAGTACTTGTTCTCGTAAAAAGTGATACTTGATAGGAATGTGCTTGGTTTTGGAATGCATAACATGATTTTTCGAGATACTGATGGCACTTTTATTATCACATAGGATGGAGATGGGAGGAGAACATTCAATTTGAATATTTTGTAATGTCTGCATCATCCAAAGAAGTTGTGTGTAACATGATGCAGCAACCACATATTCTTCTTCTGCTGTAGATAAGGCAATGGAATTGTTTTTCTTCCTGAACTAGGATACTAATCGGGGCCCCATATAAAATGCATCTCCAGTAGTTCTTTTCTGGTCATCAACATTTCTAGCCCAGTCCGCATTTGTGTAAGCATGAATAGTAAGATCAACATTCTTCGGATACCATAGACAAAAATCTTGAGTTCCTTATAGATATTTGAATATTATTTTGACAGTTTGAAGATGTGTCTCCTTTGTATTGGCTTGGAATCATCCAAAAATCCCAACTGTATGCATGATATCCAGTCTATTCCCTATTAGATAAAGCATACTTCTAATCATAGATCTATACTCTGGTTGGTTTACCATGGGAGAGTCATCATGAGAACTGAGGTTACATCTGGTCACCATTGGAGCACTCATAGGTTTGCAATCTTCCATCCCATACTTCTTCAAAATCTGCTAAAGATATTTTGCTTGTGAGAGAAATATGCCATCTTTTGATTTTTGCACATGTAAGCCAAGAAAATATGTTAGTTCCCCAAGTAAAGAAATTTCAAATTCCTGTCGCATAACAGATGCAAATTTCTTACCCATGGATTCTTCATTACTCCTAAAAATGATGTCATCAACATAAACAACAATAATTAACAGTTTATCATCCTCATTTTTTGTATATAAGTTACTGTCTACAGATCCTTTTATGAAACCTTGTTGTTGAAGGTATTTGTCAGGACGATAGTACCATCCTTGTGGAGCTTGTTTTATACCATATAGGGCATTTTTAAGTTTGCAAAAAATTTTGTGAACATTTCCCGAAATGAATCCTTCTAGTTTTTCTATATAAATTTCTTCTTCCAGATCACCATTAAGGAAAGCAGATTTTACATTCATTTGATACACCTTGAATTGTTGAAAACTTGAAAATGCAAGAAACATTCTTATGGCTTCAAGTATGGCTACTGGTGCAAATGTTTCTTCAAAATATATACCTTCTTTTCTAGCATACCCTTTACAAACAAGTCTAGCTATGTTTCTAATTACATATCCATTTTCATTTAACTTATTTTTGAATATCCACTTTGTTCCAATAACATTTTTTTCATGAGGTCTTGGAACCAATTCCTAAGTATTATTATTTTCAATTTGATCAAGTTCTTCATTCATGGCATGAATCCAACATTCATATTTACTAGCTTGATTTACATTTTTTGGTTCAATGGTGGATAAAAATGCTAGATAACTAGGAGATCCTACAAGACTTCTTCTTGTTTGTACCCATGATTCTTTTTCTCCCAAAATTTGAGATTTTGGATGATTCTTTTGAACATACCTGGATGGATCCTTTTCTCTTTCTAATGTATCTTCTTCTGGTGCTTCATTATGTTCTCCTTCTATATTATTGTTATTTCATGAGGGAAAACATTCATCATCATCATCCTCATTTGTTGTTATTTATCTTTTGGGAGTTGTGAGGGATTCATCAATCATAACATCAATACATTCAACAATTTTCTGAAATCTCTTATTGTAGCATTTGCATGATTTACTTATAAAAGAGTAACCAAGAAATATTCCTTCATTTTCTCTAGGTTCAAACTTACCAAGTTTTTCGTCATTATTTTTTATATAAAATTTTCTTCCAAAAACTTTAAAGTGCTTCAAACTGGGAGTATTATCATACCAGAGTTCATAAGGAGTTTTATCACTATATACACAAACATGAGCCTTGTTGCGAATATTTATTGTAGTATGAGCAGCTTCACCCCAAAAGGTGTTAGGAGTCCTAGATTCATCAAGCATATCACGAGCCATTTGTTGAACATTTCTATTCATTCTTTCTACCACTAAATTTTGTTGCGGAGTTCCAGCTACAAAAAAACTGTCTTTTTATGCCATATTGTTCACATAAATAAAAAAAATCATCTGATATATATTCTCCTCCTCGATCAGATCTAATACATTTGATTTTTAGATCTAATTAATTCTCAAATAAATCTTTGAAGACCTTAAATTTTTCAAAAGTTGTGTCTTTATGTTTCAATAAACCGATCCAACACGTTCTAGAAAAGCCATCAATGAATAAGATATAATATTGTTCTCCACGAGGTGACTTTTTCATTACATGCCCAGATAAATCAGTACATATAAGTTAAAGAGGCTTACTTGTTGATCCTTATTTGGCATTAAATTTAACCCTATTTTTCTTACCAAATTGGCATCATTTGCATATGGTACTTTTGGATAAAGTGATGTTGGGTATATCATGGACAACTTTGAGCTTGCTTGATTTGCTTATTTGAGAAAAGCTCAGATGTCCCAATCTTCTGTGCCATAACTAGTTTTCTGTAGATTTACCTAGATAACATTGTTGTTGGCCACCTTTCAGTCTATACAGATTGCTTGGTGTTATTGTTCCTTTTATTACGGTCTTTCCTGTGTCAAGTTCACGAACCACACACTCTTTTGATCAAAAGACAACTTCATTTCCTTGTTCACACATTTGACTAACACTCAACAAGTTATGCTTTAATACATCAACATACATAACATTGTTAGTTGTAACCTTTTCTTTTAGAAAAACAAATCCTTTACCCTTAATGGTAGCAGGAGATTCATTTCCAAAAGTAACATTCTTTTCCTTTTCTAATGCATTGTATGAAATGAGTTTATATTTATCACCTGTCATGTGTTTTAAACATCCATTATCAATGTACCATTGGTTTTCTTCTCCTTCTGCAAATAAAGCTATGCCGCAACTTCCAAACTATAAGTCCTTCCTTCTCCATAACTTGGAACTTGTGGATATTTGTTCTTTTGGCTGAAGTTTGCTCCTGCATTCAGATTCCTCATGTCCAAAGTTATTGCAAAAGGAACATTCAATTTCTTCTTAAAGAGGAGAAAAATTGTTATAAGTATTCTTCTTTATTCCTGTCTCATTTATTTATTTTTCTTGCTTCTCTTGTCATGATAGTTTTGTATGCAACACATTGAGTAGCTTTGTGACCAAAATTATGACATGAGAAACATTGTCCATTAAAGAAGAAATTTCTGTGATCATAGAACCTTCTAGTGTTTTTTACCTTTTGACTGATATTTTTGTTATTGTTCATCCTTGAATTTGAATGATCATGCTTTGCCTAGACATTGTCTTTGTTATTTTGCTGGGCGGCGAAGCTTTGCTGGCTGGATTTTGCTGCATTTAGATAGCTTGTAGCTGAGGATTTTTCTGACTGAGAATATTCACCAATATATCCAAGACCTGTCTTCATAAGAGGAGAGCTTCGAACCTTGATAATTTCATCCAAGGTTTCGGATCCTTTAGAAAATCTAAGATTTATAGTTTTTACTTTCTCAAGTTACTTTCTTAGACTGACTATTTCACATTCTAATTTCTAATTGTGCTTCTCCTTTTCTATGAGTTGATTCTTTAGAGTATCTATGGCTATTTTTTTCTCTTCCAAAAATATTTTGAGTTGAGTGATTTCTTCAAGAAATCATTTTCTTCTAAAGCATCCATAAAAGTATCTTTAGCCTCACTAGTGTCTTCTTAAAATGCCATCAACAGTCTAATATCTTGATCAGATTCTCCTTCTTCACTATTTTACAAGCCATCACTATCTTCATGAGTATAATAACTTTTTCTATTGACAAACCGTCTCCTATTTCCTTTTTCTAATCCATTTCCCTTATCATGATTATCTTTGTGAGTACATTTAGCAACATAATGACCCACTCTTCCACAAGAAAAAAATTTGAAAGGAAGCTTACCTCTGAACCTTCCAGTGCCAAGTTGAAGTTTCTTTACAAAATTTACGTCATCGTCTTCTGGTACATACCATGATTCTGTTTGTTCTTCCTTGTCCTTTCCTTTTGCAGTAGCTCTAAAAGAACTTCTTTGACTTTAGACGGACCTCCTTTTCTCATTTCAAAAGCAGTCAGGATCCCATGAAGTTGAACAACAGTAAGGTTCTATAGTGTTGAGATTCAACAAGAAAAATTTCAGCACCCATGCCTAGTGCATTAAGCACCTACAATAGGGTGGGGCCCACAGTGCTATTTTTGGGTGCATGTCTATTTTAGTTATCCCTTAATTAAGATGGACAATAAACTATAGTCTATTCTCAATGATGACTTGAAATAGTTAACTGAGAGTGATCAACTAAGTTAGCTAGTGGATTTCGAGTTAGAGGTAGTTGGTGAGGCATGCTAAGTAATTCTAGTTGTAACAGAGTTTGAAGTGCAGTGGTGCATTAGTTAATGTAGGTTGTAATCAGTTTAGCTCAGTTAAGTGAGTTAAAATTAGTTTTTATAGTTGTAATTGAAGATACACTAGTGAGAGATCAAGTGAATTAAGTATTAATTCATTCAAAATCAGTGATCTCGCATGCAACTGAGGATTTACTATTATTAACTGCATGCATGTCAGGTCCAGTGGAGACCCAATTCAGTTCTAGGTGAAAGGGAAGTTGACTATCAATTGTAGGATTATTGGGTTACACACATGTAAGAAAATACCCATTGGAGTGCCCATGATACTTGCACAGTCAAGGAAGGCCAAAATTCCTATTCTTTAGGGATCGCATTCATCAGGGATTGTGCAAGCAAGGTAGGATGTCTAGAGGCTGAGAATTGGCTATGTGTTGATCAGTTTTGTTCATGACAATGTGAGACAATTAGTTGAGTACTGGAGGGCTCTTATGAGAAGAGTTTTGTATGCAATTGTTTCATGATCCATGCTTAATATATAATAGAAGATAGTGGGGTTTTTAGCTATAAGCTTTCCCTGGGAAATTATCTATGTTGTGTGTGATTTTATTCTTCTTTAATTCATGTGATTGGTGATTGTTCTTTTAATTTCGAAAAATATTTGTAGAAGCGATTCAGTATTTAACTTTAGTGCATTGTTAGATCAGGTGAATCCAAGATATACATGCATGTTTTATAATTTCTACATATATATCCTTCTTCTCTTCAATAAAAAACATTTTGGCTCGAATTTAGGAGCTAAAAATCTTAATATTTTCTCTGCTAGAGTTGTGTCTCTTATGTCTTCACCCAGATTTCTCATACAATTTATGATCTCATCTAGACACAAAAAGAAACTTTTCATATTGAATTATGAGAGATTGGAGTCTAGCACTTTTTACCTTGGCATCAACTTCATAGCTCAGAATGATTTTTTCCCATATCTCCTTTGTTATATTTAACTGCATAGCTTTGAAAAATTCTGATTCAGTGAAACTTCCCAATAATGCATTGACAAATTTTGCATTGGTTTCATAGTTCTTCCTTTTTTGCTAGGTTTGTTGGAACTATAGCTGGATATTGGTAACTGCCTTTAACTATTTCCCAAACATCTACTCCAAGAGACTGAAGATAGGATCTTTTTCTTGTCTTCCAAAAGATTAAATTTTTTTCCGTTGAAGAGTGGTGGTCTAATAGATGTTGTTCCATCTTGATTTCTCATCTTGGATGATCTTCCTTCTAGCGATTAAGCTTCTTCAGAAGGACCTTCTCTAATACCAATTGTTGGGAAGAAATACTGAGAGGGGAGTTGAATCAGTATTTACAATAATCAAAATAAATTCTTTTCATTTTACTGATTTCTATATGCAACTCTAATTAGTCCAACTAGCGTATGCATGCCATTTTTGTAAAGGAAACATGTGTATACCCAGATAACTTTAATGTTCAAATAAATCTTCAGAAACTTTACTTAGCCCACATCATCAGTTATGCATCATAAATTTAAGCAGTAGATATGTGTAGTAATAACAGAGTAAATCATCACACATGAACACCAAGATTTTAAGGTAGAAACCCAAGTCGGGAGAAAACCACCATTGTTGTCTTTGTCTTCAATATTTATTATATAGAGAACTTCTTACAATGTTGTATTGATTCACACTCATACCAGTATGTAGGCACCCACCTGCAGAAGGCTGCAACCTTATCTCCTTTTCCAGCTGTTACTAAAAGGGAGCTCCAACCCCCTGATCTCATTTACCAGCCACTACTAGAAGGGAGCTTCAGCCCCCTGAACTGATCACCAGCTTCTGCTGGAAGGAAGCATCGACTTTCACACTGAAGGCTTCTGCCCTCAAAACCACTGCAAACCATGTTTCATAAATTTTCACACTAGATCCAAAAGCTTCAAGAAAACACCATTTGTAGAAAAATGTTAATAACCATCAACCAATATTTAAACAAAAAAATGATATCATTGTAACTAGATAACATAATTAAACCTAGACTTTTGTATTGACACGCAGAATCAACTTCAACATTATCATTCATACAACTTCAATTACGGTAACATGCGTGTATACGTGCTTTTCTGTGGATAAACTTGCGTATATATATTTATATACTAAAATTAGATATCTAAATAGACTCACAACAAATCAGATACATTTAGGCACACTCTATTAGATTTATAGAACCCTTATTCAGTTAGCATCATCCATCATTCTCAATCAACTAGACACTGATAATCCTTATACATAATCAATTAGCAGTATAAATAGTATTCAAACAATCCAAATCTACATGAAGACTTCATTGATAGACAACAAAACACAAGAGAAATGTTCAACCATTTTCTTCATAAATCTTCAGAAAAAAACCCTAACTTCCATACATGCGTTTGCTGAAACAAACCCGCGGGTATACGCACTTTCACTGTGACGAACTAGCGTATAGATCTGTAAATATTATAGCACTGGGTAGCACTTCAAAGCAGAAAAATTTATCAGACCATATCATTTACTTCAGCAATTCTGCGCAAGACCACAGATCTAAACAATTCATAAAAAGATCATGCACATATATAGTCATTTAAGATCTAGAGATCGTGATCCATGAGTGGATTGAAATATCAGATCTATCTATTAAATATATCCCAATCCATGCATATATACTTTGGACTAAAGTATTCATTCAATTCTCATTCACATGCACACTTGCACTATGATCTTCTCCTCCTTATATAGATTAAGCCTTAGCCAATACCATGAGCCAAAAACTACACAAGTGCCAGTGGTATTCTTGGACGGGATCACATAGCCATTAATTTGCTCAATATTGTGGGCTAATACCATGGTAAAGAACCTTGGTATGGTTAAAATTAATGCGCCAACGCATACATGACTTTTCTTCTTTGTACCCACGTGTATACACGATTTTTCTTCACTAAAACTGTGTATACACTAATTCTAGATGTATACTTGGGTTCCCTTCATAAAACCTGTGGGTATACACGAGTTTTCTTCATGAAACTAGTGTATACATATTGAAACTTTACCTTCATCATTCCTCTATCACTGATTGTAATTCCTTTCCCTGTCACATCTGAACTGACCTGTAGATACATCAATTTTACCTCTTCAAAAAATAGGTTGCTATCAAAAGGCACTTCATTGAGTAGGTTTCCATCAAGGAGAACACATTAAGTCATAATGCCAACTTCTAAATTTTCCCCCTTAATTCGAAGGTATGTATCAAAGTTCAATAATGAGAGTTAAAAATGTGAAAATGCATCTCAGCCAAGATTTGGATGTATCTCAGAAATGGTTTTCAAGGATGACATAAACCAAGGATGGTGGTTTTTAAGAGAAAACCACAAAATATACCAAATTACGGGAGGACTTAAATGTCTCAACCAGTGATGGTTCAAATATTACTAGAAACTCTGGAACTATCATAAAAGTTTCTCAAACAAAAAAACTTTGGAACAATCAAAGCAATTCCTAGAACAATTCCTATTTTGGCATCTTCTACTAGTGGAAGTGCTCCTTCACAAATCTCAACATGCCAAAAATATGCAATCATACCCATAGAGTATACAATTTCATAGAACAAAAATTCATCTATGATTTGACCGTAACTTGAATCTGATTGCAAACTTGGATTCTAGCCTGTAGCAGTAAACTATAATTCTCTTTGACTGAGGCCCACTTGATAAATATTCAAACCTATAGTAGACCATCAATTCTATCAATTCCCCCCTTCTTAGATACATGGTGAGGAGATGTAAACTTCATTGCAAGGATGCTTAATACTCTTGAACGTATCCCGTGGTATGATTTCTAGATATTCTTTGTTGATTTAGACCATTCCCAAGAATAAATCAATTCAAAATTAATTATCTCTCTTACAATAGTCTTATACTTAAAACATTTGTTTGAATGATGATTCTTCTTTCCATAATGTTCACAAGGATGAATATCATAACAATGATATTTCTCATGTCCAATTCTATAACAATGTTGTCATCTTATAATATGTTATGGTTGTGGAACAACATGACCCAAAAATCCAAGACTACAAAACTATATAGGCCTTAAAAAATTAGGAACATGAAAAGAAACATCCTTATTATATCCCACACTAGTTTTGTGTTTTTTTTGCACAATTTCTTCCTAAGGGATAATGAATTTCTTGGAAACTGTAGGATTAGCATATGTATGAAAATATTCCTTACATATCCTTACCTTATTGGAGCACTAAACATTACTTTTAGTTGCATCCAAATTTTCTCCTAAAATGTCTTTACAAGTTTGACTAAAATTTGACTGTTGATGAGAGTCAAAACAAAAAAGAGAGTTTTTTCTAAACAAAATCTAGTTCAGAATCATGTCTCTTTTGTTTTCGTTCATCTCACTAGAATTGGGATTCAATTTGCAAAAACTCGATCTTCTCTTGTGCATTTTCTAAATTGTTTCTAATGTGAGACAAGGTGTCCTTGTTAATTTGGACTATGCTATTAACAATAGATATTTCTAGAGTATTTAATAACTCTATCAAATCATTAATTCTCACCATTTTCCCCAACTCACTATCATAAAACAATCAACATGTTGAAGGAATTATTAACACTTTAGTTTTCACAATACTATGTTCCCACAAAGAAAATTCTCATTCGACACACAAAAATCAAACTGGATTCCAAATAATAAAAAAACACCAACATTTGAAACAAAAATTATGTTGCATGAAAAAAATTCCTTCCATGAACTCGATTTCTCACAAATCACACTCTACAAGAGATCAAATGTAAATTTACGAAATTGAGACAAACTACTCGAATAGAGAATTACCTTTCATATTTGAACAACACTTTTGCATAGTTCCAAGTTTGCATAAAATGTAAGGTCAAAGCTCTGTTATTTCAAGTTACAATTCATCACATACTGGTTTGGATCTAGGTAGGAGATTCTAGGCAGACACAATTTTTCTTGAGGAATATAGGCTCCCAATATCGGATGCTTATTTCCCTATGATTATTTACAGTTGTGCATTTGAATGCGATTTAAAAGTAATCTTAGAGAAGAAGAAAATTATTAGATACCAATTTGTGACTCTGAATTTGAAATTTTATTATTGTTTCTTTTATTTATCTATCATGCTAAGCCAACTAGAGAGTGCTCTAACTCAAATGGCAATTGTAATAATAAAAAGATTGCCTGATTTTGGTTTCAAGGAATTCTTTCAATATTGTTACGATCAGCAAGAATCTCCATGTGTTGATCAACAGGGGTTTGGACAAGGAGATGACAACCATGTTGAAATTAATTTTAGTCGTTCGGTTAAGATGACAAGAAACAATCCACTTCCAAGATCCATTTCCCGTTAAAAAATGGATTCAAAGATCTGTAGAAAATACAATGAATTTCATTGTACAAAAAAATAATTTCTACCATGCATTGCCACAATCACGATATAGAATTCATATCCCCCAGTCACTCTCGATATTTCAGGAAATTGTTCGAATCAAGGATTACAATTCCAATCTCGACATTTAGCGATAGGCAACTTCCAACATTTTTTTTCATTGTTTAATGATAAGTGATAAGAATCAACTTGGTAATCACTATGTAATCATATAGGACGCTATAAGTTCTATAAAATTATAAAGTTTTCAAAATACAACTTGAATTTTTTTCAAATAACAATCAAAATCTTTCAACTTTGACTCAATAAGGAAAAGTTTTACTCACACTAGTCTAGAAACCCAAAGTAGAAACATTGGATCAAAATCTTGAAAATTCTTCAGAGTCGCTAACCCTCTAATTATAACTACCTTAAGCTTCAAAGACAAGATTTAATTTTTGAAGGAATTTTGGAGAGCATGTAGTTTCCACAATGTATATCTGAAGGTAAACAACATAGTCAAGACTTACATGATCAATAAGCTATGGTTCTAGCATTTGAGAGACTCCCACATCCCACTGTTTTGAAACAAGGTCACACAATCATGGGTTAATTTATTCTAACTAGTCCTCTGATATTCCTCGAACCAACACTCTAATACACTGTTAGGCACACAATTGGAAAATGGATTTTCTCATTATTCAAAAATAATGTTGTGCGTTCTACATATAAATACATAATGGAACCTTTGTATTCAGTTTCCAGGTTTTCTTGAACTCCAATAACTAATCAGCATAACACACACTAACCAAAATAACGTCATGACATAGTCTTATAAAAACACCAAATAAATGTTAAAATGGCTCTTTTACCAATACCTATCTACATTCATTAGTGGTGTATTATGTGTTATTGCAGATACCTTATAAAACTTCACTAGTGGGGAAGTTGTGATAGTTTAAATAATTGATAGAAGGATGCAATAATATACTAAGAACTCATTGCAAGAAGGTACAATAAACTACTGACAATTAAACTTAAATAACTTCACCAGTGGGTAATTATGTTGTTGTGATAATCTAAACAGTGGTTGTGATAGTCTAAATAATTTTGAGAAGGATGCAATATACTACTAAAAAATCATAGCGAGAAGGTACACTAAACTATTGACATAAACGTCAAGTGGTTGTTTACACTAAATTTTTTTCTATATAGAAGGGATACAATAAAGTTGCATACAAGTTTAAATAAATTTGTGTGGAAAAAATAAACTTTGACTAATTAATTATAGGGACTTGTAGTATAGAAACAACCATAAACATTAAACTAAATAATTGTGGGAATGTACAATATATGTATAGAAGGGAGACAACAAAAATGCATACATGTTTCAAAATATTTGTATGGAAAAAATAAACTTCAACTAGTTAATTACATTTTTTTTTTTCTAGAAAACGAAACATAATTCCATTCATAAGATATGAAGAGAAGTACATAAGAAAATAGAGGAGAGACCTCTCCACCAATAAAGAGGCTTAGTCTGTAGGTATTCCACAAATATCCATACAAGCCATTGATAGCCCCAGATCAACCCGTATATAAAGTTTTTGTATAATAGATGAAAAATACAGAGAGAAGCTTTTTGCAACTAAACAAAATTGCAAAAATAAAAAATGACCAGATAGCTGAATTGCCTCCAAAAAAATATATTAAAAACCAAAATATAGCTTGGCCAAACACAAATCCACAGGGAACCACTTCTCAAAAGTACCATGCCTTTTCTTTCCTCAAATAGAAAGTTGTTCTCCTCTACCTATAGATATTTTATGGAGAGAAAATCAACTTGCTGATTCCATGCACTTGGTATATGTTGGAAGAAAATGCTCTCAAGGCACTCTTTAAGGACAAGAATCTGTCCATCTAAGGCTTTAAAGAAACAACATTCAATTGACCCTTTCCTCCCATCCAGTTGATCACACACATGGAATACCTATACACTTGTAATGAATTCATCTTCAAAGAAGCAACAAAGAATATAAGTTCCCATGCTACAATGATCTCTAATTTTGTCTTAGCGCCTCTACCACTAGTACAAAATGGCTAATTAGTTACCAAAAAATGACTAAAATTTTCAAATAAACGACAATTTTTCGGTCGGTGACCAATAGCAATTAATTTACAATATCTTATAACATGACCAATTTTTAGTCATTTTTATCTTATTCATTATTAGTTGTCTCAAATTTATTTTCTATTAGTATATTTAGTCATAAATCTAGTCATTATTTTAGTCATTAATTTCCACAATTAATGACAAAATATACGAAAAAATATATTACTAAATGATCACCCTATAAAACCAATTAATAACCAAAGAAATATGAGCAAAATGTTGGTCGTGTTATAAGATATTGTAAATTAGATACTAATAGTCATATATATGCAAATTTTAGTAATCATTTGAAATCAATTAATGACCAAATAAATATGACTAAATTTTGGTCGTGTTATAAAATATTGTAAATTAACTACTAATATTCATATATATGGAAATTTTAGTCATCGTTTGAAACCAATTAATGACCAAAGAAATATGACTAAATTTTTGTCGTATTACAAGATACTATAAATTAGATACTATTAGTCGTATATATGCAAAATTTAGTTGTCATTTGTAATAAAAAAATTATCATTTGTAGTAGTCATTTATATTTTTTTTGTAGTTTCATTTTCATTATATAAATGACTACTTTGGTAATTTATATTAATTTCATTTACTTTCATTAAAAATCATTATAAGAAACTAATTTAGTCATATATTCATTTTATTTGTGTTCATCATTAATAAACATAAACTACTGATTTAGTAGTTTTAGATTGATTTTATGTGTTCATTATTAATCAACATAAATGAATTAGTATGATTTTGCAACTAAATTTAAAAAAAAAATGGCATACAATGTACATGTTCCTCTAATATGAAAACACAAAGTTACATATGTTAATTACAATACTAAAAAATATCAAGCGCAACTATAAATAATTTCAATGACATAAATTATATTATATAAAATATCAAGTATTACAATATGAGTTTCCAACTTAATATTAATTACATTTTAGTAAAATGGCATACAATGTACATTATCATCCGATGAGGAGCACCTAAAAGATGAAATCACTGACTTGACATATGTTTTCATGGGTATAGGTTATAAAAAGAAAGAAATCAGAAAGCCATAAAAAGCGCTGAGGGTTCGGTCATATCCAAGAAGAGCCAAGGACCTCAAGAAAGTTGTGGTAGGGTTTTTCTACCATACATTAAGGGTGTTACAAATAAGATCGCCAAGGTTCTGGGAAGGAATGACATTTTCTTGCAATTTCCAGTAGCAGGAACAATTAGACAAAAAATGCAACGAGTTAAAGATAGTATTAGTCACGAGCAACTTAAAGGTGTTTACAATATTGAATGTTCATGTAGGAAAAGTTATATTGGTCAAACCGGATGCTCTCTTCAAAAAAAACTTAAAGAGCATGGTGCTAATATTAAACATGAGCAATCTCGCACCTCAGCCCTTGCTGATCACTCCTCGAAAACTAAACATCATCTGCATCTTGAGGTTGCTAAAATCATTGCTAAGGAGGAACACTATCGAAGAAGAAAAATTAGAGAAGCACTTGAGATTATAAAACACCCGCATAACATTAACATGGATGGAGGATACGAGCTTAATGATAGTTGGTGGCCTCTAATTCGACAGATGTGCTCCTAGAATTCGTCTTCATCCCAGGTATAGTATTGCAGGTTTGCTTCTCCTCCAATTTTTTTTTTTTTAGGGTTTTGGTCATTACAAACAACTAATTAAATTGTTTACTTTTAATAATTATCCTTATTAATTAATTTTTATTTTCTATTAAAAAAAATAATTGATTAATAATTATTATTAGTATCTAATTTTTTTAATAAAATTTATAATTAATCATGATCAAATTCAATTTTATTATAATATTAGATTAATTAGGATTGAATTATAAAACTTTCCTTCCTAATTTTTTTCTTCCTAATAAAAAAATGAATAATAATAATAAATTGAATAAATAATGATTATTAAAATTAATAATAATAATTATAAATAATAACTAATATTTATTAACATTTATTTACTCGTTTGAATACATAAATGAAAATATTAATTAAGTAATTTATTATTTATTTTTATTAATTATTAATTTTGTAAAAAATTCTAACTATTATTATCATTTAGGGTTATCACATATTCTAGGGGATTATATTATAATTTTCATCACTAAATTAAAGATTAAGAATTAACCCTTATATTAAATTTTATTATTAATGTTTATTAATTTAATTAGATAATTTTAAGTTACTAATAATTATAATTTAAAAAAATAAAAAATAAAAAATAGTAACATTTAGGTTTTATCACTTAAAAATTATGTAATTAATATAATTATTTAAACTATTTAAATTTATTAAAAAAAATTATCAAAATTTATTAGAATAAATTATTTATTTATTGAAATAAAATTAATAATAATAATTATTAAATTAATGAATATATGATATTATATATAAGATTTAAATTTATTATAATTTATTAAAATAATTTATTTATTTATTAAAATAAAATTCATTAAATAAATTAATAGAATATTAATTAGTAAGTACTTTCAGCTCTTCTTCTCCCTTTGTTACTATATAAACCTTGACCTTTTGTCCTTCTTTCATTCTTCATTCAACATCTTGTCCTGAAGATGGATCCCTGTTGGGATTCGAAACACCGACCATTGTTTTATAACACTGTGGATAATCCAGAAATTTCTTCAATAAAAGATAACCACAGAAGCTTGAAAACCATAACCTTAAATATAATCAAACCTTTTCTGTGAAGCGGTTTTTTTGCAGATGTCCATGCTAGCACAACCTCATTAAAAATAAATGGTCAACAATAATTATAAAAATTTCCTCTAGCATGAACATTGACTTAGTATTCATAAAGAAACATAAATCATTTCAAACTATAAGGAATAAACAAAAATAACACCATTGATGTAAATTCACAAAATACTGACAACAAAAAAGAAGTAAATTTGCTAGGTAGTAACTCAAACCCTTGTAGTGGGAAGATGTGCTCAAGCTTGAGTAATATCTACATGCCAGAGAATGAGTTGTGATACTTGTTTCTTATATTTACTAGGAAGAAATGTGACTGGAGCTACAATATTTACTTTAGATAAAAAGTATTGGTGTTGTAAGCAATGTGGCCCTCCACCGTTAGTAATGACAGAGTTTTTGGGGTTCACACAGTTACTACACATTCAAGATCTTTCATGTCTAATTGACTACTATGACTTGTAATTATTGGTGCTAATCTTGAGCTAGGGAAAAAATTCTCAAGATTTTTCCACGAAGGAATCTGTTCAGATTTTAAAGTTCCAGACCTTCGAGATTCACGTAAGCTCGTATACATGGTATAAACTTACAAGGATAAGAGTCTCTCACTAGTATGAGGCCAAAAATACATTAATATGGAATTCAAAATTTGTTGATTGAAATGATTTCAATCACCCACTCGTGAAGAAAAATAAAGATAATTGATTCAACTAAAAGGTCAAGTTGGGTAAGTGAGAGAGCCATGTGTCTTAGTTTCCATTTATATAACAAAATTTCAATTATGTAGCATAGTTTTTACACTTTCTTCAATGGACTAATTATTTCGTTCTGCAACTCCATTTTGTTTAGGTTTATATGGGACTATCAACTCCCTCTTAATCCCATATTCCTTAGAAGAGGCTATAATTTCCTTGGATGCGTATTCTCCTCCATTATCATATCTAAATATCTTAATTCTCATTTCTGCAAGGTTCTCTATTTTAGCTTTGAATTCTTAAAATTTGGAAAATAGTTCATCCTTGGATTTCATTAGGAAAAACCAAGTAATCAAAGGCAGGCCCAATTTAAACATCCGGTTGAAGAGGAACTAGATATGGATAACTAGTTGAACAAGCGGTGTATATCTATGTTTGGTTCACTGAAGCATGGTTGAAATAATGATAATGATGGATTCTCTAGAACTTCTAGAGGTAATGGGGTTTTTGCAAGAGGAAGCCTGGAAGAAAGTGATGTGTTGAACAAAAGAGGCTTTAAATCCTATGGTATGCAAGCACTGAAGATCAATGATGACACAGATGAGTCTAAAGATGAAGATGAAGGTGATGAATTTGATTCAGTGAAGCTTGTACGACACAAGAAGCCAATGTTGAGTCCTATCGAAGAAGAAGATCCAAAATCAAGTAGTGTGAAGGTTACTGGGGATGTTAATTATTTGAGCCATCAAGATTTGACCAGCACAATATCTCACCATTGACACTCTAGGAAACCAACACAATGGGATATGAGCATATTACCATTGTGCAAGAAGCAACTCTTCCATATATTCTCAAAGGAAAGGATGTGTTGGCCAAGGCTAAAACTTGCATCGGCAAGATAGTAACGTTTATGTTTCTTCCTATTGAGGTGATAATGAAGTTACCATTCCCCCAAGATCATAAAATCTTGCCTATTCTTTTTCTTGTCATTTTTACCACTAGGGAAATTGCAAGTCAAGTTTTTGCCGAGGCCAATATTTTGTTTAAATTCCATGCAAATATTGGTTTACAAGTAGTTAGTGGGTGCACTAAATTACCAAGAGAACAGAAATGGATATAAACAAATCCTTGCCAAATATTAGTGGCCACTCCTGGAAGGCTTTTGGACCATATAGAGAATACCCCATCTCTCTCAAGTCATTTAATGGGTGTCAAAGTTCTCGTACTTTTATTAAGTCCACCATTTTCTAGATATGGGGTTCCATAGGGATATGGATAAGATAATTGTTGGTGTGCATAAAGAGAGGTAGACACCTATTTTAAGCTATAATTGGAAGATATTGACAAAGTCTCCCAAATTTCTTTAAAACATAATCATGAGTTTATTAATATAGTTGAAGAGGGTAGTGAGGAAACTCACTCAAAGATTTGTCAGTCATCGATTATTGCTTCACATGAGAATAATTTTGACACTGTTTTTTTTCTTAAAGAGCAACATCTTTAGGGCTTGAACTTTCGAGGGATAAGCATGGATCCTTGGATGCATATGCAAGATATACTTGATTATTCTGTGGTGGGAATCCAACCATGTTGAGAAATCAATGCAAGTAGATTTAGGTCTTAGATTACTTTGTCTTGATAATTACTTATGAATTATGTTCGCTTATTTTACTTCTTTTTTATATTATCTTTCATTAATAAATTACCAAATTATGTATGTATGAAGATTACAAAACAAGAGACACAAGATGTAGGTT
This sequence comes from Pinus albicaulis, assembly GCA_034641835.2. Lineage (NCBI taxonomy): Eukaryota > Viridiplantae > Streptophyta > Pinopsida > Pinales > Pinaceae > Pinus > Pinus albicaulis. The sequence continues at coordinate 1,072,719,804 of CM076574.1, forward strand.
ATCTACCAGGGAAAAACCACTATCTAGGGGAAAACCCAATCAAAAGCTCTCCCTTCAATAATTTTCCTGAGATAATCCTAGAATCTTAACCCTAGACAAAAACTTCCTCCAACAACTAAGTCAACCCTTCCTTCCTATAGCTTCAATCTAGATCCTTGACCTTGCAGCAGTAAAACTTCGATCTTATGTAGTAGAAACTACTTCAATCTATGCAACACTTGTATCTATGCAACACTTCCAACTACGCAACAAGAGCACTTCGACCCTAGCAAGTTTGACCCTTCTACAACTTTGACCTACTGCAGCAACAAAACTTTGACCCTACAATTCCAACAACTTCGATCCTGTGATTTCCAGTAACTTCGTAGGAAAGAGAGGGAGAGAGCCCAAAAACTTCGATCCTACACTTTTTCTTCTTCCTCTTGCACTTTACACCTTTTACTGCACTTCTTATGAGTATCAAAATTTTTGAGTGGATGTCCAAATAGATCGAACTGCACTTCTATATATAGGCTTCTTTTGGGTTGAATTTCTCCTTTCGGGCTGACTTCATCAGGCAAGGGACAACTTGGTGTGGAGGTGACAAAATTACTTTTTGACTAAAATGTAATTCTTTTTACATGATTCAAAAACCAATGAAGGGTCTCAAAAAGTGTAAAATGACTCTAATGACTCAATATAAATAATAGGAGCCCAAAATGGGGACTTTGAGTTATAAAAGATGACCCAGACATGAAATCCATGCTTTAATAAGTCATTGTAACAATAATAATAATAAAAAAATCATTCTTTTGATAATTACATTACATAATGACTCAAGTACATTTATGAAGACTGAACCTAGTTACATTCTTCAACATCTTCTACAGTGATGACCACAAGGCAGCAAGGAGAGGACTGAGGCACGAATTTTCTGGAAAGTTTCGCTTAGTCTCACACATATTTTGAGGTACTGTTGGGTGACATTATGCACAAAATTTAAGGAAAATCATAGCCTGAGTTATATGACTGTGTGGGTCTCAAATCTCTAAGTAAAACTGGGTAGTGAAATTAGCTACAAAAAGAAAGACAAGTCTATGTTGTTTTTTGTGTATTTATTTCCTTATGAAGAAATAAAAATCCTCCTGAAGAACTGGTTTTCCCCTTGTGGGTTTTACCAGGGTTAGTTGATAAAAAATAACTGTGTAAAAGTGTAAATTTGTGTGTGTGTGTGTTGCTTTTTTATTCTTTCATATCATCTGTAAAACTGAAGTGTAGAGATAGCTTAAATAACTCAAATAAATTTCATACTAAAGTTTAATATCATACCTTCCAGTTTGGGACTGTCAGAAAACTATTTGAGCAAAAACATAAAACTGTGAAGGCTACCAGCTAGTTAAATTTTTCTACATATGCCTCACATCATCAACAATGACATCCACTATAAACCAAAAATTTCCTAAAAAATAAGGAAACCTCCAATGACCACTGAGCCAACATATCCTTAAATGGGTAGATCTCAACATGCATAGTGCAGTAAAATATGTGCATATAAATGTGTGTTAGTAGCATCATCTAGAAGATCTTAGTTGGAAACTATTACTCCTAAATAAAATCTACCCAAGAATAAGTAGCCACATTGATTAGGGAAAATTACCAATTTGAAGATAAAAGGGGTTAAGAGATCCCTTGCATACACCTAAGAAGGTTTGTATGAAATAAGGGTTTGAAACTTTAAAATGAAGATGATTTAAAAACCCTAGTCCTACAACCCTTGGGGCAATTCCACTGGCCATTAGTCTAAATGATCGACTAATTAACCCAAAACATTCCACCGCTAAGAAATTCCATTGATCAAAATAGTAAAAAGTGGGCCTTACTTGGAAGCTCTAAAAGGAAGAAACCTTAAAATAGATTATTCTGAACCACTTCTGGATCAACATTGCAGTGGGCCATTGAAGATGGATGAAACCCTAGGAAAAAATCTAGAAAACCCTCGAGGAAATGAGATAATCCAAAGAGGCACATTCACACCTCATTTGATATGATGTTGAGATTACAAGAGATAAACAAGGATTGAATATAAACAACCAACAAACCCTAAATAAAAAAAATCATAAACACAAAGAGGAGAGAAGACGAACCAATGAAAATGAGAAACATGAGATGTAGGTGCCCATAAGCTAAAGAATTACATAAGACAACACTTAGCTCATGAAAAAAGAATGTGTGATGAAAATAAGGGTTACTTCGTATTTACTCACACCTATAGTAGTGGGGTGCTATCTTCAAGGAAGTTAAATAGGTTGGCCTTAGCCTAAAATAGTCAATATTGAAGAAATACAATAAAATGTTGCGGTTGCACATGTTTGGGATGACTCTACCATGATTTCGAACCACTTCATGCTTCTCTAGGTGTAACATTCCTTGCAATAAGCACGAGGATAAAAAATTTAGAAGTATAAGTCCATAAGCATTAGGATAAAAAATCTAGAAGTATAAGTCCATAAGCACTAGGATAAAATTTAGAAGTATATTTTGATAGGGTACAATGAAGTGTCTATGGGATATAAAAAAATTTATTTGGAAAAAGATAAACTTAGCATAGATGTTATATTTGAGGATGACCATATCTAGGGTAATCCAGATGAAATTGAGGTGCCATGGCCTATTGAATACAAAGGTAAAAAGGTAGCAGAAGAAAGCAGTCGAAGTCAGGAACAAAGGAGCAATCAAGAATCTAGTGATAATGAAGATAATGATGAAAAAGATAGTACTAAGGGCATCACCAAAGCCCAATAATATTCTGGAATTTTAATAGTGAGTACATCATGAAAAAAAAATGTGTGATGCAAATAAAGGTTATTGTGTATTTACTCACACTTATAGTTGTGGAGTATAGCTCGAAGGAAGTTGACTACATTGGGCTTAGCCTAAAATAGTCTGTATTGTAAAAAAAAAAAATGTTTCAGTTTCAGATGTGTAGGCTTATAGCCTTGATTACATGTAAGGTTGGCATGAGGCTACAAGTGTATATTACACTATCATTTCAATATTTTATAGGTATTTCAATTCTTGTGGAATTCAAAGAGAAAGAAATGTTGTAAAGGAAGGATGGTTGTAGAGATGGCGAGGAGAATTCTAAAAGGTAAAATCTATCAAATAATTTTTATGTTGAAGCAATTAGTACAACAATGTGTCTTGTTTATAGAAGTACAACAAAAATTGCAAGGAATGTTACACTTAGAGAAGCATGAAGTGGTGAGGAACCACTTGATGGTCATCCCGAAGTGTTTCTTTGCAATGCCTATCTACTTGTTTCTTAAAAATGTGGATAAGAATGAGGATAAAAGTTAGAAGTATATTTTGATAGGGTACAATAAAGAGTGTATGGGATATCAGATTTTTGATTTGGAAAAGGATACAGTCAGTAGAGATGTTATATTTGAGAACAACTATATTCAAAGTAATTCAGACGAAATTGAAGTGCCACGAACTATTGAAGATAGAGGTAAAAAGGTAACAGAAGAAAGTAGTCCAAGTCAGGAACAAAGGAGCAATCAAGAATCTAGTGATAATGAAGTCAATGATGACAAAGCTAGTACTAAGGACATCACCAAATCCCAAGGAGATTATGGAATGTTAATAGTGATGACATCGTGACAACAGAATTTGTGATGCAAATAATGGTTACTGTGTATTTACTCATGCTTATAGTAGTGGGGTGCTAGCTCCAAGGAAATTGACTACGTTGGCCTTAGCCTAAAATAATCAATATTGAAAAAATACAATAAAATGTTGTGGTTGCCCATGTGTAGGCTTATAGCCTTGATTACATGTAAGGTTGTCATGAGGCCAAAAGTGAATATTACACCATCATTTCAATATTTTATACGTATTTCAAGTCCCGTGGAATTCACAAAGAAATAAATGTTTCAAAGGAAGGATAGTTGTATAGATGGCAAGGATAATTCTAAAAGGTAAAATCTATTAAATAATTTTTGGGTAGAAGCAATTAGTACATCAATTTATTTTGTTGATATAATTACAACGAAAATTGCAAGGAATGTTACACCTAGAGAAGCATGAAGTGGTGAGAAACCACGGGAGAGTCATCCCAAAGTGTTTAATTGCAATGTTTGTGTACTTGTTTCTTAAAAAAGTGCATAAGCATGAGGATAAAAGTTAGAATTATAGTTTGATAGGGTACAATGAAGAGTCTATGGGATATCAACTTTTTTATTTGAAAAAATATACACTCAACAAAGATGTTATATATGAATATGACCATATGTAGGGTAATTCAGATAAAATTGAGGTGGCATGGCCTATTGAAGAAAGCAGTCCAAGTCAAGAACAAAGGATCAATAAAAAATGTAGTGATAATGAAGTCAATGATGACACAAATAGTACTGAGGACATTACAAATCCCAAGAAGATTCTGGAATGTTAATAGTGAGGACATATTGGCAAAATAATGTGTGATGAAAATAAGGGTTACTTTGTATTTATTCACACTTATAGTACTGGGGTGCTAGCTCCAAGGAATCTTACTAGGTTGGCCTTAGCCTAAAATAGTCATTATTGAAAAAATAAATAAAAAAATTTGTGGTTCCACATGTGTATGGCTATAGCCTGGATTGCATATAAGGCTGGCATGAGGCCACACGTGAATATTACACCATGATTTCAATATTTTATAGGTATTGCAAGTCTTGTGGAATTCATAGAAAAGTAAATGTTGCAAAGGAAGGATGGCTCTAGAGATGGTGAGGAGAATGCTAATACGAAAATTCTATGAAATCATTTTTGGGTTGAACCAATTAGTACAAAGATGTACTTTTTTAATAGAAGTACAACGAAAATTGCAAGGAATGTTACACCTAGAGAAGCATGAAGTGGTGAGAAACCATGGGAGAGTCATCCCAAAGTGTTTATTTGCAATGCCTATGTACTTGTTTCTTAAAACACTGCATAAGCATGAGGATAAAATTTAGAAGTATATTTTGATAGAGTACAATGAAGACTCTATGGGATATCAAATTATTGATTTGGAAAAAGATACACTCAACATAGATGTTATATCTGAGGATGACTATATCAAGGGTAATTCAGATGAAATTGAAATGCCATGGCCTATTGAAGATAGAGATAAAATGGTAGTAGAAGAAATAGGTCCAAGTCAGGAACAAAGGAGAAATAAAGAATCTAGTGATAATGAAGTCAGTGATGACAAAGCTAGTACTAAGGACATCACCATATCCCAAGAAGATTCTGGAATGTTAATAGTGATGAAAATGTGACAAAATACTGTGTGATGCAAATAAGGGTTACTATATATTTACTCACACTTATAGTAGTGGGGTGCTAGCTCCAAGGAAGCTGACTAGGTTGGACTTAGCCTAAAATAGTCAATATTGAAAAAATACAATAAAATGTTGCAGTTGCACATGTGTATGATTATAGCCTTGATTACATGTAAGGTTTTCATGAGGGAAAAATGAATATTACACCATAATTTCAATATTTTATATGTATTTCATGTCTCATGGCATTCACAAAGAAATAAATGTTGCAAAGGAGGGATAACTGTAGAGATGGCAAGGAGAATGCTAAAAGGTAAAATCTATCAAATAAATTTTGTGTTGAAGCAATTAGTACATCTGTGTATTTTGTTGATACAAGTACAAACAAAATTGAAGGAATGTTATGCCTAGATAAGCATGAAGTGGTGAGAAACCATGGGAGAGTCATCCCAAAGTGTTTCTTTTCAATGCTTGTGTACTTGTTTCTTAAAAAAGTGCATAAGAATGAGGATAAAAGTTAGAAGTATAATTTTATAGGGTACAATGAAGAGTCTATGGGATATCAAATTTTTTATTTCAAAAAATATACACTTAGCAGAGACATTATATTTGGGGATGATCATATCCAGGGTAATTCAGATGAATTGAAGTGACATGGCCTATTGAAGATCGAGGTAAAAAGGTAGCATAAGAAATAATTCCAAGTCAGGAACAAAGGAGCTATCAAGGATCCAGTGATAATGAAGTCAATGATGACAAAGATAGTACTACGGACATCACCAAAGCCCAAGAAAATTTTGGAATGTTAATAGTGCGGACATCTTGACAAAATAATGTGTGATGAAAATAATTGTTACTGTGTCTTTACTCACACTTATAGTAGTGAGGTGCTATGTCCAAGGAAGCTGACTAGGTTGGCCTTATCCTAAAATAGTCAATATTGAAAAAATACAATAAAATGTTGTGGTTGCACATGTGTAGGCTTATAGACGTTATTACATGTAAGGTTGCCATCATGCTACAAGTGAATATTACACACACATTTCAATATTTTATAGGTATTGCAAGTCTCGTGGCATTCACAGAGAAATAAATGTTGCAAAGGAAGGATAGTTGTAGAGATGGTGAGGATAATTCTAAAAGGTAAAATCTATCAAATAATTTTTGGGTTGAAGCAATTAGTACAACAGTGTATTTTGTTGATAGAATTACAATGAAAATTGCAAGGAATGTTACACCTATAGAAGCATGAAGTGGTGAGAAAACACGAGAGAGTCATCCCAAAGTGTTTCTTTGCAATTCCTGTCTACTTTTTTCTTAAAAAGGTGCATAAGAATGAGGATAAAATTTAGAAGTATATTTTTATAGGGAACAATGATGAGTCTATGCGATATAATATTTTTGATTTGGAAAAAGATACATTTATCAAGTCAGCATAGATGCTATATGTGAGGACGACCATATCCAGGGTAATTCAGATGAACTTGAAGTTCCATGGCCTATTGAAGACATTGGTAAAAAGGTAGAATAAGAAAGAAGTCCAAGTCAGGAACAAAGGAGCAATCAATAATCCAATGATAATGAATTCAATGATGACAAAGCTAGTACTAAGGACATCACCAAAGCCCAAGAAGATTCTAGAATGTTAATAGTGAGGACATCATCAAAGCCCAAGAAAATTCTAGAATGCTAGCAGTGAGCACATCATTAATTCCCAAGAACATTATGAGACAATTTTTTTTAACATTAGATGGATCAAAGCTACAGAAACTACCTAAGAGTAGTAAAGGAAGCAGGAAATCAAGAAGATTGCAGCAGCCGACTTTACATCAGTTATATATGGATTTGATCACCACAATTCTGAATTCATGTCAACTTTTTTTAATGCAAATGGAAAGAAGAACAGGAAAAAGTGACAGAGGTGGAATGTGATTACATATAGAGAAATGAAACATTGGAACTTCAATATTTTCCCAAAGGAAAAGTGCAAAAGGTTAAATGGGTCTTCAGGGAAAAGTGCAAAAGAGATGGTTCAATTGACAAGAAGAAAGGAAGATAGTGACGATAGTGTTTATGTTTCCTGCTATTGAGGTGATAGTGAAGTCACCAGTCCTCCAAGATCATAAAAGGCCGCCTATTATTGTTCTTGTCATTTGTCCTACTAGGAACTTGCAAGTCAAGATGTTTCCAAGGCCATTATTTTGTTTAAATTCCATGAAAATATTGTTGTACAAGTAGTTAGTGGGGGCAATAAATTACTGAGAGAGCATAAATGGATACAAAAAAAATCCATGCAAAATATTAGTGCCTTCTCTTAGAAGGATTTTGGACCATATAGAGAAAATCCCAGCTATCTCAAGTCATTTAATAGGTGTGAAGGTGCTCGTACTTTGATGAAGTCGACCATTTGCTAGATATGGGGTTATATAGGGATATTGATAAGATAATTGTTGTGTTATGAAACTAGCTCACAAAATAGAAGAAAAGAGAGATCAACGACTTAGAAATCAGCCACTTTGAGAGGGCAACCTCCTTTGCATTACATAAATGAACAATTATTAGATGATTCAAATGACAAAATCTCCTTTGTATATATAGGAGTCCATGGGGTCACAATATAATCCTAGCCGACCTAACTATAATAATGTGAGGGAACAACAATAATAATAATGGGTTTTTATGGGGCACAATAGTAATAATATGGGACTATAGGGGTAAAAAAATAACAATAAGGGGGCTACACTAACAAGAATAAGGGACTACACTAGTAATATAGGTCCCTAACATGCCCCTCTCCTTCAAAAAATTGTTTTCCTCAAAATTTGAGTAGTTCTGGATGCTTTTGTATAAAATTATCATCCTCCCATGTGGAATATTTAGTGGGTAAGTTCCTCCACTTGATGAGATACACTAAAATTAACCGATTTCCTAGCTGTCGATTTCTTGTTTCCTTAATTGCTTTAGGTTCCAATATGAATTTTCCTTTCTCATAAATTTTTGGCAATATGGTTTGAACTGGAGGTTTTTCACTTATAACCTTCTTTAAGCATGAAACATGGAAAACTAGGTGCACTCGGGAAGCAGGAAGATCCAATTTGTATGCCATAGTACCAATCTTTTGCAACACCTTGTAAGGACCATAGTACTTTGGAGATAATTTATTATCCTTCTTAGCTTGCTTGAGGGAAATTTGTTTGTATGGTTGTACCGTAAAAATACCGAGTCGCCTACATAAAAACTTTAAACTCAGTACAATACCCAACAAAAGTGCATTTAATGGCCTTTGAATCTAGTTTCTTTCTATCCTCCATTGGAACATGAGAAAAAGCTTTGGAGCCAAAAACTCTTAAATTTTTAACTGTGGGATTAAAACCTAATAAAGATTCAAATGGAGGTTTAAACCCAAGAATTTTTTATGGACTCTTCAAAGATACTGCAGTATTTATAGCTTCTGCCCAAAAACCATTAGACAGATTCTTACCTTTTAACATGCTACGAGCACACTCCACAACGGTTTTGTTCTTCGTCTCTTCAACGCTGCCATGTTGAGGAATGTGAGGTATTTTAAATTGCTGCAGTATCCCATGGTCTTTGCAATGTTTGATGAAACCAGCCTTCTTGTATTCTCCCCCTTGGTCCGAGCCGAAAATCTTGATGAATTTACATGTCTGCTTCTCAATCATGCTTCTGAACTGTTTAAAGTATTCAAAAGTATGACTATTTTTACTGAGAAAATATACCCACGTGAATATCGTACAGTCATCAACAAATAATAATAAATAATAAGAACCTCCCAATGACCTTGTCTGCATTGGCCCACATAAATAAGTGTGGACTAACCCTAGTATATCTGTCTTCTTTCTATCTACATTTACAGGAAACTCATCATTGTGCATGTTCCCAAGAGTACATGTTTCTCAATCAACATGAACATGCTTTAAAAGAGGTAGACCATTGACCATACCTCTTTTTTGAAGTATTAGTAGGTCATTGAAATTAATATGGCTGAATCCCGGATGCCATAAATCTTCTGCAATCATACCTGATGATGTCAATGCTTGGTGTGGTGCACTTCTCACATTTAGCTTGTACAAACCTCTCACTCGAATCCCTGTTGAAATTTTATTCATGTAATCCAACAGATATTTAATAACACAATAAGACCTTAAAAACTCTACCTTAAGATTCTAATATGTTATCACAGAAACAGAGATAATATTTTTTTTTTTTTTTTTAATTCTGGGTCATACATTACATTTTGGATATGCCTAATATTTCCATTAGGAAATATGACAAGAACATTACCATACCCTTTGATTTTGTACCCTCTGTCATCACCAAGGTAGATGTTTGCACCACTGCTGGTTTCTTTAAAGTTTTCAAACCAATTTATGTTACCTGTCATGTGAAGCCCCGAAAATCGGGTCTACAACAAGGGGGATACCCACCCGGTCTGGACCTTGGTTAGAAGCTCCTTTTCCGTTTGGTGTAGTGGGTCTGACTGGGGATAATGGGACCAGTTTCCCAATATGTGTGTGTGTGTGTTGAGAATTGATATTTCCTTTCTAAGAAAGTTCCTAAGTGAAATGCTTTTATTCTAATTTTAATCTAATAACATGTAAATTGTAATCTAATTAAACAAAAATATCTAATTCTAAACTAAACCCGGGATATAATCTTTTCTTTATGCGATCTAAAATGATTTAAAATAGCAATTGATAATAAATATCATTCAACTGTTATAAGAAAAAAATTCAATAAAGATAAACCACTTCGTATAAAAAGTTAGACAAAACAGTTGTGAAAAATATATCGCATAATAAGTTATTCATATATTAAACATAAACAAGTGGCTATCACGGTACAAAAGTGCCAAATGATAACTCAAATATTCAAGTGTTAATACATAAACAACTAAACATAAATATCACTTTAACACAGAGGCAGAAATAGTTAAGAGATAAAAGTACCATTTATAACTAGTTCTACTCATGAGCTTCAAGCAATAATGACTTATCTCTTCTTAATCCAACATCCACTAAGAGTACAGAAGTGCAACATCAGTAGTAGATATTAAACATAGATATCAATAAATCCTATTCCATTCATTCATCAAAACCTCCTCGAAGGGTGAAAAAGTGCATGTTCTGAGGACAAGTTTTTGACAAATTTCAGGACCCTTCTCTAAATGCATGAGAAGGGTTTAAATACTACTAACTAAATCTAAAAATAATTTATTACAAAAATATAGGATACAGTTTAAATGACCGTCCTATTTTTAGGCAAAAAATAAAGCAAAACTAGTACTAAATCTAAAATTAAAATTTAACAACTAACTAACTATGAATGTGTTCTTTAGAATGGCAAGCGTTCAACATTGATCTGAGAAGAATACGCTGGCCGACTTCAGATTTCAACTGTCCCGTGAAGACGGAATTGGCGAGAGCTGGCGCTATCTTTTCGGCAGAATTGATGATACACTCGAGAGTCATGCATTGGCTGTGTGGTTTTACCAGACATGCCCAGTAAGAATCCCAATTTAACTTTGTTAATCCTTTAATCAATTTCAGCTTCTTTCTAAGCTTTATGTTTTAATTGCTTGCGTATTTGCTTTTTGGTAGGCATTTCGTATAGTTTTAGATCATATTTGTCCCTTGTAAACTTTGCCTATACAAATTGCTTTACTTGTTTACTACTAGTTGTCGGTAGAACTTTCTTCCAGTACTTGTTTCGCTTTTCTTATCCTATATCCCAATTATTAAAAGTATTTTCGTATTTTCTATTGATCGTAGTGCACCTGCTTTTTCTCTTCTTCTATTTTTCTGGGAGACAAATAGTCATTAACTCTTTTTTCAGTTAAATCATAATCATGTCATAAGTCTACGACATGATTAGTGATTTTATCACTTTCTTCACAAAAAGAGTTCCACTGTGAAATTTTTTGGCATAATATTTCCTGTTGTTGCAGTAGTTGATTATTTAAGGAAATAGACTCTGTGATCAATTCTGTGAGCTTGGGGTCGTCTTTGTGCATCTCTTGCATAATCTGTATTTGTTTCTCTTTTTCAGCCAAATTTTCTGATATCCGATCTGCATCTATTGAAACTCTTGTTGTAATTTTTAAAGTTGTTTCTGTGCTTCACTGTTAGCATTGGCTTGTTGTAGTTGTTGTTGCAGAACCTGTACCTGATCTTCTTTTTCATTCAATAATTTCCGTACCTCAGATGCTTTGTCGATGGCTGCAGAGGCATATGCTCCTGTGATCTGAGATAATTTAGTAAGATTTTCAGTTGGATCAGTAGTAGGATCTTTCCATAAAACATTCAATTGTTCTGCATCATGAGAGAGTGCACTTTCTAATTTTCTTTTCTTCCTTTGTTTTCTTGCTACTGCTTTATGTTGTGGACTATAGAATATATCTTTTTTTTTCACAATGTCGGTTGCTGGATTAGTATTCAAAGAAAAAAAGGAGGCAAAGCTCCAGAATTACAAGGGGGTAATGGCAGGAGGAAAGCCAAGAACCAGCGTTTCTGTTATCAGTTCTATTTTTACATCTGGCTAGTTTTGTAGTGAAAACGAGAGCAGTAGTGTAAATTCTGACGAACTGAAGTAGTAAAAAGCGCACTTTACATTTCATAATTGAGATTTAAAAAGATGAGATTGCCGCCCGTAGTTCTCCATCCGTTTCATGAGGTTGCAATATGCCCAGCAAGACTGACACCGTGGCAGGGACAGGGGCGTTGTAATCAGAGGCTCATAACAGACAAAGATAGAAGGGTAGTGGCACGCAGAAACTTGGAGCTTTGAACAGGGAGCAACGATGTGAAGGATGACAGTGGTCCAAGTAGAAATGAGTGCGTTCAATGGATCGAGGGGAGGCCCATACACATGAGGATGCGTAGAAATTAAAGGATCATCACAGGAAGAGAGAAATTTTGAGAGTGCAGAGTTTATTTCTGAGGGAATCGGACTCAAGAGATTTTGTGACTTTGCAGAGGATCTAAACTTGGATTTTTGGAGACCAGAAGCAAAGTTTTGCTGTGGGTAGGAAGTACAGAGAAGAAAAAGGCTGATCATGGAAAGAAGGAGATCTGATCTGCACCGTTGCACCGGAGATTTCTAACAGGAAGAGAACAAGCCTTGTTAGCCCTTTTATCGGCTTCTTTATTGAGGGTTCGAAGAACATGATAAAAGTGATTCCCTTTCATCTGCTGGTCAATTGAGTGGCAGTGCCCTATGATTTGCTGAATAAACAAATTGGGGGTTTTTCTGTTGCTTAACATCAGATTAATCACCAGGGTTGAATCTCCTATGATAACCGATGTGTTGATGCCGAGTTTCTGAAGCTGAATCAGGCCTTGGTAGAGAGCTAGGGCTTCTGCTCTATTATTAGATAAAGTTCCCAAACCCCATTCGTAATCCATTAGAACCTCGCCATTTCCATTGCTGATGATTCCTCCAGCCCCAGCCATTCCTGGGTTGGACTTGGAGGCACCATCGAAGAAGAGGTAATGTGTATTGCAATTTCCTAGCCATCGTGAAAATTCCTCTTCTGTCATCTTGAGTTTCCAGCTGTACCTAGAGTTGTTTCTACTAATGGGATTGCTTCCGCTTTGTACTATATTGTTTCTATCGAGAAGGTACCCTATGTAATTCCTTTCTTCTACATGGAGGTCCAGCGTGTTCAAATGTCCTTGACATTTCGTGGAGAGGGATTCCAAGTTGAGACTCCATGCTTTGTTGTAGAGCTTTCTGACACTTGTTTCCTTTCCTTCGAATATCATGTGGTTTCTTTCCAACCAGATGTTCCATAGAAGAGTACAGGGTAGGGCATTCCAAACCCTTCGGGCTATGTTATTTTTTTTTTTCCTCCACGGGTAGCTCTTTTTCCATATGTGTAATACTTCAATGATGCTTGTTCTAGGGCCCCAAGGAAGATCTTGACTACGAAATGCTTCCTTCCAGCAAGCAAAATCAAAGGGGCATTCTATGAAAAGATGTTGGCTTGTCTCCTCATCAGATTGGCAATTTGGACAGCGAGAGGGCCCAATTATTCCTCTCTTTCTAAGGTTCTCAGAGGTGAGAACTTTCCCTCTGAGAAGGGTCCAAAGAAAAAAATTTATTTTTGGAAGAGATTTTGCCTTCCAAACCATTCTCCATTGCGCCCAAATAGACATGGGAAAAACATTGTTACAGATCTGAAGATAGGCAGCCTTTATGGTATAATCAGTCCCTGAAGGATCCCAATGAAATTCATCAGCAGCGAAGCGATTGGAAGGAGCTATACCATGAAGATGAGTTTGCAAATTGTTGAGACTGGTTTCTATGTCTGTCGGAATGCAGGGGAAGGACCAGCCTTTCCAGAGTTGAGTGTTGGCATCCCAATAAGAGATCTGGTCCAGATTTTGAATTCCTGTGTTATGAAAAAAGTTTAAAATCTGCTGCGTTCCAAGCCATTGGTTTATAGGCTGTTGCCCCATTATTTTATCCTCTCCAATCCGAATGTGGCTGCCACCTTTGGGCACTTTGGAGGTATTTTGATCAAGAAAAGGAATGGCTTTCTTACACATCTCCAGATTTTAGAGCACGTTCTATTTGGGAGTTCAAGGTCCAATAGCTGATGCCTTGGAAAGTCGAGGTATTTTTTTTCTAGGACTGTCTTCCACCAGGCGTTCTGACCAGTAATGAGCCTCCAGACAAGTTTACCAGCAAAGGCAAGGTTTTGAAGTTTAGGGGATTTGATTCCTAGCCCTCCTTTTTCAAGCGGTTGAATGACCTGCTTCCAGCTTACCAGGTTATATTTTTTAGTTTCAGTTCGCCCCCCTTGCCAAAGAAATTGTCGAAGGAGAGCATCCATTTTAAGGTGGAAGCTGGCAGGAGCTTGCATGAGTGTAAAACAATACAAGGGCAGAGAAGAGAGCCCTGCTTTAAGAAGGATGAGGCGCCCTGCTGGATTAAGCCAAGAGGTTCCCCATTGCTTTATCTTCCTTTTCATCTTGTCAATGATAAATTCCCAGGCAGAAGCTTTCAGGTTGTCAGCACTCACTGGCATGCCCAGATAAGTAAAATTCTCCCAATCCAGCTTGCACGGCACTCCAAAAATACTAGCAATTCTGTGAATAATTTGTGTCGAAGCGTTCCAACCATAAATACAGCTCTTGTGGTAATTTATCAAACCTCTGGAATAGCTCATGAATTGATCTAGAAGAGTTTTGAAACGTCTGGCTATGATAACTGATGCTCCCCCCATTAGAAGAGTATCATCTGCAAACTGGGAATGGTTGATGTTCTTGACTCCATTATCAAATTTAATTCTGGTGATGAGGCCCATGTGGCAATTGTAATCCAAAGCTTTGCTGAAGGCTTCAGCCATTAGAATAAATATATATGGGGGCAGAGGACAGCCTTGCCTAAGTCCGCGAGAGGATTGGAAGGAAGGTCCAGGTCGACCATTGATAAGAGGAGAGATCCATGGCCCAGAAATGCAGGCTTTAATAAGATTGATGAAGGTTGTGGCAAATCCCATTTTTTCTAGAATAGCAAAAAGAAAGGAGTGCCGAACACGATCAAAAGCATTGGCTAAGTCTAGCTTTAAGATAAAGCCTTTCTCATTTCTTGCTTGACTGGAATGTATGGCCTCTTGGACAAGAAGGATGGAGTCCGAGATTTGTCTATTGGCCAGGAAACCCCCTTGGTTTTCAGAAATGAGAGATGGGAGGAGAGGTTTAAGATGAGTAGCCAAAAATTTTCTCAGGATTTTATAAGAAGAATTACACAGCGATATGGGTCGAAAACGAGAAAAGGATAAGGGTCGATTTTCTTTAGGAATAAGGGCAAGATGGGTGGCATTGGTAAATCCTCCTATTTTGCAGTTGCGTTGAGACCATCTGAGCATCTTAACAAGGTATTTTTTAATTGTTCCCCAGTATGATCTGTAGAAACAGATTGGAAAGCCATCTGGACCTGGGGCTTTATCTGGCTGAAGCTTCCAAATGGCACTTTGTATTTCTTCTTCAGATATTTCTTTAGCCAAATCTGCATTGATTTCCTCACTGATTCCTCTGGGCATGTACTGTAGGAGATTGGAGTAATCCTCTGTTTCCTTTGTTTCTGTTAAGAGAGAGTGGTAATAAGCAGAGGCTGTTTGTTTGATGGCTGCTTGGGTTTTTTGAGGAAGGCCTTCCTCATCACAAATCATGGTGACATTATTTTTTACTTTCTTGACAGTTGCTTGCTTATGGAAAAAGGTAGAATTTTTGTCTTCTCCATGAAGCCAAAGCTGCCTTGATTTTAATCTCCATTTCTGCTCTTCTTCTCTATTGGCACGGTACAGCTGATAATATGATTCACTTTCAAGTGCTTTATCCTCTTGGGAGAGTCCCTTCTCCTCTATTTTCCTGTGATTTTATTTCAATTTGTTTTTTATATCAGCTTTGGTATTTTCTGGTTCTTTATAATTCTGCTTCACCCAGTCCTTTAATGCATATTTTTTATTTTTCACTTTACTTTCCCAAATGAATCCTGGTGATCCTTCAACATGATGCTGCCAAGATTTTTTAACTATCTGATCCACAGTTGGGTTGTTGTGCCATATAGAGCTATATTTAATAGGTAACGGCCCCAATGGGCAGTGAGTCTCGAGAACAATGTTGGTGGGACAATGATCGGAGGCTAGATAAGGAAGAATTTCGGCATACGCTATAGAGAAGTCGGAGAGTAAATTGGTGTTTATCAGAATTCTGTCAAGCCTCTCCATTATGTTGTCTTTGCCCAATCTGCGATTATTCCAAGTATACCTCCGGTTTTTTGGAATGATATCAGCTAGGTCATGATCTTGCATGATGTTCTCTAGCTTTGCTCTAAACGGATCAGATGTAAAGATGCCTCCTCTTTTCTCATTGGAGTGTAATATAAGGTTGAGATCTCCCCCAAGGATGATATTGTTGTTGTTTTCAGCTTGGATGTCTTCTTGTAGAGTGGTCCAACAGTGCTCTTTGTCTCTAAAATGGTTCGGTGAATAAATATTATATATGACTATTTGTTTGTTTTCTTCTTGCTTTTCTAAAGTGACTTTAACCCAAAATTGACTGATAGTGTTGGATGTGCATGTCCAAACACTTTTGTTCCAGATAGTGGTGATTCCACCAGATGCTCCTCTTGATTCACATATATGTCCCTCATAATGTCTGAGTTGATCTATAGTTCCTTTTATCTCTTGTAGTCTTTGTTTTGTCTCCCGAATCATTAATATTCCTAGCTTCTCTTGATCTATAAGATCCTTCAAGGCAGCAATTTTTGAGGGGTGCCCCAGCCCCCTACAATTCCATGAAGTGACTTTTATCATTGAGTAAGTGGGGTTCGGAGGAATGCTCGTCCCCCTTTCTCCTTTTGTGATGCTTCTTTGTTATTTTGATTCAATATATAGGTTTCTATGGGATTTTGAGTTCCCATAGCAATATATTTTTGGGCATTTTCATCCCTTTGCTGTTTGCTAGTCTTTCTGCCAGGCCCTTTTTTTTGAGATTCTGAATTAACCCCATGTTCTTTCGAGGAGCTCCTTTTTGAACGGGAAGAGGGGGGGTTAACAGAGTGGGAAGGGGAGGATTGAGAAAGGGAAAATATAATGGGGGGGTCGTTTTCAAGGGTAATCGGGGGATCATTTTCTGGAAGAGAATGGGTGCTAAAGGGATTTAAGGAGTTTAAAGGAGGGTCAGAGGTAGGGTCCGGAATGGAAGGGTTCAGGGTAGAAGAGGAGGGGGTAGCAGCTGAGGGAAAGGTCTTAGGAGAAGCAGAAGAGGGGGGTGGTTTGGAGGGTGTAGCTTTGGAAGGAGCAGCTTCAGGATTTGCATTCGGGCCAGCTGCAGTCTTCTTTCTTTTAACGATTTCCCATTGTTCTTCTGATTGAGTAGGTTCAACATTAACTAATTTAGAGCATCTATTGGAAAAATGGCCATATTCGTGACATACCTTGCATTTAAAGGGAATTTGTTCGTAGTCCAGTTGTTGAATGTGCGTCCATTCATCCACCTTTAGCTTGATTGCCTCAGGGAGACCTTTGCCAAGGTCAACTTCAACACATATATGGGCACATGCCTGCATATTATCCTTGGGCTCGATCCGATCAATGTATTTCCCGACAGCATTGCCAATGGCACGAACCGAGTCATCTCCCCAACAGTGGAGTGGGAGATGCGGCAACCGGACCCAAACCGGGACAGCATTAGGGACATCCAGCTTAGGATCGAAATCTAGAGTCCATTTGTTCAGATATAAACCACGGGAGTCCATGAAATAAGGGCCATTTCTGAAGATTAAGTCCTTATCTGCTCTTGATTCAAAGTGGAAGGTATAGTAGCCTTTTCCGCAGAAGCGAA
The DNA here is from genome assembly GCA_034641835.2 of Pinus albicaulis. NCBI lineage: Eukaryota > Viridiplantae > Streptophyta > Pinopsida > Pinales > Pinaceae > Pinus > Pinus albicaulis. The sequence continues at coordinate 1,072,737,463 of CM076574.1, forward strand.
TGGAGATTTTACCATCAACTTTGTCTGCCCAATTCCTTTCTATCCATCGTTGAACTGTTTTCGGAGATGGCCATAAGCCAGTGAATTGACCAATGAGACCCCGATCAGCTAGAGCGAGCGCAACCATTCGAGGGAGAGTAGGAGGAAGCTCGACCTCTTGTAACCCATCTAGTTTCTTAACAAACTTCGAAAGAGCAGGTCGAGGTCGTTGGGGCTGTAAGGTTTTAACCAGAGCGGAGAAGGCATCAGCTGCAGATAGATCGGAAGTATCCTCCGAGACATCGTCCGGAGAGCCCATGACGGGCCTTGAGAAGAAAAAAACAACCGAAGAAAAGCTAGGAAAAACTCACTAGCAGAGAGTGCAACATTCCAAAGCTTCAAAAGAGCCAATAAAACAAAAAGAGACGGAAGAATCTCCAAGCGCCGCTCAACAGCTCAGTGCGCCGCGCAGCTGTTCCAAGTGCCGTGAAACGGTCAAAGAGAAGATCTGAACAAACTCCAAGCGCAAAAGGAAAAATATCAGAAAGGACCCTGCGCCAGGGAAAAGAAACGAATATCTTCGTCGCAGCCACCAAGAGCAAAGGAGATGGAGAAAAAAAAGGAAGGAGCCGCGCAGCAGATCAATGCGCCGCGCGACAGACTCAGCGCCGTGCAAAACAAAGAAAGTCAAGCGACACGCAAGGTCCGGCACAAAGGAGCCTAGCACAAGGAACACGGAGCCCTCCGACATGGACTATAGAATATATCAAGAGGAGGAATTTCCTCTATTTTGAGCATAAGCTCAGAGGATGGGAAAATTGAAATATGTTCTATTTCTGCGACATTGCTAGTTACTCCTGTGACTATATTTATTGTTGTCTGTAAATTAGTCATAGGAGTCTTTGTGTTTTGTCCTTCAATATTAATCAAATCATTAAATGTTTCCCATTCTTTTTCTAACCCAATTATGACGGATGGTTGCTATACGATGAGAGGGGGAAGATTTAACTGTGGAGTGGTTGAAATCTGTTGCTGTGAGAGTTCTCTTGATTGGGCAGTATCCCGTACTGACCCTTCACTTTTATCATGGTCATTATCAGAATTTTTAGAATTTTCAGAGGTCTCTTTCCCGGATTTTGACTTAGACTTATCTGTACCTGAACTTTCACTGAAACTGATACTAGGAGTTGGTTCCCTTACGGGTTCCAAGCGCAAATTATCCAAAGGAATAGTGGTCAACCTTCTTTCTATGTACATCTTAAACTCTTGGAATTCTTCTGGAGAGAATCGCGTCTGGGCTAAATGTAAAACCTCTTTAAATGTGCCTTTTTCTTGGAACATATCATCAAAAATATCATCTTCTCTAGAAAATACTCTTACCTTGACTGAAGTAGTGAAATTTTTAACAATGTCAAAGGGGTCGAATAGTCTTCTTGAAAACTTGAACAATTGTAAACATTTAATATTGTTTACTTCTGTAAATGCATGACCAACATCAAATAATGAAAATGGTCCACAGGACAGAGGAAATTGTGGCCAAATGGCCTTCTTTTTATCCTTTAAATCTTTAGTCAAACCTCCTTCTCCGCAGGTTTGATAGGCAATCTCTCGGGCCATGAGTTTATCCGGCACATACAAAGGAAAAACATGAGGAGAAGAAAAAGTTCAAAAAACCCTAACATATGTAAATAATTATTCTCCAAACCATCTTGCAACGGGGAGAATATCTACTTCTGCTTCAGGGGAAAATCTTGGAGCATCCTTATTATACAACATTATGTAAAGAGGCAACATGATGCCATGGAAAATCTTGTAAAAATGGGGAATGAACTTTGAATCCCACAATTCCTTCTGATAAACATGAATGGGTAGGAGATCTTGACTTGTCCATTTCCAACCCATTAAAGGAAACTTAGAAACATAGCAGATTGAATCCATCACATAAGCAGATAAATAAAAAGGAGGATAAATCCTCTGAGAGACAGTCTGTTTAGAACGATAATTAAAAATAGTCGTGGCCAAGTTATCAGACAAAATCTTAGCCCAATCCACAATAATAGCATTAACAGCAGCATTCAATAACGGTAGCCATTCAGTCAAAAAAATATTGATGTCAGGCTTTCCAAAAAGCCTACAGAGCATAGTAGCAGCAAAGCAATATGGAGAAGTGAGAGAACCAGTATTGTACATACCGTGTTTATCTTTCTTCAGTGGTTCATCTCTCCCAGACCAATCCTTGGTGCATTCTGCCAGGTTTTGATTTTCTTTGGCAAAGTTATCCATGAAATATTTGTTGTAGGTTGCTTGTGGCTCCGGAAAATGATACATAAGCTTCAAATATTGTGGAGCGAATGAACCAATGAGTTCTTGCCCCTGAGTCTTGAACTGTCTGTCCGTAATATCAGTGCTATCCAGCACCCATTTAATCATGTCCGTATATGGAAGAATTTTAGGTCTTGCTGCTATTCGGTGTAAGAATGAACAATCTAGCTCTATAAGAGAGGCTTCAAAAGACCAATGTGATCCTGCAGTAGTCGTAACTTGCATTACTCTTGGGTTTTCTTCTTCAAGCAGATTATACATACCCTCCCAAGTAGTGATACTAGCGTCTTTGTTGCAGGCGGTGTCTGTGTAAAAGGAAGCCATCTCTTTACTTTCAAAACTCAGAGCTTTGTCTTTCTTTCCCATAATACTTTGAATATCGCTTTGTATAGTTCTCTGCTCTTCGCTCCTGCAGTTTACGAATTAAGTGAGAGTAATGATATGAAAAGGTGACGGGAAAGTTTTAAATGCTGAATATGTATCAAATATACTACCTTACGTGAAATAACCCTTTGATTAGAATGAAACCATTTCTCATTAATGAATGACAACCAATTCATTAATTTAACATTAAAGCGCATAACAGGATCTCAATTTATGAAAATATTTCTTCGCGTAATGAGCCTTTAAAGATCTGCGATAAGGCGATCTGCGATTTTCTTTGCAATATCGCAAAATCGCAATATCGTGGAATCAAATAGCAAAATTATTGTAACATCGCGAAATCGCTATATCGCAATATCGCAAGATCGCAAGACATAATATATGACAAACATCCGTTAACATATTTTCTGCGATATGCGATTTGCGATACATGTTATCTCTCATCGGTGATTTGAAGTTTTCATTGTAAGATATAACATTCTAAGCATGTGATGCGATGAATGTTCCTTTAGCGCGTAGTTTCATATCAAATTTTTTAGAATTTCGCTTATAAAGAGGTGTTCATTTACCTTTTTGCGATGCGATATTCCTCAAAGAATGATTTAATTCTAAGCTATCATAAAACTTAAGTTTTCTAGATTTTTCAAGGAATTTTCTCCTAAGTTTATGACAGTAAGTTTTATTGAAAAAGGAAAACAATCACTAATTGATTTTTTGGATTTTTTGAGTAAGGGTCCCCACTTATTTAGTATTACCACTAATACTAAATAAGAAGGGGGGTTATTGCTGGCCACAACAATTGGCGATTCACTCGGAAGAACCAGTTATCTCTGCTTTTTCTTTTGAATTTTCTAAACTTCCAAAAATAGAAAATTTTCCAGAAAATCAAACTTTATTATAGGAAGACAAAGTATATTATGCTTCTATCTATCAATGATATTTTGTTTCTTCTATATTCAACTTTGATTATTTACTTCCTCAAGCTAGTCCTTGTATCTACATCAATCATTACTTGGTTTATAAAGATAAAAACAAAAGACTTCTCTGTAAATCAGTTTTTAAATATGCTCATTTGTCGTAGGTAGAGCCACTGCTACCAGCAGGCGTTTATAGCCTCGACAGGGTTACCTGTTACCCAGCAATGATCCTATGTCCTACTTAGGAAAATATACAATTTTCAAAGAGAAATCCATATCCACACTTATTGCTTTCTTTTTTCTTTTTATCCTTAAAGAACAATGTCTTGGTTTGGTAGCCAATTTATGACAGTGTCATTCACTTGATTTATAACTTTGCTGAACAAGTTGGCTCGTCATGAGACCCCTTGTCTTTCGATTGTAATAATCTTGAGTCATTGCCCTGTTGTGGTATGCAGTATTGGCAAAGTCAACAAGCTATAATATCTATGATCATGATAAGTCGGCTCGTGATGAGACCTCTTACTCTTTAAGTTAAAGTGCATTGTTGGATTATTTCCTGAACATTGTAATTTTCTAGGTAGGGAGGAAATCATTGTTTCCTTAAGATAGCTCTGGACGACAAAGGTAGAGTTTTTTTTGGAAAGAAATTTTCTACAGAGAATCTTTGTTTTGTTATTGATACCTTTCATTAGACTGACATAAAACAATTTCCCACTAAAAGTTGCTTTTTATCAAAATTTTCAAAGTTGAAACTAATATCATTTCTAGGTTTAAAGCTTTTAACTGTATCTTTAAATAACAATGATCAATTTTCTAAAATAATTCTATTCATACAAGTGAAAAAAAACAAAAACCAAAAAGAGAATTTGTGTCATTTTCGTGAATTTCCAAATGTAACCATTAACAACCGGTTTTATTATGACAATAAAGAAAACTAATATACACAATAGAAGAGTGATCTTCTATGGAAAATATTTTTTGAGGATTTTTCCATTAACAGGTAAAGACTCTCTTTTTCCTGTTAAATCTTGTAACATAAAAGTAGATGGTCCTATGATCTCTGTGATTTGGAAAGGACCAAGCCACATTCATTGAAATTTCGTATGTTTCCCTTTTTCCTCATGAGCTTTGTCCCATTTTAAAACTAGATCTCCAACCTGAAAGTCTTTTCTAGATGTCATGTTTGAATCAAAAGAAGCTTTAACTAATGCTTGGTGATGAGCATGAGTTATTTTGGACTTTTCTCGTTGTTCTTCTAGCTTAATTATTTCCATCTACCTTAGTTGTAAGGAAGTAGTTGGTGCTTCATCAATATATTGAACTAAGGCTAAAGAAGGAATTGCTAGATGAGTTGGAAGAACCACTTCTTTTCCATAAACTAAATTAAAGGTAGAAGTGCCAATGGAGGATTTCTGCGTTATTCGATTTTCCCATAAAGCATATATTAAAGACTTATGCCAATTTTTATGATTTTGATCAATGGTTCGCTTAATAATTCTGATTAAGTTTTTATTTGTGGATTCAGCTAACCCATTTCCCTGTGGATAATAATTGGCAGAGTATTTAAGTTTGAAACCTCTCTTGAGTGCAAATTCAGTCATAGCATTGCCAGAAAAATATGATGCATTATCAAACATTAAAGCATAAGGTAAACCAAACCTGGTGATTATGAACTGATCTATGAACTCAATGATATGCTGGGCATTAGCTGTCTTGAGAGGGACTGCTTCTACCCATTTCGTAAAATAATCAGTTGTTGTAATGATATACCTATGTTGCTTAAAAGAGTGAGGAACGATCTCACCTATTATATCCAATCCCCATTGATCAAAAGGTTGTTTGATGTTAACTGGTTGTAATGGCAATGATGGTTTCTTTTGTCTTCCAGCAGCGATTTGAAAAACTTGACATTTCCTTACGTAGATATGTGAATCTTTGAATAGTGTGGGCCAGTAATAGCCCGCGCGGAGGATTTTATGTGCAGTAGCATCTCCAGCATAATGTCCACCTGCTGGCCCATCGTGAAGTTCCTGCAAGAATTTTTCAGCTTCAGATTTCTAAAGACATATAAGGAGAACAGAATCATAATTCATTCTAAAAAGAACATCATTCACAAGCTGATATTTTTTAGCCTTTAACCTTAGAGCTCTTTTCTTGGTGTAATCGAGATTTGGAGGAGCATATCCATTCTTTAGATAAAATATGATATTAGCATATAATTATTCAACATCATTTAGGCTTACCTCATACATTTGTATCTCTGTAGATGGTTTTTCAGAAATAAGCGATACCCCAGCTAGTATTTTGCAAAAGCCTTGACCTCTTACAATACTTGCTGGTTTGATTTCTACATCATATTCTTGTAAGGCAGTAATCCAATTGGCTCTTTTCTCACCCACATCTTTCTGAACTAAAATATTTCTTACCGCTGGAAATGGTACTATGATTTTTGTATGGGTTTTAAGTAAAAAAGGTCTGAAATATTTAATTGCTTTGAAAACAACATAAGCTTGTTTCTCTACATCTGAATAATTCAATTCAGGCCCCTGTAAATTTGAACTGAAGAAAGCAATTGGAGCTTCTGCCTTGTCTTGATTTGCTTGAATGAGTATTGCAGCATATGACTTATCAGAGGCAAATGTATACAAAATAAAAGGATCGGAAAAATTTGGAGTTGCTAAAGATGGAGCATTAACAATTGCTTGTTTGATCAGATTGAATGCCTCATATACATTTTGGCCCCACTTGAAGTTTGAATTATTTTTAATCATTGCTTGTAAAGGAGATACAATTCTTGAAAAAGCTGGCACGAATATCTTAACAAAATTAATCTGTCCAAGGAAATATTGCATGGCTTTCTTGTTGTGAGGTAAGGGTATTTCAGAAATCTCCTTGATTCTATCAGGATCAATATGAATTCCAGATTTTGACACTATGAATCCAAGAAGTTTTCCTTCGCTTAATGAAAAAAAGGACTTCTTCAGGTTAAGTGAAATTCCATACCTTTGACAACGTTGGAAGATATGTTTTAAGTCTTTAAGATAATTGCTTTGTTTCTTGGAATATACAGTTATATCATCCAAGTAAATTACCACTGATTTGTTAACTAATCCCTTGAAAGCGATCTCCATTTCTCTTTGAAATGTGGCACCAGCGTTGATTAGACCAAAAGGCATCTTTTTATATGCATAAGTGCCCCATTTAGTTCTAAATGTAGTTTTTAATTGATCATCGGGATGGACCAACACTTGGTTGTAACCAGAGAAACCATCTAAGAAAGACATTAATTCTGATCCTGCAACTGCCTACAATATTTGCTCCATAATAGGCAAAGAAAAATTATCTTTTTGGCAAGCTTTGTTAAGGTTTCGAAAGTCAATGCAAATTCTAATGTCTCCGTTCTTGTTTCTAACAGGAACCATATTGGAAACCCATTTAGAATGTCGAACGGGAAAAATAATCTTGGCTTTCAATAACTTATTGAGTTCAGATTTGATTTGATTTTCTAGATTGGGATGGATCTTTCTCAGCTTTTGTTGGACAGGTTTTTCGTCATTTATCATTAGGATTGTATGTTGGGTGATAGAAGTGTCATAAGTTTTGAGTTCATCATAGTTCCAAGCAAAGACACTTTTGTATTGTTTCAAAAGACGAACATATGCTAATTTTTCTTCAGGAGCTAGAACGAGGCCTAGGTTGATATTCTGTGGTTTGGTATCAGTTCCTAGATTTACTAATTCATAATTCAAAGTTGAACTTTGTATTTTTGAATTGGTAGATCTTTTAAATCGGTCTTTTAAATCATAAAGGTCTTCTAACTTGACTACTGACTTTGGCATAGCATTATTAGTGCTATCTTGTTGCAATTGTCTATCATGTTGGTCTTCATCAATTATCTGATTAGTGTAAGATCCTTCAGATGTGAGGAAACTTACAATATCAGGATCATCATTGAAAATCCTCCAATTGGTAATGTTATCAGGAATAGAAGGTCTAAATATTAATTCGATTGAAAATCGATCAGGGCTATAGTCTTCTGCAGGGGTGAGCTTAGAGGCCACGTTGGCTAGGAGGTCTGCACTAGCATTCCGGATTCTGGGAATTGATGAAATATTAAATGCTATAAAGTGTTCAGTCAGATCTTGAACTAAAGATTGATAATGCTTCAAATGACCTGATAAACAATGTATAATATTTCGTACCTGTTTGATTAAAATTTCAAAATCTCTGAAAACTTGTAAATATTTGATGTCTAATCCGATTTCCTTGTATAATCTTTGGACTAAAGCCTCGTATTCTGCGGTATTATTGGTGCAATCGAACTCGAGTCTGCAAGTTAGCATAATTTTGTTTCCCTCTGGACTAATGATCACGCATCCTGCTCCTACTCCTTCATTAGACTTAGAACCATCAAAAAATAACTTCCAAAATAAAGATTTATTTACAAGAGTATCTACAAAATTAATGCATTTAGAACTATCTGTTTGAGAAAAATTTTCTACTTGAGATAAAGCAGAATGTTCTAAATAAGGTGAAGTATGAGCATTGAAATTTCCTAAGAAAGAATCAACTGAATAGTTGCCAATGATATTATTGATGTATGCAACCGGTTCATTTTCTCCTTCCAATTATGTTACTATATACTTCTTATGTTTTTCTCGCTCAACCTTTATCTGATTTGGTTTACCATTGTAAGGAAGCCACATATGCAACCAATCAGTTTCGAAGTATCCATGAAGTTTTTCTGACCAATCTCTGCTAAGAATTAAGCCATAAAATTCTGGAATATCTGCAACTAAAATATCAATAACTTGACATACCTTTGGATTAGATGACAGCCTTATGGTAACCTGATTTAATTCGCCAATCAGTTCAACTTGCAATCGATCTAACTGGAATATGCGCACAGCAGACTTTTGTGGTTGAATATTCAACTTTGCACATACTGATTTTGGTAGAATATTACATGAAGCTCCAGAATCCACTAAACAATTATGAAATTTTTTATTGAAAACTTCATAAGTAAGAATAAATGGAGGAGTATGAGATCTCGACCTTCCTCCAATTAAATCGATATTTTCCAGATCAACTTTTCTAATCGCATTAGTTGGAGGTATTCCCATCTCGTTGGAAGCTTGAGAGATTACAAGATCGGGCAAAGGTTTTTTTGGTACAGCATGTAATTCTTTCAAAAGTACCTTTTGCTGGTGTTTTAACTTGCTCAATTCACAAAAAGTGATGTTAGCCCTAGTCTTCTTCATATATTCTATGATATTATACTCCATTTCATCCGAAACAATCAGTTTTTTTGATGGAGTTGGCGAATCTGTTTGGACTGGGCTGGTTTGAGTTGCTTTTGATGTTGTTTTCTTGGATGCAACTTTATCCTTAGTCATTGAGCTTGCGCTCTTTGGCTTAGGAGTAGGTTGAGGAGGATAAAGTTGATTTCTACTTCGAGTGCTAACTGGGGATGCTTCTTGATCTTCCTCATCTGGGAGGATGAAATCCCACATACCTTGTACTTCTACAACTTCTTCTTCATCGGTAGTTTCTTCAGTAGCAGTTTCCTCTTCTTCTTCTTTTGATTCAGCATTAGTAATAGCATTCGGTGGCCTTAGATCAGTTGAAGGGTTTCTTCTAAAAGGTTTGAAAGATTTTTTAGAAGATTTTTCTGCCACTTGTTTCTTAATGTCAACCATTTCATTGGACATGGGTTTCAAAACTTTCTGCAATCCTTCTAAATCAAATGGATCTTTCGGTTGTTTTTTCTTTGGATCTTCCTTAAAAGTAACCTTCTTGGATTTTCGTTCTTCTATCGCATTTTTCTTTTCTAAAGCAATGATACGTTTCTCTACTACTATTGCTTCCTTCATATTGTTTGCTAAAGTTGTTTTGTTAGCCCTATCAACGAAGATTTCTATGTTTGATGATAAAGCTGAGATATACCATTCACTTCGCACTTCTTCACTAGGCTTGGAAGCAGCAGGAATTTTATTTAACAATTTATTGAAACGTGAATTAAAATCCTTGATAGGCTCTTTTGACTAAGCTCTAAGATTAGAAAAATCATTGATCAACGTCGTTGTAGACCTGTCATCACCAAACTTAGTCAAAAATTGATCTTGAAAGATATCCCAACTAGTGATAGATCTAGATGGTAATGAGAAATACCATGATCCGGCTGCTCCTTGTAGAGTATAGCGAAAAAGTCGGACAACAGCATCTTCATTAATAAATCCATTGAGATTTATGGACAACATAAAGTTATTTATATGTTCTTCTGCTAGCATGCCTGCTTCAGGATTAAACTTAGGCAGCCATTTTTCAGGATGGGCTGGTAATTGACTCAAGGGTGCAGGCATTAAGACTGCCCCTAGATTATTCCATGGAATTTGGGCCATCGCTGAACTACTAACAGAGGAAAGTGCAGAAGATGATACCTGCGATTGGGAAGATGAGGATATTATGACTCCAGATGTTTGAGAAGGAGATGTGGAAGTTCCAGTAGACTGACGGACAATAGTCTGAAGTGGAGGGGTGGATGGTTGACTTCGCGGTGAAGAGTTTGAGATGGATGATGATGATGAAAGAGTCTCACTATTAGACCCCTGAGGTGATTTCCTTGCTCTCTTCCTTGTAGGTAGATGTAACTCAGTTGGTTGAATTCCAAGCTTCTCGCTCTGTAATCTGGTAAGAGGATGAGCATGATTATATTGCGAAGTCACACTGCCTTGAGATTTATCAGATCTTTGAGGTGATATTGAGAATCGCTGAAGTTTATGAATCAAAGATTCAAATTCAGGGGGTTCAATAGTAGATTCTTCTGAAAAGTCAGGGTTTGTGGCAGTGGCTGTTGTTCTTTTGACTTCTGGCTCTAGATTTAAAAATTCTATGTGCGATCGAGAAGTCAGGGAAGATGGTGAGGGTGATTTACTCTCAGAATGGTATTTAGATTTTGAATTACTTGCCATTCATAGTTCGGGGCCCTACTTCTAGTGCCAAATATGTTGAAGCCCCGAAAATCGGGTCTACAACAAGGGGGATACCCACCCGGTCTAGACCTTGGTTAGCAGCTCCTTTTCCGTTTGGTGTAGTGGGTCCGACTGGGGATAATGGGACCAGTTTCCCAATATGTGTGTGTGTGTGTTGATAATTGATATTTCCTTTCTAAGAAAGTTCCTAAGTGAAATGCTTTTATTCTAATTCTAATCTAATAACATGTAAATTGTAATCTAATTAAACAGAAATATCTAATTCTAAACTAAACCCGGGATATAATCTTTTCTTTATGCGATCTAAAATGATTTCAAATAGCAATTGGTAATAAAGATCATTCAACTGTTATAAGAAAAGAATTCAATAAAGATAAACCACTTCGTATAAAAATTTATACGAAACAGTTGTGAAAAATATATCGCATAATAAGCTATTCATATATTAAACATAAACAAGTGGCTATCACCGTAAAAAATTTCCAAATGATAACTCAAATATTCAAGTGTTAATACATAAAAAACTAAACATAAATATCACTTTAACACAGAGGTAGAAATAGTTAAGAGATAAAAGTACCATTTATAACTAGTTCTACTCATGAGCTTCAAGCAATAATGACTTATCTCTTCTTAATCCAACATCCACTAAGAGTACAGAAGTGCAACATCAGTAGCAGATATTAAACGTAGATATCAATAAATCTTGTTCCATTCATTCATCAAAACCTCCTCTGAGGGTGCAAAAGTGCATGTTCTGAGGACAAGTTTTTGACAAATTTCAGGACCCTTCTCTAAATGCATGAGAAGGGTTTAAATACTACTAACTAAATCTAAAAATAATTTATTACAAAAATATAGGATACGGTTTAAATGACCGTCCTATTTTTAGGCAAAAAATAAAGCAAAACTAGTACTAAATCTAAAATTAAAATTTAACAACTAACTAACTATGAATGTGTTCTTTGGAATTGCAAGCATTCAACATTGATCTGAGAAGAATAGGCTGGCCGACTTCAGATTTCAACTGTCCCGTGAAGACGGAATTGGCAAGAGTTGGCGCTATCTTTTCGGCAGAATTGATGATACACTCGAGAGTCATGCATTGGCTGTGTGGTTTTACCAGACATGCCCAGTAAGAATCCTAATTTAACTTTGTTAATCCTTTAATCAATTCTGCCTTCTCTTGGGCTTTCTCTTTCCATTTTGTTTACAGTAGTTATGCTTTTGGTAGGTATCCTGGAGTAGTTTTAGAGATCAGATTTGCCTTGTGTAAATTTTCATTTATACAATCAATAATACTGCTAGCTGCTATGGCTGCTTCTCTTGCCGCTTGCTCTGCCTTCCTGATCTTTGCATCCCAATTATTAAAAAGCATTTCTTTGTGATTTTCATTGATTGTAGGTGCACCTGCTCTTTTCCCTTCTTATGTATTTTGCCAAGCCAAATAGTCATTAAAACCTTTTTCAGTTAAATCATAATCATGTCGTAAGTCTACGACATGATTAGTGATTTTATCACTTTCTTCACAAAAAGAGTTCCACTGTGAAATTTTTTGGCATAATATTTTCTGTTGTTGCAGTAGTTGATTATTTAAGGAAATAGACTCTGTGATAAATTCTATGAGCTTGGGGTTGTCTTTGTGCATCTCTTGCATAATCTGTGTTTGTTTCTCTTTTTCAGCCAAATTTTTCTAATATCTGATCTGCATCTGTTGAAACTCTTGCTGTAATTTTTCAAGTTGTTTCTGTGCTTCACTGTTAGCATTGGCTTGTTGTAGTTGTTGTTGCAGAACCTGTACTTGATCTTCTTTTTCATTCAATAATTTCCGTACCTCAGATGCTTTGTCGATGGCTGCAGAGGCATATGCTCCTGTGATCTGAGCTAATTTAGTAAGATTTTTAGTTGGATCAGTAGTAGGATCTTTCCATAAAACATCCAATTGTTCTGCATCATGAGAGAGTGCACTTTCTAATTTCCTTTTCTTCCTTTGTTTTCTTACTACTGCTTTATGTTGTGGACTATAGAATATATCAAGAGGAGGAATTTCCTCTATTTTGAGCGTAAGCTCAGAGGATGGGGAAATTGGAATATGTTATGTTTCTGCGACATTGCTAGTTACTCCTGTGACTATATTTATTGTTGTCTGTACATTAGTCACAGGAGTCTGTGTGTTCTGTCCTTCAATATTAATCAAATCATTAAATGTTTCCCATTCTGTTTCTAACTGAATTCTGATGGATGGTTGTTGTACAATGAGAGGGGGAAGATTTAACTGTGGAGTGGTTAAAATATGTTGCTGTGAGAGTTCTCTTGATTGGGAAGTATCCCGTACTGACCCTTCACTTTTATCATGGTCATTATCAGACTTTTTAGAATGTTCAGAGGTCTCTTTCTCAGATTTCGACTTAGACTTATCTGTACCTGAACTTTCACTGAGTCTGATACTAGGAATTGGTTCCCTTACGGGTTCCAAGCGCAAATTATCCAAAGGAATAGTGGTCAACATTCTTTCTCTGTACATCTGAAACTCTTGGAATTATTTTGGAGAGAATTGCGTCTAGGCTAAATGTAAAACCTCTTTAAATGTGCCTTTTTCTTGGAACATATCATCAAAAATATCATCTTCTCTAGAAAATACTCTTACCTTGACTGAAGTAGTGAAATTTTTAACAATGTCAAAGGGGTCGAATAGTCTTCTTGAAAAATTGAACAATTGTAAACATGTAATATTGTTTACTTCTTTAAATGCATGACCAACATCAAATAATGAAAATGCTCCGCAGGACACAGGAAATTGTGGCCAAATGGCCTTCTTTTTATCCTTTAAATCTTTAGTCAAACCTCCTTCTTCGCCGGTTTGATAGGCAATCTCTCGGGCCATGAGTTTATCCGGCACATACAAAGGAAAAACATGAGGAGAAGCAAAACTTCCAAAAACCCTAACATATGTAAATAATTATTCTCCAAATCATTTTACGATGGGGAGAATATCTACTTCTGCTTCAGGGGAAAATCTTGGAGCATCCTTATTATACAACATTTTGTAAAGAGGCAACATGATGCCATGGAAAATCTTGTAAAAATGGGGAATGAACTTTGAATCCCACAATTCCTTGTGATAAATAAATATCAGTATTAATAAATTTCTACAACAAGGTCACGATTTATGCTGCGAAAGGTCAGGACCAAGATGAGTGCATGCACGGAAGCAACATCACCTGAAAGGAATTCAGCGGGAACAACGACATCCGTGAATCCACATGTCAATTTTTTATTTGATGGAAGGGTGAAAATGAAGAGCTGGGATTTCCTGGGCTGAAGAGTGTTTGCCCACTCGAATCTAACAAAGAAAACACCTTAGGTGTAATTGGTAGCAGATATCACACTTGCGATTTCACGGTTCAATTAATGAGCACGTCAAACGAAGTAAAAGCTTATGTAGTGCTGGTTACAAATGTCACATGCGAAGCCTTATTTAGCTATGGTTAAATTTTGAACTTTGATTACAAAATGGTTGCGTTAGAAAACTATGGGTGCAAATTTTGAAGTTTTTACAAGGACAAACATTAATATAAGAGGTATAAAAAGTGTTGGGATGAACTTGTAGGCATGTATGAAGCGTACAAAGTTGAATTCTACATGGAACTCTAAAGGCAGAGTGATAAGGGAAAATGTAGGTCGAATATAAAGTGATCAAAGGGAATTATCAAAATTGCTCACCATACTAAGGTGATCAGAAAGGGAAGTATGATATAAATAATGTCAATGATTAGTAATGACTTACAATTAGATAGGAAGTGTTGTTTAACTCAAAAAATAATAGAAAATCAACATAACTTTTTCTATTGCAGAAACAATTTGATAAAGTTATAGAATATTGTCGAGTAATGAATTGAATGAGTACAATTTTGTTGTTTAGTTGAGGAGGATAGAATTATAATGGATTGTTAACCATTTATATATATATATATATATTTTAATTATTACTTTTTTTTATAGAAATAGAAATCGTGTTTAGTTTTTAAATATATTTTTGTTATAGTAATATATGAGAACATGGATGTTGATCTTTATAAAAATGTTATCTTAGTTGAAATGTTTGCATCATGAGACACTTTCAATTCTAGTTTGATTGAGATACAGTTGTTTATTTAAGGAGGATAAGAACTAGCAATTGCTCGAGATGTTGCAAAGGAAACACCATAAGGCGTAATTTTGAAAAGAATTGTGACATATAAAAGATTATTGAATATAAAAATTAGTAAACAAAATGCCATTCAAAGCTAGAAGATAAAGAGAAATCACTTACATTATGCCAAATTTACAGATTCTAAAAATTTTACAACATAAATTGCCTCTCAATATTCAAATATGCACTTTCAAGTTCCAATAGAAAATACTTGATTAAAAAAGTGCACTTTTTCAATATTGAATAGTCTCAGTTCAAAAGCTTATATTATTTTACCACTTTATATTAATGTGATTGGATTTTCCATTGCTTGTCCTTACTTAACATTGGATTTCGACTAGTTTGTGATGCAAGAGGTTTTTATTAAAAGTTTTTCCATTGGATGAACAAGTTTAAATCATAGCTACAAAATAGATATATCAATAAATCTAGTCAATGACGTAAAAATTTACATTGTTTGATATAAAAGAAGTGGATATTTTGTTGAGGATTGATTAAAAAATTCTTTTAGCTGACATAACAACCTTAATTCACTATTCAGAGATACCATGGTGAACTCTTATGGTTGCACGAACGATATTTCCTTTATTCAACATGATAGTATACTAGAGTGGGCTATGTATTTGACCAGGAAGGAGCCTATAAATAAACAAAAAAGGATCTTTATGCCTCTTAAAGGAAAATCTACTCCAAAAGAGTGGAAAAAGGAAATTTTAGGTGATGAAATAATTTCAAACTTAGTGGACTTTTCTAGTCTTCCTTTATCCATTTTCCATAACATTGCCAAATTTCTATCAATTATAGCTCAAGCTCATTTTCCCTCACAAATTATTCCCGACCCATCAAATGATTCTAAGTTAATTTGGTCACAACCATATTATATGCATTTTTTCTGAGAGCATAATTTCTAACTTAGGTGGTAGGGACTAAGGTACCCTATAGGGGTTGTTTATAGTTGTCAAGACCAAAGAAGTTTTCCATCCTTTATTACTCATTTCTCAATGCTAGAGCTCCAATGAATCTTGTGATGAAGGTCAACTCTAAGATATTTGCATGAATTAACTTAATATACATTGATAATATCATACATAAAGTTAGTGTAAATGGTCTTTTAAAATCTAATTATCATGACCTTTATCTAGTCAATATTTATTGGTATACATCTACAAGAATATAAATCTTGGAAAATTCTTAGTTACTTCATGAGATAAGAGAGACACTATATCAACCCTTCATGTTATGATATTATCCTTAAAATTAATTGTATTTGTATAAAAAACCCCTCCCCATCTGGCTCATATCAACTAGGAATTAGAAATTAAAAAATTCATTTATAGTTTGTGCATGTCAATAAAATCTAACAAAAAAAAGGCTATATAAGAGAAAGTGAAGCTCCGATTTCACACTCTCAATGCTCTAGTTATCTTATATGGATGTTAACTATAGGGTTGTAGCATCTCTATAGAATTATAGAGGAATTGAAAAGATGAGAAGTGTTTATAACTTGTATTCTTATCAAAAGAAGTATGTCATATCTCATCTCCCTTCATACAAGTTGTTATTTCCTCCATTGAGAGTATGGTTGTGACTATGAACCTTATGTATAATCAAAATAAAATTAACATGAAAAATTAGAGGTTTCTTACGATTTCTTCAAAATTTAGTTAACACCAATGTTCGCACAAAATTGTTAAACCATTGTGAATAAATGAGGTAGAAATTTCACATAATTTTGAGGCCATTAAGGATACTCATAAAAAGTACAAAGATTGAGGAAAACTTCTCTCCAATATTTATGAACATAGAAAAAAATAGCTAAAACAAAATAAATAATTTGTTATCATTTCCAATAAGGTTAATAAACTAAAGTTAGTGTTTATAGATGGTGGCAATCATTATCATCAACAACAGCCACATCTTCTATTCTTAGCAAAACAGTTACCTTCACCACTTGTTCACCATCAACTAGCCCAACCACATAATATATATAAGCATCTATCACCTTCTATCAACCACCTCTCAATGACTTCATGAATAACTCAAGCGCTAATTAGGAAAGTACTGAAATAAAAGTGAAATCTTATAGTGGAGCATCAATTATTTTGAAAACAATGGTGAGAATTTTTCCCTCAAGGAAATGATTGCATGGAAAAATATAAGAGGAAAAAAAAGGCCACCCAAGATTTTATCACCTAGCAAATATGGCATTTTTTTTTTAACTTCAATATGGAAACATTGATAGAAATGAATTTGTTGAAGAAAACTTTAATCTTACCTAGAGCTAAAAACATAATACAATAAAAGTGAAGAAGGAAGAGGATGTTGTAATAAGAATTTGTATATATACAATGAAATTAAAATAAAAAAGGTCAATGTAAAGGAAGAAGTTGCAAAAGGAAAAATAATAGGTTTGGAAATTTACATATAAGTATTTTTAAAACCAAAGCCTATTTTGTTAAAAAAAAATTAATCTTATTTAAAATCAAAGATTTTGGTATCTTATTTAAAATCATTATAAAACAATATTTTGGAATTGGAAAGGGAAATGAATTCCATACAAATGAAAATAGAAATAAAAATATCATGTATTCTAATTAATATGGGGATAAGTTTTTTTAATGAATAAGGCAATATTTTATTTTTATGAAAATTCCAAAATGATAATTTCTCAACTTATAGAAATTGAATTTTTCTTACTAGTTCCAATTCTCCAATATATTTTTAAATAAATTCCAAAATGTTCGTGAAAATTACTAGTTCGAACTCCTCAATATAATTTCTCAACTAATTGAAATTGAATTTTTCTTACTCTCCAATATAATTTTTAATTTTTTCTTACTAGTTCTGACTCTCCACTATCATTTTAAAAATTTTCTTACTAGTTCAGTCTCTCCAATATAATTTCTCAACATTCGAATACGAAACAGTCTTGACATCAAAATTATTTTCTATTATTTTTCTTATTTAGAGAATTTGTTTCCTTTTTTGAGGAATAGAAAATTAACAAAAAAAGTAGAGAACTATCTAAAGGATCTTCTTTAGGAGATTTTGCTCTGATGCCACAGAACCCCATTGAAAGGATGACCAATTGAGAAGCTATAGTGATGTCATGATTGTTATTTTTGACTTTCATGTAATCAATTAATGTATGCTAAGTTTGGACCTACACTTTAAAATGTAATATTTAGTTACATCTGATATTAATTTAGACCTAGTTTGTACAACCCCACAACATACAGAGATTACACACATAACACACATGCTTATAATGCACATCATATACGGCGTCATTATTTGAAAACAACTTTCCTAGCTGCCACTTTATCTATGTTTGGGCCATTGGATGAAATGTTGGACAATTGAAATGTTTTAGACCATTTGATCTAATGCCTCCTTCAACCTAAATAACTAACTGCATTACTAATGTCTTCTACCTTGCTATGAAAAATATGATACATCTTGTAATTTGAATCATTTCAGGGCTTTACCCTCCAATAACCAGAAAGGCGCAGAGGCATCTCAACCTCGAGTTAAAGACTTTCGTGCTGCTCCGCATGGCTGATCGCATTGAACACTTCGTGCTACTCCGCATGGCTGACACCACCGACACCAATAACATGGCCCTTGTGTTGCCTCGCAGATTTGAAACCTGACGTCCAAAAAGAATTTAAGCTCCGCAGGTTCGAAACCTGTTATCTTTTCCTGGGCTTTAACTAAATTTTAGTCTTTTATGCAAACTGTTTGAGGATTTTAGTTTTTAGTTATAAAGTGGTCGATATAAACATTTTAAGCCATCCAAATTCGAAATTTCCATTCATAGGTTCGAATCCTACCGTCCATGGTTTTCTTTCATGCTCAAACTAAATTACAGTCTTTTATACCTAAAAAAAATTGAAAATTTTAGGTTTTGAATTAGATTATAGTGGTTTATATGAAGGTTTTAAGCCACGCAGGTTCGAAACCTTCAGTTCACGGTTTGAGTTTCAATGGTATCCCCTGATAAGCTTTCATATTCCGAGACATCTTCTGATTGTTGCCTAGATGATGGTGGAAAGTATATATCCACTCAATGGAGGCCTTCTTCAGATCTTAACTGCAAAACCAAGAGACCTAAAGTAGATTTTGATATGCACTCATTGCAAGTTTCTTCTCCCCCTGTAAGCCCATGTAGTTCTTCTCCATCTACCGAGGAATGGTGGAGAAGGCCTGTTCATAGCCCAAGAGGACAAAATGACGGGCTTCGGCCAAATTTGTCAGTGGCCTACCAGGAATTTGAGGTTCAAACTCAGGTTGTCACTGCCACAGATGCGGAAGCCGGAGTTGGTTTCCAAATTGAGCAGAGTTTTGAATAAAAGTTGCATGAATTACCTCTGGATGCTGTGAAAAGGCATGGAGCGGGTGGGGCACATGTGTTTTTTATGCTTCCTCTGGATAGCATAAACCAGAACAATATGGTCAATTGAAGAAAGGCTATGAATGCCAGCCTGTAAGTCTTGAAGAGTGCTGGTGTTTAAGGAGTTATGATGGATTTTTGGTGGGGTCTTGTTGAACGAGAGGCTCCAAGGCAGTATAATTGGTCTGGGTACAGAGAGTTGCTGGAAATGGTGAAGAAACATGGATTGAAAGTCCAGGTTGTAATGTCATTCTGCCAATGTGGAGGAAATTTTGGGGATTCTGCCAAGTATGAATGCTAAATTTTCCATATATACATTCTATTGTTTCCTTGTCCATTTTATTAATGTGGAAATCATGTTTTTCATGCCTAAGAATGGTTCAGAACTCGGAATGATTTATAATGTTTTTGTGATTTGTGATTGTGCAGTATTCCATTGCCAAAATGGGTTGTCGAAGAAATAAACCATGATAATGATCTAGCCTATACGGACTAGTGGGGTAGGAGAAACTATGAGTATATTTCGTTGGGTTGTGATAATCTTCCAGTTTTGAAGGGAAGGACACCTATTCAATGCTATGTTGATTAAGTTTCAAGGAGAATTTTAAGGATATTTTTGGGGAAACCATTGTGGTAAGTTCTTGAAATACAACATATTAGGGACAAGTGCTTCTTCCTTCTTTTTATCCTCTTAATTAGTTTTGCAGTGTTATTTCTTGTCTGACATCTGTGAATCGACAACATATCTTGGCTTTTTATTTTCTTGTCTTTTTATAAATGCAGTAGGCCCGATCTCATTGAAATCTATATTTAGGTTTTGATTTTGAGCAACTACCCTGTTTTCTATTTTACCATTATTTGATCTTAGTATGTTTTGAAAATATGCGTTTTAATTGAAAGTGCAGGTACTATGTGAAAGGCCTCAAATTAAACCCTGCTCACTATCCCTCTTCTTATCAGCTGCTCTGAGCTCATGGCTCGAACTTAACACTTTGCCAATTAGTTTTCCACAATCTCTCTGTTCTTATTAGTTGCTCAACGTTCAAAATTAACATGTCTCGAACTTAACTCTATGCTAAACGAATGGAGATTGTTCTATATTTTTGTTGTAGGGTCAAAGATTTTAGTATTGCTATTAAAATTGTCTGCTCCATCTGCTGCTTTATTTGAAGGATTTTAACATGTTCTTGCCTTTTTTGCTTTGATGCTAACATATATGCAAACACATTTATGTTGAAAATGTTTTAACCTATGTCCAACTTGTTAGAATAAGAAGAAGCCAAGACTGTCATGTCGGTTTTTTTCATGCTACACATATTACATATCAATTGAGTCTTTTATGTCCAAACTCCCTAATCTATATAAATCCTGCTTGTTATCACCATGCTTTATTTTTCTTCAAGTATGATTGGCCCTAATGCCTGTTGTCTATCTTTCTAAGAGTTATTTGAACTTTGATATTTTGGTCATCCCATAATCTGAACCTAGAATAAAAATTGTGTCTAATGTGGGTGTAATCTATCCCATGATAATACAGGAAATTCAAGCAGGAATGGGTCCTGCAGGAGAGTTGTGGTATCCATCTTATCTTGAGAGTAACGGTACATGGAAATTCCCAGAGATTGGAGCATTTTAGTGCTATGATAAGGTATATAGATACTAGACTTTTTTTTTAATGAATTTCCCTTTAGCAGTATTTGATATTTTTGATATAAAGATATTATAGTTGTTATATAGATTTTTATAAGCATACAGGTCAATGCTCTTTATTTACTACTTTGGATATCCT
This sequence comes from Pinus albicaulis, assembly GCA_034641835.2. Classification (NCBI taxonomy): domain Eukaryota; kingdom Viridiplantae; phylum Streptophyta; class Pinopsida; order Pinales; family Pinaceae; genus Pinus; species Pinus albicaulis. Next base: position 1,072,758,434 of record CM076574.1, read on the forward strand.
TGTATTATAGTATATGATAAGATCTATAAATATTTATTAGATAGAACATTGTTCTTTGTTGTCTTTTAAGATGTCTCGGAATATGAAAGCTTATCAAGGGATACCATTGAAATCAAAGATAGTTAAATGGTTTCAAATCTCTTTAATTTAGTTATCGGTGTATTATTCCTAATATTCCAGATGAAATCGGTAGAGAGTGCTTGCTCAAAGCCATGTGCAGAAGCTGGGAGGCTACACTGAGTAGCTCGTGATTCTATGAGGAGAGAAAGATCTCATGGACTAGCGAGTAGTTGATATGTTTGATTCAGACCCTTCCTCAAGGGGAGTTTGTTGAGGATAAGTAGTTAACTCTGTATGATCCTCTGCAAGGTACCTAGGATAGGCTCCCTTCAATTCCCCAATTTTCCAACGAGATTCCCCTCTTCTGTCACTGTGTTTGGGTGAATGAGAAATTGATTATGATTGGGGGATGGCATCCCTCCCACTGGCAGACATTGAAATTTGTTTTTATCTATGACTTCTCGTCCTGTACATGGCACCAGGGAGCCAATATTCGCATGGTTATGTCCTTCTAAGCTTGCTCTGCTTCATCCGATGGGCTTTTTTATGTTGCTGGAGGACATGATAGCAATAAAAATGCTCTTCCGAGTCCAGAGAGACTTATGATGTGGAAGAAGATAAGTGGGAAATTCCGCCCCCAATGAGCTAAGAGCGAGACGAATGCCACAGAGTCTTTATGGATGGAAAATTCACTGTGATAAGCGAGTATGCCACAGACAAATTGTGAATTTTTTTATGGACAAATCACACCCACAAATTATTACCGTGCAATAATATAGCATCAATTAATTTTTTTTTTGAAATGTCTGCAATGTAAAGAAAATTAAGTGGAAGGAAGTTTTCATTCTAGGCTCAAGCCTAGAGTAAGAATTTCAAATCTGAAATACCCATTAGTTTCTGCAATTCCAGTTCCATTTTGACTATTTTAATAAAGAATGTTGATTAGTAATTTTAATTTTAATTTTATTTAAATATATACGGAGTTTCCTTTGCAACATTTGGTAATGGTGCAATTGCTAGTTTATTATAAATTATTTTCTTTCTTTTTTTATTTATTCTTTTTGCTATGTTATTCTTTTCTATTAGGTAATCTAATATTTCTTTTTTTTCCTATATTTATTAATGTATTCTATCTTTCATTTGTTCTTCTTATTTTTTACTACTAAAACTTATTGGAAAACCTAATATTATTGTTAAACATAATACTACAATTTAAAACATAAAACTTAAAATTAAAATGTAAAAACTTAAAACTTTAAGCCAAATTTAACAACAATTATTACTCAAGTATTTGCCTCATAGAATGACATAATTCTAGTTAGAAGATTAAAATTTAAAACCTAATATTTTTATAAACTAAATTATACTTGAAGAAAGAATTAACAAAAATTAAAACAATACAAGTTACTTAGTAAAATCAATGTGTTTTCTTACTTTGTCAACTCAATGAAAGTCTGAAAAACCATTGAATTTAAGTTATTATAAAAAAACTTTAAATTAATTATATGTTAATATATTTCACATTTATTTTTATTTACTTTTGTTTGAGTCATTTTTCTAGAATTTTTCAATTTAAAATATTATTAAAAAAAAACCAAAAAAGTAGAAAAGAAAAACCTACAATGGCAATGGCCTGGCATTATTAATATGGTTCACTACTAGGTGGCTTCATTAATCATTTATTCTTTGAGAATGACAGGCATACTCAACTTCTCACTTCATGAATGTTTTTCAATTGCTATTCCTACTTGCCCGTACACGTTTTAGAATATGAATAGTTATAATTTGAATCAATCCACAATCCATGTTCTAATGTATGGTTTTACAATTTTATTTTTTAAATTCATTTCTACTTAATTAACATGAGTAACTATCAAGAATAAACATAGTAAATTTTTAATCATACTTTATAATAAAAATAATTTAAATATGATTTAAACATATAAGAAAATTATTTCTTTCAATTTTATTAATGGATAGAATACTAACATCTTTCCATTTAAGACATTCTATCAAAAAAAAATAATTAATAGCAGATATCACACTCCGACTATTATTTTTCAATTAATGGACCCGTCAAATGCAGTCATGGCTACAAATGTTATTGTGAAGCGTTATTTAGTTGTGGGTAAATTTTTAACTCTCAGATTATATAGATAAAATATCACACTGCAAACTCTAATCAAATTCTATATTGTGAATCAAAGAAATTACACACATATTTATACATAAAATAGTCTCAAGATAGGAAATCTATCTTGAATGTACAGTAATGTGGTTGAGAGATTCTCTCAACCACACACTAAAATATGAAATAATATAGTTCTAACTACATCCTATTATGTAGGAACAAACTCCTCAAATGGAGAATTACAACTATAGACAAGTAGTAATTAGATATTTCTAACTCCCCCTCTTAATGACTACTTGTCGTGATAGTGATTCACAAAGTCTGGTTGTGGTCAAACATAACAAAGAATATGTCGACATCCATATAAAAGAGCAACCATCCACCGGAATGCATGGGTACCAACCATTGCAACCGCTAGTCCTGTAGGATGTCCTTCGCATACATGATTCTGTCGACCATTATCACTGCATATATGTACCTAAAAATCCACCACCATCGGGTAAATTGCATGTGCAGAACCTCCAAAACAAAGAGAGATCAACGCCTTTCTAAGCCAAAGATTCATGTCCAAATAACAATTGCTAACAGTTGCGTTGATTGCGCCTTTCGACACAACTGTCAGATAGAAAAGTGCACCGACCCTCTTATGCTCAGACACACCAATATCTGAGACCATGAGCCAGGCCTTACTGCAGTCCACCTGCTCGACCGAGCACAAAGCTCCTGTGAGCACAAAGCTCTCGTGTACACGCGGCCACAAAGGAACTTTTAGCCACAAAGGCGATCCAGCCACAAAGGCTCTACATGTGGTTTCTGGCTCACCACCAACCAGCCACAAAGGCTCTATATGTGGTTTCTAGCTCACCACCAACCAGCCACAAAGGCGATATATGTGGTTTCTGGCTCACCACAAACCATTACAAAGTGGTTTTAAGATCACCACGAACTTTCAAATGCCTTTACAAGGCTTAAATTCCATACTTCGACATTTGGAGTTTCTGAGTACATATAATGACCATTACAACAACCAACTAGACTTGCTTATAACATGCTAGGGAGTCTATTCCGCAAATCCACACTAACTCAAACAAACATCTACTTTGTTGTCCACCATAAACGTTGTTGCTGCTTCATTACCTCCTCTTCCGTTGCTCACATCTTGGGCATCTTTTTCAAATAAATTCTTGGAACTCCATGCTTATCCTATCATTTGTTAGAGTCATGAATTCTAACTAAATAACTTTACCTACATTGAGTTAGCTAGGCTTAATAAGGCTCAATAATATTTAAACATGATTCCAAGAAAATACAACATAAACTCTTTAGATTTTTTTTCTCTATCTCTGCTGATAGATGATTATTTTCCAAACATACCAGCAGCCATTTTTTTCACCAACGATAACTGTGAGGGGTCCACTGATAAAGAAACGGATTGACAACTTTTCAACTAGACTCAATGCAGTGCATTCAAACACTGATGATCCAGAAATAGGCACTCACAGCCACATGAAGAGAACACAATTTTCCCTTCAAGAACAATAATCCAGGACTCCATGGTCCGATTCTCCATCGCGTTTCAGTATCCGATCCCCTGGCAACATAATGCCACTTCCCCTGCTCATAGTATCTAGGCTTGGTAACTGCTTCCAAGCATGCTTCCTCATGCTCGCTGACGTACTGCAACAACTAAGATCCACTGTTAAGATAATATCCTTGCAATTGAACATGCATATTTTTTTCCATCACACGAACTTGATCATCCTCCAATCTCTGATGTAGCTCCAATCCTTTGATGTCGTTTTCACTGTCATGTCTTCATCATATCCTGCAAATTTGTTTAGAGTTGGAATGACCAGTTCCAACACACACTTTGAATTGTGACAATAGTTGGTCACACCAATGTCACTTAAATTACAACCAGTTTCATTGTCATGACGGTTAATCAATACATTACAAATTTAAAAACATCATTAGAGAATTAAAAAATTTGGATGGTAGCATAAACTTCTCTCTCTGTGCATATCAAGTGAGATGCAGCCAGGAGAGCAGGTCCAACACACGATCCATCTTTTGAATGATATATTAATGTTGGCAATTCTACAGCGTCATTCACATTACCTCTTCCAATATTTTTTAATATTCCAGCAACCCCAGCTCCTGCCAAACGAGCACCACATTCTGCTACAGTGCAGCGAAGTTCAACAACCATTTTTCAAGCACTCAATAAAGAGCATGGAATCCCCAAAACATCTTTTAATATTCTTCTGGCGACTTTGAAATTGGCGAACTCTATTTTATCCTGCCCCGTTTTTGCATCCAGAATTTCAAACATGACGTCTGTCAAAAGGCTCTCGAGGATAGAGCGCAAACTACGGGCTCCATTACTCTTGGCCATTACCTTCTGTGCAATTTTCCTAAGGGCACGCTCAGTGAAATGTAACTTCACATTGTTCATCTCAAACATTTTCTTGTATTGTTTTCCAAGTGCATTTTTCTTTTGCTCCGTGAGCACCTGAACAAGTTGGTCTTCAGTCAACGCTGAGAGGCGAACAAGGACAGGAAATCGTCCGATGAACTCTGGTATTAAGCCATATGCAATAAGATCACTACTCTAAACTGACTCTAGCAAGGATGCTATCATCGCAGCATTTGTTAGGCCACCATCCCTCATATTAGCAGGTTTAAACAGTCGATTCAGTTCAACATCTTTCTCATCGGTCGATAGATCTCCTTTAACAATACTCAGGCCATCATCTAAGATAATGCGCACCAGATCGCAACTAAGACTAATTTTGTCAGCATAGTAACCACACTCGGGTTACATTCCATGCACACGGCTCCAAAGCGATGATCTTCCCATCCAAATTTTAAAGGGACTCAGCAAGTGCATCAACAGCTTCACTCGCCTTTTTGAGGACACTTCCGCTGCGCAGGAATGGTTCTCTGTAGTGGACAATGAGAACTGAAGCTGGATGCGCGTTCTCTCTCTTTTGGCTGTTCGATCACTGGTATTAGCTCGAGCACTCGCAACTATCCATGACATCTGCAACTCACGCAACACAGCTCCACTATGGCTCCTTCGCAGCACAGCAGTCTTTAAACCACACATAACTCCAACGATCACAACCTCCAACTCTTGTCACGACTTCAAGCAATTTGCTTCAATCCTACGACAGCCCTTCCAAATCGCTACAGCATCAAACCAAACTCGATGGACAAACAAACAACTAAAAATAAAAACTCTCTTATTTCCTATTTCCCTGAGCCCACGAGGGGCCGAGACCCAGGCCCTTATAGCTCTGATACCAAGATAAAATATCACGCTGCAAACTCAGTGAGTTAAACTCAGTTGTGCTAGTTGTCACTCATGATACACTAGTGAGAGTTCAGTGAGTTAATTATTTAATTAATTCACAACTAGTGACTCACATGCAACTAAAGAAATATAGCAGTTAACTACTTTCATGTCAAATCTAGTGGAGACCCAGTGGAGAGATAGGTGAAAGGGTCAGATGGACTATCTGTTGTGACTATAGTGATGCATTCAATGCATCTACACAAACATTGCAGTTGCCAATGAGGATTGCATAGTGCAAGCAAGGAAAGATCGAATTCATTCAGGGATCTTCTTCAGTAGGAATTGCACAGTGGAGGCAGGTTGTGAGGAGGCAAGAAATTGGTGCATAGATATGCAAATTTCTACATGACAATGTGTGACAATTGCATATTGTACTGAGAGCTCTATGATATGAGCTTTGTATGATATTATTACATGATTCCATGATATACATAATACATGATAGTTGGGGTTTTTTGCTTTAAGCTTTCGCAGTAAAACATCTTGTTTACGTGCGCTTGATTTTTCTTCATGTGTTTGCAATTGGCGATTTAATTTCCGCAAAGAATTAAGTGGAAGGATTCTGTATTTAACATAAGATTAATTTGTTAGATCAGGAGAGTCCGGTAATAAATATCAGTATTAATAAATTTCTACAACAAGGTCACGATTTATGCTGCGAAAGGTCAGGACCGAGATGAGTGCATGCACGGAAGCAACATCACCTGACAAGAATTTAGAGGGAACAACGACATCCGTGAATCCACATGTCAATTTTTTATTTGATGGAAGGGTGAAAATGAAGAGTTGGGATTGGCTGGGCTGAACAGTGTTTTCCCACTCGAATCTAGCAAAGAAAACACCTTAGGTGTAATTGGTAGCAGATATCACACTTGCGATTTCACGGTTCAATTAATGAGCACGTCAAACGAAGTAAAAGCTTATGTAGTGCTGGTTACAAATGTCACATGCGAAGCCTTACTTAGCTGTGGTTAAATTTTGAACTTTGATTACAAAATGGTTGCGTTAGAAAACTATGGGTGCAAATTTTGAAGTTTTTACAAGGACAAACATTAATATAAGAGGTATAAAAAAGGTTGGGATGAACTTGTAGGCATGTATGAAGCATACAAAGTTGAATTCTACATGGAACTCTAAAGGCAGAGTGATAAGGGAAAATGTAGGTCGAATATAAAGTGATCAAAGGGAATTATCAAAATTTCTCACCATACTAAGGTGATCAGAAAGGGAAGTATGATATAAATAATGTCAATGAGTAGTAATGACTTACAATTAGATAGGCAGTGTTGTTTAACTCAAAAAATAATAGAAAATCAACATAACTTTTTCTATTGCAGAAACAATTTGACAAAGTTATAGAATATTGACGAGTAATGAATTGAATGAGTACAATTGTGTTGTTTAGTTAAGGAGGATAGAATTATAATGGATTGTTAACCATTTATATATATATTTTTTAATTATTACTTTTTTTGATAGAAATAGAAATCGTGTTTAGTTTTTAAATATATTTTTGTTATAGTAATATATGAGAACATGGATGTTGATCTTTATAAAAATGTTATCTTAGTTGAAATGTTTGCATCATGAGACACTTTCAAGTCTAGTTTGATTGAGATACAGTTGTTTATTTAAGGAGGATAAGAACTAGCAATTGCTCGAGATGTTGCAAAGGAAACGCCATAAGGCATAATTTTGAAAAAAATTGTGACATATAAAAGATTATTGAATATAAAAATTAGTAAACAAAATGCCATTCAAAGCTAGAAGATAAAGAGAAATCACTTACATTATGCCAAATCTACAGATTCTAAAACTTTTACAACATAAATTGCCTCTCAATCTTCAAATATGCTCTTTCAAGTTCCAATAGCAAATACTTGATTAAAAAAGTGCACTTTTTCAATATTGAATAGTCTCGGTTCAAAAGCTTATATTATTTTACCACTATATATTAGTGTGATTGGATTTTCCATTGCTTGTCCTTACTTAACATTGGATTTCGACTAGTTTGTGATGCAAGAGGTTTTTATTAAAAGTTTTTCCGTTGGATGAACAAGTTTAAATCAGAGCTAAACCACACATAACTCCAACGATCACAACCTCCAACTCTTGTCACGACTTCAAGCAATTTGCTTCAATCCTACGACAGCCCTTCCAAATCGCTACAGCATCAAACCAAACTCGATGGACAAACAAACAACTAAAAATAAAAACTCTCTTATTTCCTATTTCCCTGAGCCCACGAGGGGCCGAGACCCAGGCCCTTATAGCTCTGATACCAAGATAAAATATCACGCTGCAAACTCTAATCAAATTCTATATTGTGAATCAAATAAATTACACACATATTTATACATAAAATAGTCTCAAGATAGGAAATCTATCTTGGACGTATAGTAATGTGGTTGAGAGATTCTCTCAACCACACACTAAACTGGAAAGAATATAGTTCTAACTATATCCTATTATGTAGAAACAAACTCCTCAAATGAAAAATTACAACTATAAACAAATAGTAATTAGATATTTCTAACTTATATGATGGCTACGTGACAAAGCTATGGGTGCAAAATTTCCTAGTTTTTACTACGACGACAAGACAAAATATATAAGAGGTATATAAACAACGTTGTAATGAACCTCTATGTATGAAGCGTACAAAGTTGAAATCGTCAATTTTCTACGTGGAAGTCTAAAGGTTGAGTAAATGTGAGTTGAGTTTCCGTGATAATAGTGATGATTAGATGAAGAAATTGGTGAACAAACGTAGTCCACTGAATGGGCCCGGTAAGAGAGGGAATTATAAAATTATAAAAATTGCCCACTGTACCAAGGTGATGAGAAAGGGACGCATATACGGAATACCTAATTCCTCACCGTACCAAGGTGATGAGAAAGGGACGTATAAGAGAGGATTGCATTCCGTTGGTAGCAAGCATTCGGTTGTTTGATCGTCGTTGGGAAAATGTAAAATATAGCAAGCACTGCATTGTTAGGTCGTTAATAGAAAAGAGTTCGTCTGATGCGCTGACGGTTGCAATCTTGCTCTGCTATTTAGTCAATCATGTCCCCAGTCAAACAACGGCGACGTCACCTGTCAAACGCGTATTGGCAATTTAGCAAGGCCTGACCAAGCAGGAATATGGTTTGCGACCAAATATTTGATAATATTCGCAATTTGGCACTACCGGCCATAAAAACAGGAATCGAAGCAGGGGGATCGAGATGAACGCAGAGGGCTTTGAATGTCTCCAGCGCTTTCACTGACCTGTGAAATAAATTTGCCAAAGCTCGCTCTAAATTTTGAAAAATGCACATCGACCAAGGTAACATTATATATATATATATATATATATATATATATATATATATATATATATATGATTACGTAAAACTATTTACTTCAATTAATGAGTCCGAAGGCTACGAAAATCAATTAATTCAATCACTGCATACATATAGGGCCGCCCTAGTAGCAAGCATGAAAATCTCCAGTAATTGCCATCAACAATAACGATGAAATATAAAAGCCCCAATATACGGAATTTATGAGAAATATGTCACTGATAGAATATATTACAGCCTCCAGTCAGCGCAACAATATTCGGGAAGTGTATATCAATTTTATACAGCAGAAACAATTTGAAGTGGGTGGAAATCCTCGTATCCTTGGTTCAACGATAGGAATACTGCCTAATGTACTGTCAGAGAAATAACGGCTTAAAAGAGGGTGATATTCTCGCATCACGTCGTCTTCGTTGCTTCTGCGTTACTCTTGGATGTGAATGAAACTGAGTTAAAATTGCTGTCCTTCAAATGTCTGGCTGAATTGCCAATTCGAAGGAGCCACGTTATAGGATGTGATGGTTCTCCCATCGCTCGTGGTGACTTGGAAGGACAGAGTCTGCCCATTCAAATAGGAGTTACTCTGCCAATTCTGTCCCCAATTGCGGGACATTGGTTGCCAACCAGTGTTGGAACCTTTGATGGAAACCGCCTCCACATCGCCTGCACCTCCTACGTTGGTAATGAGCACCAAATTGAAGTAGGAGTGTCCATTGATCGTGAATCGAACGCCACCTTTCCTCATGCATGGTACTCTGCATACATAAATATTAACCCAATTAATATCAAGCCGTGAATAAATTTTCAGGATTGAAGAATAGGAATATAGTGTTGACAGATTAATTACTAATTACCTTCTGAAGATGATTGGAACAATGCCACTTCTGTATATGGCGATCTGTTGAAAAGCAGGTTGAGCCATGTCGAAGTGTTGGAGAGGTGGATTGCACCAGCCTCCATTGTCGTTGGGAAGAGCAGAGTTAGGGGGACAAAGATTAGTCGCAGTAACTGTGACAGTGCCCGGTAGACACCATTGAGGGTCGGAGTGGTGGTTGCATTTCATTTGGTAGCAGGCTCCACATGTAGCTCCATTGTTGAAAAGCGCCGTGCTCAGAGCTGCAGTGTTCGTTCCATAGCCTTGGCTATACAAATTACCGTATCCGCACGCACCGCCTGTCAAATTAATTTCCCCATCGCTTTGCTTAGCTAAGATATGGTATTAAATTATTAATCTAAAGCTTAAACTGCAAAACGAATAGTGTCTGCGCCCACCCCGACGTCCACGGGACTGGAGTTTTGGGAAGCTATATTGAACTTACCCATTGTGCCCGACGCATCGCTGCCACCATAAAACGTCGCATGTGCAGATTGCCAGGCACTGTCTAGTGCATAAGCTGCGCCAGCTATCCACAAGAAACTGAACATGGTGGCCAGTGTTACAGGCGCCATTTTAAAACGAAAGAAAGGATCGCCTAAGATAATTAGACTTCACGTGAACTGATAACTGGCGTGAGAAGTGATGCCTGAATCGGTGGACTCTATGAGTTCCAAATAAATAGAATGGGGAGGTGGATAGACCATCAAATTTTCTTCCGTGAACGGCAGTACCCATCGCAACGTGCGGAGATATGATTTGTTGTTGAGTTATTTGGTGGACGTAGACCCCACGTTCAAACAGAGGTGGCCAGCGGCCACGTTCATTTCCCGCGATGCGCGTTTGTTAAATTCCAAGGTCTGACCATGCTGTAACCGACACGGCCGGTGGGCGACGATTCCGCTTCCGAGTAGTCTTTAACCTTCTACGTATACCTAGATTGAGACCGAAAGTTATATCCTTACTCGTGTCCTCGCTAGAATTGAGGAATTATTTTTATAAATTTTTCTATTGAAAAGAATATATTTGTTTGTGATGGTGGAAGAAACTTAATTATTTTTCATGTGTATATTGTACACACATAGATTTGTTATTTTTTCAATGAAGTGCGGAGCGCAGCGAGAACTTGCGAATGCGTGCAAAACATGGATGCCTACTGTATCAACGGTCCTTGTTTGCAAAACATGGATGCCAACTGTATCAATGCTGAATGATGTGTGGAAGCAGTCGGAGAAGAAATAAGTGTGGCATTTACCCATGAGAACGTGGGTCATGTGACAGAGATACACGAGTTGAATCCAGCGAAATAGAGTACTTCAGAAGATTCCCGAAAGAAAATAATGGCCTTCTCGTATTGGTCAAAAGATTACTTATATTCCATTCACATTTCTAACGGATTAAAATTAGTAACGGATATCACACTTGGCGATTTCACTGTTTGTTCCCTTACAATTCCTTTTCCATTAGTGAACCCTTCAAACGCAGTCAAAGCTTATGTAGTGCTGGCTACAATTGTCACCTGCGAAGCCTTCTTTAGTTGGGGTACGTGACAAAACTATGGGCGCGAATTTTGAAGTTTTTAGGAGGTCAAACTTTAATATAAGAGGTATAAAAAGCCTTGTGATGAACCTGTAGGCATATATGAAGCTTACAAAGTTGAATTTCTAGGTGGAACTCCAAAGGCAGAGTGATAAGGACGAATGTGACATGAGTGTAAAGTGAAGAACTTTTTCTTTAGTAATGATTAGATGAAGAAATTGGTTTCGTGATAATAGTGATGATTGGGGTGAGGAGATTGGTTAACATATGTAGCCCACTCGAAACAGAAGGAATTATAAAATTATCGAAATTGCTTACCATACTAAGGTGACAGGAAAGGGAAATATAATATAAAGAATACCAATGATTCCTAACTATTTACAGGAAGTGTGGTTTGACTCGAAAAAAATTTCCTATTCCTAAAACAATGTGATAAAAAGTAGAATATTGAAAGGAATTGAACGAGTATAATTATGTTGTTTATTTGTGGTCATAGAATTATGTGGATTGTTAAGCAGTTTATAAATTATTATTTTCTATAATATATATATATATATATATATAAATATTATATTATATTATAGAAATTGTGTTTAGTTTTGAAATATATTTTTGTTATACTAATATAGGAGAATATGGATGTTAATATTTTTAAATATGTTATATTAGTTGAAATGTTTGTATTATAAGACACTTTTAAATCTAGTATGATGAAGTTACATATGTTTATTTATTTAAGGGGGATAAGAATGATGATAATATTTTTTTTCTTAATGACTATATTCTTATTATAAAGAGCATGTTTAGTTTTTATATGTATTTTTGCTATAGCAATTTATAAGAATATGGATGTATTTTTTTATAAACATGTTATCTTAGTTGAAAGTTTTGCATCACTAAACACTCTTAAATCTACTATGATATAGATGTGTAATTGCTTACATGATCAATATGGAATTTATAATTTTTTTTTTAAATAAAAGAAAATGTTTAATAGAATGTTTTCAACTGTTTCAAAAAACAACAATAAATAGACATATTTCATCATTTTTTCTTAAAATCATTATAAAATATCAATAAATTCACTTTCATTGTGCCCACTCTATTCTTGTTACTACAATCCACTATTCAAAAAATTATTAATAGCAAAAAAAGTTCACTTATAAATAGAATATCTTGATATTCATATTACTAAAGATAATTATATATCAATATTTTATAAAAATATAATGTAATGAAAAGTTTAAAAAATCTTATAATTTCACTCTTGAAATGAGAAAGATATGTAATTCTTTTAGCTTTTAAAAAACATATAAATGTAAGCCTTAAATAAACTATCCGTATATACATGTTACTAATATAATTAAATTTTAACTTTATATATATTTATATCTGTCCATGCTCATCATATATATAATCTAATAGTCTAATAGGGAAAATCCTAATGATTCAAAGATTCCACCCTAGGAAGTGAGTTTGTAAAAGAATTTTTGATTATCAAGAGGGAGGCACAATCTTCACATACAAACTTCATTTGTCATGTTTCTTGGACTTCTAAATACGCCTATTCCATTCTCTCTAGGAAACATATCAATCAAATATTTGACATTCCTTCAAATGTTGAAAATTTTATTGGAACCAAAATTATAAATATTTGAAACAGCTTCAATTACATAAAAATATATTGAAATGTTCAAATTCCTACTAAACTACAAGATAATTACCAAAATACAAGACAATTTTGAATCAATTAAGAATCTGTGGTCATTTCTATCTATTGGATATTTATTAAATTCTTGTAAAAGTGCAGCCAATTAAATTTCAGTTTGGAGAATGAGAATTATGCCATGTAATTTTACCCATATCTATGTTCTTTGGCATTTTATATATTATAAAATGTATTGATAATTGGGAAATCATTGAGTGGTATCATTTGACATTCATATTATTACATAATGTTTTACTCTTTGAGAACTTATTGTATGGTCATATTGACATATTGTATAAATTTAAAAATATATTTTTTTATGAATGATTTGAAAGTAATTTTAATGAAATGTATTTCGTTTTTCTTTATTGAATTTGTTCATTTATTATGAAAATAATTGAGCACGTGAAACATCAAATAAATTAATTTAATTAGAACTTAATAATACTTTATATTTTACTATCATTAACATCTTTTTGTTTGTTAATAATTTTTTCTTGAAAAAAATATGTGCAAATTTTTTAGCCCTTCATATGAGTTCTTCATATTATTCAATAATTGGTAACAAAAAATTTAAAATCTTATATTCTTATGTTAGAGTAGAGATGGTTCTTTGAAGATGTTTCATTTCATGATGTATGCATTTCAAAAATTTTGCACTTTAGGGAGTAAATTTGTAGAATTATCAATGATCAAAATTCTACAATTTTGAAAGTTTTTGTTAGTTTAATATCAATGAAAAGTTATGATGGAGAGATATGACAATTTTTGTAATAGAAAATGTATTCTATTAAGTTAGTAGTGATCATGAACTTTATTGGCCTTATTTTTAACCTTTTCCAACTAAAAATGATTATACATTTTATTGCCACATAAATGATAACAATATGTTATCATTGTACACAACAAAAACTAAATTTATTGGCCTTAATTCTTACATTAGTAAATAGGTAGGAATGGGTTGTTGGTTGTTGGAGTTTTGTTGAGATATTTTCTCAACAATATTCTCCTTGTTTGTAATTTGTTGGATTTTATGAGCACTATTTATGTGGCTTGCAATTTGGCTTTAAGTTGAATAATAAGAATTTATTTGTGAGTAATTTGTGTCATATGTTTGCTACTCTAATTTCTTTTTATTTCAACCTTTTCAAACTAAAAATGGTTATATGTTGATTGTGAAAAATGAACTATGTCATCATAATAGACAAAAATACCTAATATTATAAAATAACATATAAACCTTTATCTTAATTAATTTTGCATTATTTAATTTAATAATGATAATAACATTAGCAAATTATACAATAATTTTAATTTAAAATTATATATATATATTCAAAATCTCTCATGAATTAGTCTAGAGAGGTAGCTTAATTAATGATCTCCACCTGTATGAAATATTATGTAAATTATGTAATTCAAGGTTCAAATTATTCTTGAATCAAACAAATAATAAAAAACTCCATAAACTTAATTCTTTTTTATAAAAACTTAAATACTAGTCGTAATAATAAAAAATACACACATCAAAATCTCTAATAAATTTAATATTTTTTAAATGACAAGCTCTAATAAATTTAATAATTTTTAAATAACAAACCCGGAATGATTTACCATTTAAATGCTAATACTTTTTATAAATTAATTAAAACCCACTCAAAATTAAGTAAAGCATACTTAGGAATGCATTTTCTTCCTTTACCATTTATCCAACATTCACATAAATAGGAGAATTAATGTGGAGAATCTCATGATATATGAAATTATTTATCCACGCTCATGAAATTATTTATCCATAGCTTGTAGCGTGGAATTAGGCGAGGAAAATAACCGTAGACTTACTGTAAATACTCATACTCCAAGATCACATTTTAGCCATTAATTAAACATTGGAAAATTCATCTCCCTATGGAACCAGCCTGACCATCCCTGTCAAACCCCCAGGAGTACTGCCTGAAAGACCACTCGATTAAGAGTTCCTCAATTATATAGAAAGGGGATGTGGACAAGCTACTTTTCTTCACGGCCTAAATTCTCGATATTTCTTACGCAAGCTGCTTTACCCACAGAATAACATTGGCCACATTAGTATCCAACATTGAGGTCATCGGCAGATGGTATGCTATAAGGAGTTAATGTGATAGAAGAAATTGTTTGGACTATTAAAATTCGTTGGAATCTGATTAAAAAAATTTAAGAAATTTTACAGTAATAGTGTTTGAATCATGATTTTGATGATAGAAATACATTCAGCACCATCAAAAACATCTAAAACACCCAAAATATTAAAGTTTAATAGTTATAGATTTTCAAAAATCTCCCATATTTTTTTAAAATCTTACCAAAATATTACAAAAAAACAATCTAATTAGATTACGACATTCTATAATTGCACGACTTCTTTTGCCGTGGACTCAGAAGACGTTAATATATGACCACGAGATTAATTTTTCCGTGGACTCAGAAGACGTTAATATACGACCACGAGATTAACCAGTTTCAGGGAAGAGCGCGATTGAAGGGCGACATTTAAGCCCTGATTATGGCTGCAGGCTATACTTTCACTTCGTGAAAAAGAAAGACCCAAGGCTTTTTCAAAATAAGCTAAAATTTGTTTTTTGAATGTTAATGTTAATATTAATATTAATGTTCACAGGAATTTTAATGATTTTAATAGTTAGAATTGAATTTAATTTGTTATAGGGTTGATTGAAATTATAAGTTTGATGGGTTAGGAATTTGTTTTTCTAATGTATATGGGAATTTTAATAGTTCAAATTTAATTTTTTATAAGATTTATTGAAATCACAAGTTTGATGGTTGATGTCTCTACAATTTAAATGCCCAAATATTTTTTAGAGTGGTGAATCCACCATCCCATAAAATTGGAACGATATAGAGAAGATTAGCATGGCCCCTGCACAAGGATGACATGGACAAATAGTCCAAATATTCAGAAAACTCAGTTTAAACAATACAAATTAATATTTGGTCACAATATTTTCTAATTCCAACCAATTTTTTTTTAGAAACTTTAAATAAAACTCAAATACAAACAACTCTATTCTTTTTGTAATTTTAATTTTCGTTTATTTTTCAAAATTTTAAATTTTTTCCCAAATTTAATTTTATAATTTTCTTTCTGAATTATTATGTCAGTAATAAATTCAAAAATTCAAAATATTTTTTTTTCAAATTTCAAAATAAATCTAAATCCAAAATTTTAAAATTTATCTATCTTTTTTTTCAGAAGAAAAAAAACGCTGATTATATTAATATATAAACAGTACATTGACATAAATAATCTCAGCTGAAAGAGTACAGCGAGAAGTCCACCATAAAAAGACCAAAAAATTGGTGCTCATTTATAAAGTGAATGAGCAGAAATGTGATAGATCGACCTCCACATGAAAGGACTATATTCCATCCCATACAAATAGAACCGGCATATGATTTGAAGATTAATATATAAGGAAAGGTGAAAACAAAAATAAATAAATAAACAAACATTACGTATTAACTTTTCGTATGGGCCAAAAGGTTATCGTGTAATTTGTAGTCATCTTTCAATCAATAATCCATTGTTATTTGTTTCAAAATTTGAATTTCAATGCAATCACAAAAGGTATATTTCAAAATTTGAATTTCAAGGTAAGTATTGAATATTTTTTAAGGAGGAATATAGTCATAAATTCAAAGAGATTATTATCTATTATTATTTATTTTTTTTATATAATATTTAATATTATATTAAAATAAATATGTATTTATGTGATGAATGTATATTGATGAATTATTAGTTTAAATCTATTTTAATTTTGAATCTATTAAGTATTAAGAGAGTTTAAATTTTTTCACTTTAAAAGAGGTTTGTATATCAAGATATTTGATCCTTGTAGGTGCTTGGTAGATCCAGAGTCAAGATGGATATAGGCTAGTCCAATTTCCCCTTAAATGAGATATATTCCACATGAATACCATGTGTTCTCAATATAGTGGGTCAATACTATTGGTCATTTTTATTTTTGTTATTATTTTATTTTTATAGAGTTATTTTTATTTTTATTTTGACTGAGTTAAAATGTTTACATTACATTACAATGATTTTTTAACTTAATTTGATTTAATTTATATTTGACTTAGTCAAAGGCTAAAAAATTACATTACAACATTTCTACTAGTATTAGGATGGAGTTTACTTCCACCGAATTAGTAGTTGTTATAAGAAAAAAGAATTGTGGAATTATCAAAATTCCTCACATAATAAGCTAATGGGAAAAAATATATAAAGGATGCCAATGATTACTAACTACTTATAACTAAAAAGGATAATGGGAGAAATATATAAAGGATGCTAATGATTACTAACTACTTATAACTAAACAGGGATAATGAGAAAAAATATATAAAGGATGCAAATGATTACTAACTACTTATAACTAAAGAGAATAAAGTTGAGTGACATAATAGATATTAAACCTAGCGAGAATAGATATTAAATGTTGTAGGCTTACTATATTTTAACTAGATAATAGACATAGTATATTTTTAATCTAAGATTTATTTATTTTTTTTAATGAATGTTAATTTTTTTTCAATTTCATAAATTAAATGTTCTCTCTTCCTCATGAATTGTACGCTTTTTTCACCTTATCTCTTTATTTTATGCTTCTTGCCCCTCTTTAACAACTTTTTTCCTTCTTTCGAAATTGTTTATTTTATTGCTCTTAACCTGAGAAAAATGTTAGGGTTTTGGTAATGGTTCTATCTTAGGATTTTGTTCGACCCTAAACAACGAAGGAAGGGTCGTATTGTTGGCTTTGAGCACAAAGTATGGAGACAACGTCTTTTGAGATCTCCTCCTATAGAAATGTAATGACGGGGAGAAAGTAGCGGACATAATCGATCGGTGGGTGCGGGACTGTTCTAGGGGCACAATGGCGAGCACAACAAAGACGTCGAGTGTTTGCACTAAATCTTCAAAAAAACTCCATTTTATTATTCCTCCAAATAAGTTAGATCACTATAGAGGTTATATTGAAATACCATGCTCTTATTTGTAAATTTATAGGAATTTGGCCAAGCGAAAAGGATTTACTTAAATGGATTCACGTTAAGTGGCAACCAAAGGGGGCATTTAGATATTAAATTTGGAGCAAGATGTTTTTTTATAGTCATTTTTACAAATTTATTAGATAAGGAAAGGGTTTTTTGAAGGGGGGGGCCCTATTTTTATCAGAATGTGAGCTTGTTCTTACGGCATTGGGAAGAATGTTATAACCCGGATAAGGAACAGTTTCTTTTAGCCTTGATGTGGGTTCGATTGTTTTCTTTACCCATGGATTTCACGGGATCCGGAAATTTGGAAGGGATAGGGAACTCATTGGGTAGGTTTGTGAAGATTGCAGAAACTACCGGAAAGAGGTAGATATACTTCCTTTGCAAGGATTTGTGTTTATATGAATATATTTGAACCTCTTCCGGAATCAATTGAGCTAGAATATGTAGGGGAAATCGCAGCAATTACTAGATTACGAACACATCCCATTCTGTTGTAGAAGATGCCATGAATATGGGCACTGTGATAAAACTTGTCCCATTAATGATGTAGATCATTTTCAAAAGCAGACGATGAGCGAGATGAAGAAAACAAGGAAGAAGGGTTTCGTACGGTTACTAATAAAAAAAAGACAAGTTCGAGCTCAAAGTAATCCACAATTGCGGAAAAGAATTTACGATAGAATAAAAACCGTTATGAAATATTACAAGAACAAGTACAAGAGGACAAATAAATGGATGTGAAAAAATGAGGAGATACACCCTCCTATGCCTACAAACGTAATAACTCGCTAAAAGGAAAGCTCCCTTAGAAAGCTCGGAAACGGGGGGAACATCAAGATAATAGAGAGAAAATAGAGATGGAAATAGATATGTCAAAGGATGACCTTACTAAAGAGGAATTACTCATGAAACAATTATTGCAAGAGTGGAAAAAATCTAGATGATAGGTTTATCCATCGAAGATAAAAAAAGTATTATACAAGAAGACATTTGAACAATATCTTACAATTTAGGCATGAAGAGACGTAGAAGCGAGCAAATCGGGTAGTTGTCCCATTAATCAACGAAGTAATAAATACGCGATCGTCTCACAGTAATAAAAATGCAAAAAATGAGCCAAGAACATCCCCTGAAGACAAAATTTGGAAATAAAAGAGGTAGAAATACCTTACAAGAATCAATCCAATTGGTTGGGGAAATGTTGGTTAACTCTAGTCACATCGTTGTGATTTCAACGATGTTCAAGAGAATAAATAAACCTTCTTAATGATAATAATCTCACTGGATTATAAGAGGCCTTAATAGTAAAGGCAAACATAAACATTTACAGGAAAGAGCCGATAAAGGAAAAAACCCCCAAATAGTTCTCCTTCGGGAAACCAAAGTGTACGGGGAAAGAATGGATGAAATTGTTAGTAGATTAAAACCTTGCTATGAAGTAATAGCTATAGATGCTACTAGGAGTGTGGGGGGGTATTGCAATTTTATGGAACCCGAAAGAGAGATGGAGGCAAATGGTTGGATTGGACTTCCTAGAATTATAACGGGAAGATTTAGGTCGTTAGGTACTAAGGAACGGTTCTCTGTCTCTTCTCGTTTACGGTCCTACTATTCTAGGAGATAAACAAGATTTCTTTAGGAACTTTAGAAATCTTAAACTCATTAATCCCGACAAATATTGGGTGGTTGGTGGAGATTTTAATATGGTGGAAATTTTAGATGAAAGGAAAGGGGGTTACTGGTAGATTTCATCACGAAATGCGAGATTTTGCGATCCTATATCGGGATACACATCCGGTGGATGTTTTCACTAATAACGGTAAATTTACGTGGAATAATAGAAGAGGGGGGATACGCCAACTTGCTTCACGTCTTGATCGATTTTTGGTGTCTCGAAGATTTTGTGAGTGTGGAACTATTCTATGAAGCGGGTTTAGTGCCTTGCCTAGGTTTGTACCACCGGCCTATTTGCTCTGGAGGTGGATATGAAACAACAACAAAAGAAACGGTTGTTTAGATTTGAAGGATTTTAGCTTAGAGATACACCTTTTATACAGAAAGTTCGTGGGTCGTGGGAGGAGATTCGATTGAAATAAACAAATAGAATGCACACATTTCAATTGAAATTAAAGGAATTAAGGCAAAAAAATTAAGAAATGGAATAAAGTCGAATTTGGTAACATTCATAAAGAGAAGAATAAACTCCAAGGGCATATGCAACAAATCCAACATCAAATTATTTTAACGGGGAAGGGACAGAAGATTTAATTAAATAATAAGGAATGATTCTTAGTAAACTAGAGGAAGCGAAGAATCCAAAAAGAAATATTATGGAAAAGCAATCTCGGATACAATGGCTTCGTGAAGGGGAAAATAATTCTAGCTTTTTCCATAAAGCTATGATCCAACGCAGCAACATAATTGAATTTTCTCTCTTAAAGACTCGGAAGGAAACCGAGTGGTTGAGCATCAAGATATGGGAAAGGAATTGGTCAATCATTTTAAAGATATCCTTACAAAGCCAAACCATAATAGATGCTGTGACAATTGATCGTATAAAAAAATTTATTCGGAAGATGGTTAGCAAGGAGAAAAAACTTAGCACTCCTTAAGGAAATTACTATGACGGAAGTTGAAGAAATTGTAAAGGAAATGCCAAGGAATAAAGTGCCCTGGAGCGATGGCTTTACCGCTGAATTCTATCAAGCATCATGGAATTTTTTGGGGAAGGAAATTGTGGAACTAGTTGAGGAATCTCGTTGAACTCGTCAGGGTATTCCCCTGGTTTAAATCCAACCTTTCTCACTTTGATCCCTAAATATGATAAGTGTGATACTCCCTCTAGGTTTCGACCTATTGCTTTATGTAATGTTATTTATAAAATTATATCTATCGTTATGGTGAATCGCTTGAAACCAATCTTATGTCCACGATTTCACTGGGAGAAAACAGGGGTTTGTAAAGGGCAAACAAATTTTAGATGGTATTGTGATCGCAGCAAGAGGCTATTCATTCTCTTCGCCACCTTAAAGTTAAAGGTATGCTGATTAAGTTAGATTTGGAAAAAGCCTATGACAGTCCCTTTAATTGGAAGTATCTTCAGCAAATTTTACTTTATTTTGGTTTTGATGATCGATGGGTCTAGTGGGTGTTATCGACCAATACCTCCCGCACATTTTTTCTATTTTTAGTTAATGGGTCTCCATCAAGTTCCTTTTACTGACTTCTTGAGGCCTTCGACAGGGTGATCCCATTTCTTTGTTCCTCTTTATCTTTTTAACTGAGGGGTCGGTAGATACATTAAGCGAAAGTTCAGGGATGGAGTGTTTAAAGGTCTTAACTTGTGGGAGTCTCGAATCTAACTTTGTCACATCGAGCGGTTGTGGACGATATTATCTTTGTTTTGTCAAGCTACACTCCGTTAATGCAAAACGGTCTTGGAAATCTTAATATTTTTCATGGAGGCTTCAGGTACACGATTAATAAAGGAAAATAAAATGTTTTCTTCTTTAACATGACACCCCAATCAAAAATATTTCTTACTAGGACCCTTGGATTCGGTATGGGGACACCGCCTTCAAATATCTTGGGATGCCTTTGTCTAAGAATTACGTTAAATCCAATGGCTGGAAATATCTTTTAAATAGAGTCCAAAAGTGCATGCTTAATTGGTCCTTTAGGGCTTTAAATCTGCCTAGTCATTTTATTCTTCTAAGGTCAGTTCTTCAAGCTATCCCTATCTATCATTTGTACTGGTATGCTTTGTCAAAAAAAAACCTATGAGGACATGGTTTGTTTGTTCAAGAAATTCTTATGGAAAGGAGCCCGGGAGAAGCAAAAATGGGCTCTTATTTCTTGGGATAAAATACACTACCTAAGCTTAAAGGGGGGTTAGGTATTAGAGATCCCTATACTCTTAATCAAGTCATGGGGGCAAAGTTGTGGGTGGAGATGGTTACAAGGAGGTGTAACGTTATGGCGATGTATATGGGAAAGGAAATATCATATGCCTCAAACGAGTGAAGGAGAGGCTCAATTGCCTTAATATTCAAAAAGGTTCGGGGATTTGGAATCTTGCAGTACCGCTAATAGACATTTGATAAGGATTCATAGTTTTTGGGAGGTCGAGATGGAAATTTGGCGGTGTTTTTGGGAAGATTCCCTGGTAGCGGCGGGGAAACGTCATTTACAAGATTAGATTTGGCGAAATATTGTTATTTACATGAAATCCCCACAGTAAGGAAGTTCAAAACTATTGGGAAGACCATAATGATCAATTTTGGAAAAAATGGAAACAAAAGCAACGAGTGGCAACAAGCCTTAAAAATGCAGACAAATGCGAAAATTTTGCAAAAAGAACTTCACACTAGGAAAATTCCAATTCGGGTGGGTAATGATATTTTGCGATGGGGGATATAGGCCAAGAGGAATGCTTACAATTCAAGAAGCCTATCAGTTTGCAAGCAAATCAAATTCAAATCCCTGGAAAAATCGACTATGGAAGAAAATTTGGTCTCTAAAGCATCGGGTCGAAAATACAACATTTTTTTATGGCTTGTTGGGCATGGGAGGATTCTCACCTAGGATCAAGTTACAAAAAGGGGGAATGAATGGGCCGTCAAAATGTGTGATGTGTGAGGAAGCGGAAGAAATTGTGGAACATCTACTAAATACTTGTATAGTGGTTGATCAAATGTGGTCAAATATCTATATACTATTCCAACAAACTAATAGAAACAATAACGGTCTTCGGAAAAAAAATTTAAAAGTGGCGAAAGGGAGGATACAAAAGTCTTGTGGTGAACGGGGCTTGGATTCTTGTAATGGGATTCTTACTACTGGGTCCCCCTTTGGAAAGAAAGGAATAGAAGGATTTTCCCAAGAGTGCAAGCTAAGTAATGAGGAAATTTGGAACATCACAAAGAAAGGAATTAGAAAAACAATACTAGATGAAAAATGGGAGCATGAGGTTTGGGTAGTACAAGGGGATTTGGAAGGGAGAATTCTTTAGCATCTAAACTTGAAGGAAGAAATGTTATCACCATCTTCCTCGGAAACAATTACTTTCCTTATATCAAGTGAGAAATAGTTTCAATAGACCACAATTAGGCTTTGTAAAATTAAATTATGATGGAGCTTCAAAAGGTAACTCAGCGAAAGCGGAGTGCTAGTGCGATATTTAGAGATTGTACAGGGAAAAAAATCTAAGAATTTTTGCCATTGATTTAGGTTACAACACGAATAATGAGGTAGAGTTAGTAGTGGTGAAGTTAGGTCTTGAAATTGCTAACCATGAACACTACAATAGGCTAGAAATTGAAGGGGATTCAACAATCTACAAGGAACAAACTGGGAAACAATTACTAAAGGTTGGAGAATGGAAAGATTGGTACAGGAAATTTAGCAAGCTCTGAGTAAAATTGAATATACCATACCTCTGCATGTGAGAAGGCAAGGAAACAAATCAGCAGATTGTCTTGCGAATTGGGCATGTCAAACCGTCGAAGGATTTCTAGACCGGCCATGGCAACGGGGGGTGTATGAATTGGTTCTTGGACTTCGGAACATTCTAATGGAGGATTAGAAATCTAGAAGACAAGAATATATTATTCCCCGATCGGGGTGTAGCAGGGGAAGGGTGGAGCCTAACCAATGTGACCAAGACCATATCCTGCCACGTGGGGAGGACGACCAACACGTGGAGACATCATGCAAGCGTCGAGAGGATAACGGGCAATGGTACCTCTGACACCAAATGCCATAAATGCGTAGTACACCCATGCGACTCCAGTAGGGTTAGCCAGCGAGGATGTTAAAAAATTTTAGGGAAAAAAGCGCTGGGGCGCAGATAATATGAATGGTAAGGTTATTTTGCATGGGAATGTTTTGGATTTGTGTTTTGTGGTTTTCTTTGGAAGTTGGTTGAGCCTGCAGGAGTTTTCTCCAGCGAAGGTTAAGGGTGACGAGCCAGGTAGACAATTGGTATGTATAATCATACTTACCCTCGGAGCCAAAGATTTCTATCTTTCGTCGAATGCAGATAATGGTAATGGTCTTCTTAGATTATTTGTTTGAATGGAGATTTGGTCAGTTCTGGTATGAAAAAATGTAGAAGGTTTATGAAGCTGGTCGTACGCTTATTCTTCCTCAACAGGTTTTTGTTCTGTTACCCAAATCTCTGCTTATAACTTCGTCTCAGTTTTCGTTTCCTCATTCTGATCCTTGTATGGTTGATATTATGGTTATCGAATTATGTTATAATTATTGGTTGTTGCAGCTCTTTAATGGGTTGGTTCAGTGGTTTTACGGTAGATTGTTGTATTTAGGTTCTAGTTGGGTTGTTTTCTCTGGTAAAAACTTCTCTATAGCTACGCAGAAAGGGTATGGCTTAGCCTTTATCTCTCCTTTTCCTGTTTATATCGTCTCCTTTGATAGGAGGTTGGGTAAATTATGTTGCCTGTTGACAGCTCAATTAGCTTGCCTTTGTTACGGGGGAAGGACATTCTTGCAGCAGAGTATGTTTTTCTCCTGTCTATTCAACTTTGGCAATTATGTTAATAGGGTCCTGAAGTTGATATGTGGGCAATATTTTTCACCATATTACCTTTTTTTTGGTATATGGACTCTTGTCTTACCTTTTAATTCTCTGTCCATGTCTGTCTTGTGTAATGGCTACAATCTATGGGTTGCACTTCAGTTCTTTCTTGCCTAGTTCGGTTGTATTAGTATCTGGTCTCTCTTTTTATCTCATGTCTTTCTCACGGAGCCTAACTTGGGTGATGGAACCTCTTTGCGATCTTAGTCTCAAATCTTGTCTATGAATCTGACTGGTGTTGTTGTTTGGATGATAGCTTCAACAAATTCCTTGTTAGGTTACTTTAACATGGTTAAAAGAGGAAGGAAGCCCACTGGGGGAAAATGCAAACAACCTACTTCTAAGCAGCATTAGAAAAGAGGAAGAAAGTCTGCGCAACAACATCTGGAACCGATGTTCAAACATTTACATCAGAAATATTAAATTCGGTACGCTCCCGCATTTATTGTTGGGAAACAGAGGTTTTAAACAACTTGGACAGGGAAGATAAAATTGCTTCGAAGGGCATGCAGAATGTGGTCAATGACCTAGGGTACACACGGGGCCGAATTTCTTTGTTTCAACAATCAGTTAGAACTTACTGGTTAATTAAATACCTGTTAGCTAAGGCAGTCATGTCGATAGAAGAAACTAAGTTGGAATCAACTTTGTCAGATATTAACAGGAACATCCAGGAAATCAATCTTCGACAATTGCATCAGTATGCGAGGCTCAAAAGGTTGGAGAAGGAAATCAAGTCTATGCAGCAAGTTACAGTTGAATTACCAGGGTCCAGTTCCAAATATCCAACACCAGTGGAATTTGAGGAAGATTAAAGGTTTCATGATCAAATGTCTTACTTTGTTTTTTAGCGGCTAGTACTTTTTTCTATATATGTTGTTATCTCCAGACTTAGATATTAAGTATCGTCAGATATGGTATAGATTGTTAAGGCATTTTATGTTTTGGTTGACATACTCTGAACTTCGATGGCCGAAATAACTGGTGTCCTGTGGGCAAGTTGAGGTCTATTTTTGTATATTTTTTTTGCCTGGCTTTTATTAATATAAAATGGAAGGAAATACCTAAGCTTACAAAAAAAACTTTTTTCCTTCTTTCCAAGTTTATGAT
Source organism: Pinus albicaulis (assembly GCA_034641835.2). Classification (NCBI taxonomy): domain Eukaryota; kingdom Viridiplantae; phylum Streptophyta; class Pinopsida; order Pinales; family Pinaceae; genus Pinus; species Pinus albicaulis. The sequence continues at coordinate 1,072,784,218 of CM076574.1, forward strand.
GTTGCATAAGCTCTTCCACCTACCATACATGTATCAATTATGGTTACATAAATTCTCCATTTTCATATTTTCTTCTATTTCCTCAGTTGATTCTCTTTCTCTATTGCCAAGTGAGTTGTTTGATTCCTCAACGGACCCACTTAGGTGAGTTGTTGGATACTGGAGCTCTTTGATTCAATGGCTTATTGAGGTGCCTCATTGGTTAATAGAAATTTTTAATATCATAATTTAATTTAATGGCTTACTAATGTTTAAGTTTAATATCGTTGTGATAAAAACTCAGGAATTAAATTTATTAATGAAATGAGGCAGCTCTCAGATGAGAGACTTCCACTGCAAAACGCTCTACCTCAATCACATTACAATCGAAAATCTATAGTCTTCACATATATAGGGAAGTTAGAACAACTTACCTAAGGAATAAGAGATAATTCCTAATCTAAGGTTCAGGTGAACCGACTCTCTCCTAAATTACATTCTCCATTATCTTCAAAATTCCCCCTTAATGGAGAATGGGTTCACTAATACTCATAAAGTCTCCCTAAATGACTCGAATTTAATTCTTCCAAGAGGCTTAGTAAAAATGTTAGTAGCATTATGACAAGTATTACAATATTCAATATGAATTTCCTTTGACTTAACCTTCTCCCTAACAAAATGAAACTATGTATCAATATGCTTTGTGTTTTTATGAAACACTGGATTATTTGCAAGCATGATGGAGCTTTGATTGTCACGGCTGATAACTGTTGCATCTTTTTGTTCTTCTCTGGCATCCTGGAGAAGTATCCTCAACCAAAATGCCTCACATGTTTATGCACACATTGCTTAATACTCAACTTCTGATGAAGAAAAGGATACAATGTTATGCTTCTTGTTGTTCCATGCAATGAACCCGGACCCAGTGTTGAATGTGTAACTTTTTATGAATCATCTCTCATCTAGATCTCCGGCCCAATCGGAGTCTGAAAAACCTATCAATCTAACATCAAACGAATCAGTATATATAATATCAAAGTCTAAGGTTCCTTGGAGACACCTTAATATGCCTTTTGCTACAACCCAATGAAACTCAAGAAGTTTTGACATGAATTGGCTCAATACACTGATTGCATAAGCCAAATCCAACGTAGTCGTAGTCAAGTAAATTAGACTCCCAACGAGTTTTCTATACAATGTTGCATCTTCCTCCTTAGAACCATCATCATTTTGAAGTTTGGTATTCTGTTGTAAAGGAATTGATGTATCTTTCCACTTATCCATTTCGAAAATTTTCAGTGAACTCCTCACATACTTACCCTGTGATAGAAAAGTTTGGCCTGAATCTCTCTAGACATTAAGACCCAAACAATAGCGTAGATATCCAAGGTATTTCATCTCAAAAGCCTATGAAATTTTCTCTTTGATTCTTTAATGAGTTCATCAACATTTCCTGTAATGATAAGATCATATACATATAAAGAAATCAAAACAATTCACCCCTCTTTATCAAACACAGTATATAGATTAGGATCATTCTTACTTCTTTTATAACTATGCTGCAAGAAAAATGAATCAATTTTATCATACCATGACCTGGGTGCCCATTTTTTTCCATACAATGATTTCTTCAATCTACCGACTAAATTCTCTTTCCCCTGTGTAACAAACCCCTCAGGTTGCTCTAAATACACTTCTTCTTTCAATTCCCTATTCAAAAATTCATATTTCACATCTAGCTGGTGTATCATCCAATGATGTTTGGTAGCTAAAGAAATTAATATTTTGATTGTGTTTATTTTAGCTACAGGGGCGAAGGTTTCCTCATAGTCTATACCTTCTTTCTATGAGTACCCGTTTGTAACCAGCCTAGCTTTATATTTAACTATAGTCCGATCTACTTTAAATTGAGGCTTGTATAGTCATTTGAAACCTATGGGTTGTTTGCCTTCATGTAATTCAACTAAATCCCAAGTTTTTCTTTTAAGTATTGGTTCATATTCTTCTTCCATGGCTACTCTCCATTCATTATATTGATTGGATTATTTATAACTAGAGGGTTCAACAACACTTAACATACTGGTTATAAAATCATTTTCCCTATATCTCGCTGGAAATTCTGGTTCCCTACCTAATCTCTTGGGTGGTGGAGTGGCTTCAAACCTCTTATGATCATCCCTTTGTGGAATTGTCTTGGCTACTGCATCTGTACCATCTGATTCTTCCTTTTTCTATTGATGCTTGTTATGGTTTCCCCCTGTTTCATCACTCCCTTCTTCCATAAACAAAGGAATGTCCCATTCTTCATTGTTGTTATCATAGTTTCCATCATGAACCTGCTCATGGAATACTACATTTCTACTTGCAAAGAATTTATGAGTAGAGGGATCAAAAAATTTATAAGCTTTAAACTCAGTACAATACCCAACAAAAGTGCATTTAATGGCCTTTGAATCTAGTTTCTTTCTATCCTCCTTTAGAACATGAGAAAAAGCTTTGGAGCCAAAAACTCTTAAACGTTTAACTGCAGGATTAAAACCTAATAAATATTCAAATGGATTTTTAAACCCAAGAATTTTTTTTGGACTCTTAAAAGACACTGCAGTATTTATTGCTTCTGCCCAAAAACCATTAGACAGATTCTTACCTTTTAACATGCTACGAGCACACTCCACAAGGGTTTTGTTCTTCGTCTCTACAACCCTTCCATGTTGAGGAATGTGAGGTACTGTAAACTGCTGCAGTATCCCATGGTCTTTGAATTTTTTGATGAAACCATCCTTCTTGTATTCTCCCCCTTGGTCCGAGCGGAGAATTTTGATGAATTTACATGTCTGCTTCTCAATCATGCTTCCGAACTATTTAAAGTATTCAAAAGTATGAATATTTTTACTGAGAAAATATACCCACGTGAATCTCGTATAGTCATCAAAAAATAATAAGAAATAATAAGCACCTCCCAATTACCTTGTCTGCATTGGCCCACATAAATAAGTGTGGACTAACCCTAGTATATCTCTCTTCTTTCTATCTACATTTACAGGTTACTCATCTCTGTGCATCTTCCCAAGAGTACATGTTTCTCAATCAACATGAACATGCTTTAAAAGAGGGAGACCATTGACCATACCTCTTTTTTGAAGTAGCAGTAGGTCATTGAAATTAATATGGCCGAATCCCTGATGCCATAAATCTTCTGCAGTCATACCTGATGATGTCAATGCTTGGTGTGGTGCACTTCTCACATTCAACTTGTACAAACCTCCCACTCAAATCCCTAATGAAATTTTCTTCATGTAATCGAGAAGATATTTAATAACACAATAAGAGCTTAAAAACTCTACCTTAAGATTCTGATATGTTATCATAGAAATAGAGATAATATTTTTTATTTTATTTTATTTTATTTTATTTTATATTTTATTTATATATATATATTTCGGGTCATACATTACATTTTGGATATGCCTAATATTTCCATTAGGAAATCTGACAAGAACATTACCATACCCTTTGATTTGGTACCCTCTATCATCACCAAGGTAGATGTTTGCACCACTGTTGGTTTCTTTGAAGTTTTCAAACCAATTTATGTTACCTGTCATGTGAGCACAAGCTACTAAATCCACAAACCACGTATCTGATTCATAATTCTCATCAAAATCATCCATAAACAGTCTGAGGTCCTGATTATGATAATCATCTGCAAAGTTTCATTCATGCCTCTTATGTCTATGTTGAGTTTCATCAAGCCTCTTTTTATGACAATTCTTTGCAATATGACCAACTTTACCACAATATAAACATTTGGTTCTTGAATTGTTTCTGTTTGAATACATACCTTGAGATGGCATACCTTGATTTTTCTTTCTCTGTAGTGTACATCTGCCTTTCTGTCTTGCATTTTCCTTCCCTTTGAAGGCCTTCTTCTTCACCATTAAATCAAGATTTGAACTCTAGGGTTTCAAATTAATCCACCTTAATTCCTCTTGCATCAGGATCCTAGTCAATTCTTCAAATTTTGGGGCTTTCTCTCTCGCATTCAAGCCTGTGATGAACATCTCATAGTCATCAATCATGGTAATTGTGACTAGATCAATGTTTGACACTGCCTCCCCTATGTCACCAAGCTTGTCTTTAAGGTCATTAATGCGAGAGATGAATGCAACTACTGATTCATTCTCCTCCATTTTAATGGAGAGAATATTACTTTTCAGAAAAAAAAAAGATGATTTGTGTTTCTGATTGCGTACAGATCCTTGAGGGTTTTCCAAATCTCCTTTGCTGATTTACAATTTCTGATATGATGGATAATGCAGTCTTTTAATGAAGATTTAAACAAAATTTTCGCCTTGTTCTCCCTCTTCTCCCAGTCCTGAATTAGTGCAGCTGATCCGCCTCCTGTAGTTGTTGATTTCAATTCATCACCATTTCAATCGCCCATGCACTTTTCCCCTCCAGCAAAGTCTGCAACTTGAATTTCCAATTGAAATAATTGGAACCATCGAGCTTATTACTCTCGTTCAAGTATGCTTCAACCATTTGGTTATTCATCTTGAAAAAATAGAATCCAACCTCCAGCAACTTAAAAAACACCAGATCAACCCCAAATCCTCAAATGGATATGTAAAAAACTCCTTTCTTAAAAAAAAAAACCTTTAAATATTGAGACCCCATTTAAAAAAAAATGACTTAACCCCCTTTTGCATCGAATTATAATACAACTCCCTCAAATAAAGAAAAAAGAACTTCACACATGATCTCTTGAGTCGACCCAAAAAATCGAATAAAAATAAAAAATTATTGGTTGTCCAACAAGGGGGCACACAAGTTAGGAAGGGGCTAGCAAATCAGCCTCTGATTTGAATACACAACATGCTTAGGAAGGGGCACAGATCTGGCATGATCCAGGCAGTTGCATCCAATAAGCAACACACTTCCTCCAACGCCTTCTCTTAAGATGCCCAAATTTGTCCCCAACGCCTGTAACAAGGATACCACGGTGCTCCTACCACGTCGCTCCTACCACGACACTCCATAGCCTATAGTTTCCTCTACCATGGGCTTATTTGTTGATGCAACAAGCAGGCACCTCCTCCAATGAGTAATTAAAAAATTAGATTTCTCCTTGCAGTGTTCCTCCACGACCTCCAAGCAGGCTTGACCTCCATTTTACGGCCTTCCTGCAGTAGTTTATGGCCTTCCACCCTCATTATGGCCTTCCATGCTCACAATGACCTTCCACGCTCACTGCACCAGCAATAGTCACTCCTTGGCCACACCAATGATCTACACAACACTTTCACTCCAATCCACACTTCCTTACGCAACGATTAATCCGTCGAGCGACGAGTCCTTCTTACCATGCGCTCAGCACCAGAAAAATTGGAAAATCCGCGTTGAGATGGGTTAAAAACGAATTTTTGAAGGCTGGGAAAATCAATGCTTTTATGTCTCACATATCAATGTTTATCAACACCCTATTTTCTCCAAAATAAGCCTTGATCCGGGAGCTTTCACCTAGAAAACAACTCTTCCTCCTTGCAACTAGGGGCTTCTCTTCTAACACCTAGACTCTCACAGAGGGATAAAATCACTCTGGCTTTGACAGACCAGCCCTGGAGACACTCACACATGCATCAAATCACTCTAGCTTTGACTCAGTAGCCTTGGAGCTCTGATACCATGATAAAAACTCAAGAATTAACTTTATTAGTGAAACTGGGCAGCTCTTAGATGAGAGACTCCACTTGGAGACTGCCACTGCAGAACACTCTACCTCAATCACATTAAAATCGACAATATATATTCTTCACACATATATGGAAGTTAGAACAACTTACCTAAGGAATAGGAACTAATTCCTAATCTAAGGTTCGGGTGAACCAACTCTCTCCTAAATTACATTCTCCATTATCTTCAACACATTGTTTAATGTTATGATAACTTTTTGATTTTTCTATAAATTTGTAACATTTAAGGTTTCACGTCTTTATGGCCTTATGTTTTCACATAATTTTCATTATATTTTTCATGAGCATCAGAGTTTTATTGTATAAGATAGTTTACAATTTTTTTATTTTTATTTTTTATATAGTGATGGTGGAGCATCCTACCAAATGTATTTTTTTCCCATATGGGATAATTCCTTGTATATATTTACTACCAAATATCTGTTATTTTTATGTTGATGGGAGAGTTGCAGCTATTTTTTTTTTTTTATGTGTATGTGTCACTTATAGGATAATTACACTAGTTAGTTAGTAGAGGGATTTTAGAGAGAGCCCCGATGTAACTTCAGGAGAGTCACTACTGGGAAGAAACTTCGCCATTTTGTTTTAGATATATTATTCTCTTTTATAAATAAAAATATGAAACCTACAGGCCCCATAGGTGCATGAGAGAGAGCATGGAATGGTATTTTGAGTGCATCGATTAAGCTATAGAATGTTCTTTGAAAAAAACATTAGCATTTTGATTTCTTTTGAGAGCCTTCAGTATTAATCATTTTTGTTCCTAAATATTTGTGTTATGGATTGCTTGAATTCAAGGACCTAAACTTTAATCAATGCACTCTTTTACCTTAATCAACCATTGATTAACTCAAAGGGCCCATGCAATAATTTTTACGTTTATTTCATGTAAGGATAATGTTGTAAGTTTCACAATAGGAAATTATTTAAGTTTTGTAGCAAAATCCATCCATAAACAGAGTAACAAAGGTTCCTTCATGGAGTCGGTCAACTGGAAAAATATGACATGCAGTTGATATTAGAATGCAGATAAGAAATTAGTATCTAGACCCCCGAACTGGTGTGGCACCCAATAAGGCAGGGTCTGACATCCACCTCTTTGTTAAACTAATACTCGCAAATTTTTCCTAGACCATCAAATCGAGCAGATATCCAAGTTAGAGGAGGTTTGGCTTGCGACAAGAAGTATCATTGCTAGAATCGTCTAACATTAGAGAAATTTTGATGTATAAAATGGGCCTCATAACTCTGAATATTATAAAATAATAATGGAAATAATAAAATAAGCTTAGATATCCTCATCAATTTTTAGAGGGAAAACAAAAAACTATTTTTTCAACTTGTATTTTCAACTCATCCCCCTACAATTTTACTCAAATTTCGATCGGAATCACTCGTTGGATGCATAATTTAATTTTGCATCCAAGGGACACTCATGTTGTGTACTTGTGATCGACCCTACTACATGAAAAATGTAAAATACATGAAAAAACATGATTTCAATCATGTTTTTTGATGTATTTCACATTTTTCATGTAGTAGAATCCACCAAAATTATGCAACATGGGTACTCCTTGGATGAAAAAATAAAATTTGCATCCAACGAGTGCTCTTGATCAAAATTTGAGTACAATTTTAGGGAGCTAAGTTGAAAAAGTATTTTTTTTTAATCTTTTTACCTTTTTACACCAGAAATGATGAATCATCCCACATGGTTGACATCATCATATTGAAACTTATTGGTTCTTATAAAGTTTATTTTTGTTGTACATTTTTTTTTTGACCGATTTTTTACCTCAAAATTTCTCTAATGAGTTTGTTGATCTCAGTTCCCAAAATCTGGGTGGTGTGGAATTCATCCCTATTTTATCATGCCCATATTCAGACATAAAAATTTGTGGATGCTAACATATCGATCAAGTAATATCCAAACCTCATGGGGAAGTAGAGATGTATCCTACCTTATGATCCCAAACTACATATAAGACTTTCTTTTGGGAATTTCACTTATAATGGAAAAATTTGAAATACAAAGGTATAGGCTTAAGCACCTTTGGCGTTACACCTTCGATATTGACTAGAGTCACATGATTTATTTTGATTAAGAACTGAGGTGTTAAGGTGTTAAATAGGGTCTATGAGTCATGTGGTAGACTATTATAAGAAAAGGGAGACTTTTTTTGAATCATGTGGTATATGAGTGAGAGAGATATTCAAAACTAAGACACGATAAGAGAAAATTTGGAGAACACCTCCCAAATATTTTTTGTGAGTGTACTACTTAAGATAGGAGGCCAAGAAATAAGTAGAATGGTTGAGGACTTCAAAGTGGATTTTAGATGCATTCAAGTGAGAATAGAAGTCACGAGGACAACTTAGAGAAGACAAACTGATGTGGGAAACGTCAACGAGAGTGAGGATATGAATTTAGAAGAGGAGATGGAAGGATCTCTTGTAAGAGAACAAATGGATGAAAAAATGATAAATCTGGTTACCAAAGTATGGTCTAGGCAAAAAATTAAGCTTCCATTGTGTGATGGAAAGCTAAATGTGGAAGAGTTACTCAATTGGATCAACTCATTAAATAAATGTTTTGATTGTGAAGATGTGGAGGACGATTAGAAGATAAAATATGCAATGATCGAATTAAGGGGACACAAAACATTATGGTGGCACGAGTTGTAGGAATAAAAAAGAAATAAGGGAAAGGAAAATATCAAGAGTTGGGATTGAATGGTAGCTAAGTTAAGAGAAAGTTTATGTTCAAGGATGATCAACATACTTTATTCAAGAAAATGAAAAACCTAAGGTATAAGTTCCTCACACTGAATGAGTACATTGAATAATTTTACAAGATGAACATTAGAGATATGTTGAGAAACTGGCCATATAAATAAATGGTCTTAGGATCACAAACTTGATCCCCTCAAAATTTTTCCAAAACCTAACATAGTTGACACTCAAATGGTTCCAACAGAACCTTGTCCGTCCAGGCGTATTTTGGACATCCCCCCATTACCGAGAGGGGTTCCAGGTCTTTTGCCGTTTAGGCGTCAAAAATGGAACATTGCCACAGTAGTTGGTTCCTCCTTTCTCAGAGAAACCTTACTTGGGAACCCAATTCGGTCTCCCAACACCACACTGCACACCACTCCCCACATACACATTGATCATGGACCACATTTCCAGAATAAATAGTACCATGACAAGGGGAGAAAAATGAAGCAGTAAGAAGCAACTTGATAGGGGGATACTTGGGCACCCCATTTGCCATTGATGTCAAAGGGGGAGAGAATATTGGAAGGTAAATAATATTACCATCAATGACAAAGGGGGAGATTGTTGGTCAAGGTTGTCATTGATGTCAATATGGCATTGTTTGTGATGAGAATTTCTTGTGATGTGTGTTTCCCTAGATGCCCATTGATCATAATACCTTATTAATGAAAGTCCTTGAACTAACCTTGTTGTCAAAATATGATGATGTCATAACTTCATGTATATTATGACATCCTTTCTCTTGATGAAGAAGACTTAAAACCATGATTATGTCCTTACTCTTAATGAAGAAGTCTAAGATGCCAAGTGCCAATTATGTGCCTAAGATACAAGCCCTCGTGTGGAAACACCCTATACTCTATCCTAGACATTTAAATTGACGATGGCATTAATGATGACACATTTTATGATGACTTGAATTGATGACCACACTTTAAGCCCTAATACAATACCCTAACCATTGACCTTATACATGAAAAATCCTAAATCCCCAAGGTCTGCACTAAAAATTTGGAAGAGTAACAAAGAAAAATATTTTTTGTCACCTTGGAGGCATCATATCACAATGGCTCCTTTACCATATTGAAGATGATGCTTTCCTCTTTCCAACGAGCCCTCAGTCAGCTCCTAACTCCAAATACTCTAAGAGAAATCGAATTTGAAAGTTGGCATATCCTATTTTGAATCCTAACCGACCTATTATTAGTTGCCTATGTCGGATTTACTCCAAAAGAACATGTTTATTTGTTATAAATCAAATACTATATAAATATGATGTCCACGATCTGGTTGTAGTGCGCTTCCCAAATCATCCTTGCACGCTCACATGAAGGAACACAAAGGTGTCATAGGTGGCATAACAGTGCATCCTGGAGGTGATAATTTGGAACTTCCTTGCCTTCGAGGATCATCTAACATGTGTTACCAAATTCTAGATCACTCTTATAATGAGTCAGTGATCTGTATGAGATGTTAATGTAAATATTATTACGGATGCATGATCTGATTATGAATGTTAGTTTTTTTGTGCTAATTTCATCTTCATATTTTAAAATTTACTTGCTGATCTTATGCTTGATGTAGAGGTTTCCTTGCTGCTTATGTGTGTCAAACGTGGAATTTAACTGAGTTTTATGAGTGAATTCAAGAGCATAAAGTATGAAATTCAAATTCTGAATATAAGCAACATAAATAACAACAAACCATCACAATTGATCCATCAATGCAGAGATTTGATGAAGGAGTTCACCCCTCCCGGGCTACATCTCCTTGGTCCATATTACATGGCTTAGGCCTCTGTATCAGATCAATAGTGAAAAAATTATTGTTTACATGCATCAAATGCTCCTGAAACATACTCCAATGAGTCCACAATGTCAAAATTTATCGGAAATGACTATTCATTTAATTAATTGGGCTTTCAACTAATCTAGGCATGGCCTTCCTTCACGGTGGCCTTGGGCTTCAAAATTCTTCAAAGTGACAAAAACACATGTATAATTACTCCTCTACCTATGAAACATGTTCCAATGTGTTCAAAGCATGCCAATATCCTAGGAATGACTCTTCTTGAGCCAAAATTGGTCAAAAATTGCTCAAGATATGACTAATTAAAATTTTCCCTAGATTCCTCCTCCAAATCTAGAGAAGACTCCAATTAATTTCGATAGCTTGGTGATTCCCACCGAACTTGGTGGCACCCACTAAATCCACCGCTAATTAGGAACTGGATTAATTAACGTTAAAAAATGGGTTAAAGGTGGATAATGACTAATTAATTGCGCACTAATTTTATTTTGTTTGGGTGCTTGGTAGGAGGTCATGTAGAAAGGTCCTATGGGAGGAGGGTTGGCCTGTGGGCTGCCCCCCTCCATTCCTCCACCATCGGATCCGTTTGAACATAAATATAACTTGGATACATGTTTTTTTAAGAACCATAGTGATAGCCCTTTGGCAAGGGCGGATAATGGTATGGGGTAGGTCATGGGGTCGAGCCCCGACCTCGCCCCACTATACATATTTCACCAACAATAGTAATATTTCCCCAAACCATATATAACAAACCTTTGACTTTTCATATGGATTAAACTTCGGCACAATTAAATACGTGCTCCAATAATGTTTAACTCAAACTATGGTTTAAATTGAATATGAAGACCATTAATCAAAATTTGGAATAATGAGATGTACGTGCCATATAACCCAAGGTTTAATTGAATACGCCACCATTGTGATATAAATTCCCACTAAGGTTTAGAACTTAGGTTTAATACATATATATATGCCACAACATAAATATAAAACCTAAACCTTAGCATTAAATTTAATCCAACCACCATAATACAAAATGCAATTCAAACCTGACCTTGGAGAGGGGGTCCACTAGAGGGGACACATGGCAGTCCCTGGTTGGGTTATCCTCCCACATAAAAAAAACAAATAGAATTCAACCTTAGGAGCAAATCCTTAAAAATAATTCACTTTCAAACCAAATTGGTGAATCCATTTCTGACACTTGTCACAGTTCCATTGGGGATAAACTGAAGAATATTCCCTACATGCTGATTGGGCTGCCATGTCATCAACCTGTCACTGTTGAGCAATTTGTTTTTAAAAAATTGCTTGTTCTAAATGAGGGTCAGCATGCTATAACTTTTTCATCCGGACTCGGTTTTCAATGAAATGAGTTACATTGGATTCTTGGAAACTGGATGATCACGTTTGTTTAGTTTCCAATCAATTCTGAGCACTTTCATTTTTAAGCTAAACACTGAGCCTCTAATCATTCCTCCCCACTAGAAGAATTTTGGACCCAAAAATATCTCTAATTATTGATCATGTGGATGAGGGTATTGTTCCCTCACCCTTTCATTCTCAATCCACTGAAATTCTCCCAATTTCATCAATTGGAGCTTTTCACAAAAAAGTTAACTTTTTACTTTATTCTTGCGACCTTATCTTGCTATCATTGACACCGCCATGCTGCAATTTTTTTGAATTTTTAGAACAACAAGCTATTCTCATAGACACCATCTTGTTCCTACCTTTTTCATTAATCAAAGGAAACTTAAAAACTGTCTCACCTTGCACACTGTCACCATGGTGATTCTTAGCTACTTTTTATTTGTACTTGTGTTGACTCTTGACTAAGTATCTTCGCCATTACCATGTACCTTTTGGAAACCAAAAACAAGCATTTGTGGAACCCATGCCTTCTTTTCTAGCTTCTTTATCGCTTTCTCTTTGACCTTTGCACTCTCTTGCACCAACATCTTGTTTCCAACAATTCTCAACACTGATGTTGACTCTTGCAAATGTTTTACATCTTGTTCACCTCCTTTCAAAAGAAACCTGTTAGAATCCTGAAAGATCTCATTACAAGTATAAGAATCTTTTTGAAAATTTTGATTCAAAACATCTATTTGTTTGATCATAAACAATGTCAAATTCTGACTTGCATTCACTATCCTCTTCATTTCTCATGCATGTATAAGAGACAAACATGTCTTATTCTTATGCACTCTATTATGTACTCAATACCATATTTAAACCTATTATAATTATTCTCATAGTGATGAAATACTTCTTTCCTATCATACAGATAACGACTTCCCAATACAATACCTGATATCTCAAGCGGCACCACATCAAGTTCAACTTCATCAAGAAAGTTTGAATTGATGGTGAATCTTAGTAAGCACTTCCTTGTAACCTACAAGTTTGCATTCTTGCATATCCAACCCAAAGGATATGGTCTTGGATTTCTAATAGTTTCAAGGCATAGCTTCTTAACCAAGTCTTAGAAAATCAAGTTAGCTTGTGACCCACTATCAAAAAGTGTATCAATCTTGGTATGTTTAGAGACAAATCTAATATGGAAATTTTTTATTCTTGTATCTTCATCATGAGTAACATATGAAAATTTTGAAGAACTAATGCTTGCAATATGTTTACCTTTCAAACCCATGGTTGTAAGATTTGTCTCATCTCCTGAATTTGACCCTAAGTCATGTTCAACTATAGGAACAATTTTCCCCATTTCTTTGGCTTTCAATTTTTTTGGCTTCAACTCTGGATTAATTTGCCAACAATGGTCTTCATGAAGGCCAGTCTTTGAACATTTCTTTCCTGTGAGTTTTTCCTTCTCTATTTTTACAGATATATTTATTTTTCCTCTTCCATAAAGCTTTCCCTTTCCTTTACCCTCACTTTCACTTTTCTCATCTATGTTTTGTTTCCCTGTTGCCACTAAGTGTGTGGCTTGAACACAAACTTCATCTATGTTTGTGGGATTAAACATGAGAATGGTGTGCCTAAAGTAACTATGCAAACCCCCAACATAATTTAATAAAGTTTCTTGAGAATATAAATTGATAACCAAAATTAGAGCTCTTCTCCTAAATTCATTAGTATAATCTTACACACTTTGCCTTTTCAATTGTCTAAAAATTTTCCAATCCATAATATCCTTTTGAATGTAAGCTAAGGGATAGAATTTCATTTTAATAACAACAATAAAACTTGACCAAGACATAGAAATCATACCTTGAGTCCTTGATTCCCACCATACACGTGCAGATCCTTCCATCCTCAAAGAAGCCAATTGAATCTTTATGTCATCTTCATGAAGGTTCTGAATCCTAAAATACACCTCCAATCGATGTATCCAATTTTCCAATATTTCTGCATTTATCTTGCCATTTTACATCGGAAGCTCAAATTTGACATCATGTTTGAGTAGGGATGTTTTTCCTTTTGTGGTTTTTGAGTGAGTGTGAGTGGTTTTTGTGGTGGAAGTGGAAGATGATGTTGGTGGAGATGATGAGGACGATGAAGATAGTGGAGATGGAGGTGGATTTCCTCCACTACCCTTTGAACTCTTCTCTTCATCCTTCTTACCATATGAAGTTACTTCTCCATGTGGAGGCTTAGAACCTTTTCCTTCCATCCCAACAGTAAACACATCAAACACAATTTTAACCATCCTCTTTATGTCATTGAAGTCTCTCTTGACATCATCCTCTTCTAAATGACCTTGAGTCTCTCCAACACCTGACATGATGATCTGAATGTGAACATTATTAAGTGTTGAAGTAGTATTGATTAGTTTCCATTAGTGAATTGATTTTTAACTGAACTGCTTAATGTGGAAGACTGAAGGAAATATAAATCGTTAAAGACTTAAACCAACAACATATTAAGAATGAAATTACAGAAAATAATAGAGAGAAGAGACAACAGACATTGATTACGGAGTTCGTCCCTGGTGGACTATGTCTCCAGGTCCGCTTTATTAGGATTGATCCGAAGAAGTCTTTACACAGAAAAACTACCAGACTGACTGTGCTCGTAGAGACTTATGGTCACTAAAAAAAATAAATCTCTCTCTCTCAGCTTTCTAATGCCTCTCTCTACACTCAAATCCGTCTCTAGACGACCAAGAAACACTGAAAAAAAAAACTACCTCTCTCGCTCCTCATCTGAATACAAAATCACTCATGTTTGTTTATGGAGAAAATGTCATGGTTTTTACAAGCCTAGTCTCAAACTCCCTGATGCCAAATTAGGAAGGTGGTTGAGAAATAAAATGGGTTGATGGTCTCGGTCTTCTCATGTAGTGACACCTAGTGTATAGAATAAGGTGTTTTAATTACAACGTTAGCGCAATTTTAATTGAAAACCAAGAAATAAACCTTATGATATACATAACCCTTGGTGGTAAACATAAAAACGTAGAACTCTGACAGTTAACATGTGATATCTCTTCAGGTAGCTACTTCTGTGGTTAGCTCCGATCGTTGCGGTGAGTTGGCGAATAACGTTTCCAATGTGATAACCCTAACACTAACAGTTGCAACTTAGTTCCTCAGTTACGGTCTGCTTTGACATTTTACGCCGTAGTTTCTACTCGCCTGTTCACAAGCTGACAACTCCGACACGGTTACAGGTTGATGGTTAACTGACATTTCTGTCACGATTTTCCTACACATGCTCACATGTTAATGGTTAGGATTTTGACGCGGTTTATTTGCTGCGGTTAGGTCTATGGGTTTAAAAATTTATTATAAATTTTTATTACAAAGTTTTTAATATATGTTCCGAAACCTTATGGTTAAAATATCTCTTAGCGCTATGTTTCATACATGTTGTAGGATTAGCCTTTAGGACTTAGCCTTGTATAGTTTAGGTTTCTAAACTTAGGTTTTTAGACCTTAGCTTAGGATTGAAACCTTTTTACATTTATTTTTCCACCATTACCACACACATCACCACACATGCCATGACATCACTGAAGTACACCATGAACCGAAACTGAACCATGAAAAAATGACTCTCATCCGAACACTGGAGGACGAAGTAAATGATCTGAAGACTGAACTAGACATTGCACAACTGGATCTGACTTGAACTCACTGTCGATCTGTATTGAAACAAGATCCTCCTAGGTCGATTCTCTCCACTTCAAATCTTTTGGAACACAAAATTTTGGTTTAAGAAGACATCAGGTGCGGGTACAACTCCCCCACTTTTCCGATCTCTATCCACCTCACCTTGCTTGGATTCATGCGCTTGAGTCCCACTTGAAGATATTCAACATATCCTCGCCTGGAAGTATGAACTCTCTCGTCCAAGATGGTATATTCCTGAAACTCATTCATATACTCAAGTGCTAAATCATCAAGAATAGGAATTTTTGTATCTTCCTCGAGATCAATGATCATCAGAGGTTCATACAACTTCATATTTTCTACATTTACAACTAAATAAATATGTATGTAAGGTGGTAAATCTAATCGGAATGCATTATTTCCAACCTTTTTAGTAATGTTGGAAGGAACAGACCTGATGGGTTTCAATTTCTTACCTTCTCCTTTCAATATGTATTTACTGATATACAACCATACCTGATCACTGACCTAAAAATGATGATCAACTCGATGCTTGTCGTGGGCAAGTTGTACTTGGTTTGACTCTTCTCTAATTGATCCTGCACTGCTTCATGTATTTGTTGTATCCATTGAATGAAATTAACTGCTTTGTTTGAATCGTCGTGTCCATCCACTTTCTCTTTGTTACCAAGTTCATCAGTGACTTTGGTAGATACCCCAAACATCTTTCAAATGACGATCGATTAGTCGAATAATGTAAGGCTTGATTGTAAGCATGTTGCAAATAAGGTAAAGATTCATCCCACAACTTAGGACGTTTACTGTCGTAACCTCGAATAATATGTATAATAATCATGTTCACCATTTATGTCTATCCTTCAACAAAATCCATGGAAATATTGTCCCATGGTCACAAAGGAACTGGAAGTAGGATGTGCAAACCAATCTTTTGATTGCTTGGCTTGCTTATCGAACACACCACACATCCTTTAATATACTTCAAAATTGTTTCATACATGCAAGGCCAATAAAAATACCTTTGAATTTGTGTCATAGTCATTCTTACGCCAAAATTTCTTGCAATTCGAGAAGAATGAGCTTCTCGAATAACCTGTGCCCTTTCTATCTATGGTATGCACAACTTACCCAGATGATAGAATAACATGTCATGAATATGAAAACTAACTTCTTATATCTAAGTACCATGAGTTAGTGATCCATAAACATCTATGATATCAACATCAGTACTATATTTTTCTACATAACTTTCAAGTTTCAATGAATTATTTTGTAGTACTATTGAAGTATTCAAAGACAGTCTAGACATCATATCAGCTACTTTTTTTGTTACACATTTCTTGTACTTAATTTTTTAGTGAAATTGTTGAAGAAATTCCCTCCATCTGTAGTGGCGAGATTGTTGAAACTGAGTCTGTGATTGAAGGTATTGAAGCAGTTGATGACCCGTGTGAATCATTGTTTCCTTACCCATTGCATAACTACTAGCACCTGTTTCAATTTTAAATGGCCCTTGAAAATATTTTAAAGCTAAGATTGGTGCTGCGAAAATTTTATGCTTAAGTGAATAAAAAACTTTAAAGTCCACACACATTCCCCATGACACGTTTTTCTTAGGAACCAAAATTATGGGTGAATCACATGGAGATGAACTGGTTCGAATGAAGTTTTTTCCAACCATCTCTTGGATTTTTTTCTTTATTTCTTCATTCTCTATTACTGACATGCGATAAATTCTGACATTAGGAAGAGGGGCATCACACATAAATTGTATCTCATGTTGTATTTCTCATTTAGGAGTCAAATGTTTTGGTTTTTTAAATAGACTTTGAAATGAATCTACCACATTAACCAAACCATTTTTAAACTGAGATTCACACCTTGAAAAAGCATCATGAAGATCCTCATGTTGTTCTTTTACAACCATGAGTATATATCTCTTACTTGAATTTATTAAGCACTTCATCTGATTAGCACTAACTAAATCCAAGTGAGCTTTGATTTATGTGCCCGAACGATGTATTCAATGCCATCATTCTTAAGATGATATTTATGCTCTTTCCTATGAAACACTGCATCACGATCATAGAGATAAGGACTCCCTAGCATAATTCCACATATGTCTAAGGGTGTCACGTGTCACATCTAAATCCACTTCATCAATGCAATTAGCTGTGATGGAAAATTTTAAACGACACTGCATTGTGACATTAATTTGATTATATTCCTTTAGCCAACCTAATGGTTATGGTCTTAGATGATTATGTGTTTCCAAACCCAATTTCTTAACCAATGATTCAGATATTAAATTTTCTTGTGACTCACTGTCAAACAATGTATCTATTTTTCGTGTGCTTAGAAGTTACCCTTATGTGGAATAACTCAACTCTTTTATCTTCATCCAGATGATTAATGTTTGAAGAAGCAGAAGTAATTGAACTTGAAATAGCGTCAGAATGTCTACCTGTCGTAACCATTGCAGTTATTTTCATTTCATCACCTAAATCAGAGCCCAAGTCTTATTAGATTTATGTCGAAGCCTTATTTTCACCTTTCTTCTTTTGGAACTTATTTGGTTTGAGTTCCAGGTGAAGTTTCCAACATCTAGCTTCATCATGCTCGATCCTCTGGTAGTGAGTATAGGTAGGTCTTTCACCTTCGTTCTGAGCTGTAACTGTCTTCTTTCCCTTCAAACTACCCTTCTTCTTGTTGTATTTGTTTTGAGGAGGTAAATCCCCTCTGCGGACATAGGTGATCCCTACTAGCCCAGCAGGGGTCTAGCAACAATCAAACAGTGTTACGACGCAAGTTCCTAGTTACGAATGAAAAGACTAGAGATAGAAGCCTACCTGGAATCCAATGCTATGATTTGAAGAAGAGAGCATCCCTGTTCCTCAGCCTCGGCAGATCACAATCCCTCCACGATCTCCGCGGATGAACACCTGCAAACGAACGGTAGCTTGCAAATCCGGCATACGTAACTAAAATATCGATCAGAAAGGATATTGCTCATATCATGATGAAAGCAGTGGAACATAATCGTAATCATCATTCAAATAACAAACGAAGAAGATTACAACCAAGTTAGCGTACGGGTCTCCTTCGGATGGGTCTCCGATCGTTCACGTCTCGCAAGCTCGCCAAGGAGAGAATGACCTCTCCAGTCTCTGACAGATGATCTCTTGCCAGAGTCAGCCTTAAGGGAAAAAAAGGATTCTTTACAGCACAAAGGCTCTTGGGAATATGGAGATTCAGAGCTTAGGCACTTCAAGACTAGCTTGCCATTGATTTGAGCAAGCTTTTATAGATGGGGAAGGAGGAGTTGGGATCCCTGTTATTATGGGAATGGCCCTATCAACAAGGAAGGTTCCATAGGAGGTGGCAAAACTACTTCCCTTCCATAGAACTCCCGCAGCCAAACCTCCCAACTCAAGATAGGAAATGGTTTCTGAGTTTGTTGGAACTCAACTTCTGCCATCTTTATTTAAAAAACAGTCCTTAAATTGGGTGGCGCGACCCTTCTCTGGAATGACGCGGGTGTGCGGCCTCTTTGCGATTTCCCCCATTGGCGAGCTCACGGGCGTCTTGCCTGTGTCTGAAAAGAGATGTTTTTCATGATTTTTGCAAGGAGGTGTCTTTAGGGCAAATGAATCTCATGCTTAGAGGAATGCATTGATGATGTTTTCAAGGCATGAAAATGCTCACAGGTCACAAAATGGGTCCTCCATTGTGCGGGATGGGGAATGGTAGGGACGGTGACAAATTACTGTGTAACAGATGCCCCCTAAAGTATGAGGCCCGAGAGAGAGAGGGGTGAAATGCTTTACGAGAACATGTTCAACTGAAGGCCCGCCGTCGGAAAACCTGCGCAGAAAAATACAGCTGATATCTCAAGTACATGATGTATATGTGGTATGGACACGTACATCCAGCGAGTAAATAATCCGGATCCGAGGCATGGTTAGGCCATCCGTTGCAAGAAAATAAACCAATAAGAACTGGGTATGGTGTGACCATCAATCGATGAGTCATGTACATAATGATAATCCACAATCGCGATGATAATCCACAATCGTAGCTTGGATCGCAGCTTGGATTACAACGGACACAATCCGAGGTCTTGCGCTCCATCGACCCGAACAAAGTACAAGTTCATGCATGCGAATATGTGAGGCGAAGTCGAACATTGCACGAACATCGTCGTTATGACCAATGATGAAAGTACATTGACCTTGAGAGAAACACACCAATAATGACCAATGGTTCTCCAAGTGACCAATGGTTCTCAAGGTACTACGGGTACAATCTACGGCGTGCGAATAAATGAGTTGGCGTCGAACACCCGCAGAATCACTCGATCGGAGGCCAATGATGAAAACCTCACGTCGAATGCGACGAACCTGCCATTGAGGCATGCAGGCTCCAAGGTACCATGAAGGAGTCTCTAGACCAACTTCTTGGATAATGAGTTTAAGTCGACAGGAAGTGACCTTGATCAAAGGTGGGCCATAATGTTTCCCACATCATTGACACGAGACAGAAGAACATGATGTTTTGTTGTGAATCAAGATCGTATGAGAAACATAGGAAGGTTGATATTTGCAGAGGTCAACTTCTCTTGAACATATAAACGGCACGACAGTGGACTTGGCAGAATTTGACATCAACGGATCGAGAGGTCATGGTGACAAGGCGATGAAGCCGGATGAGAGAGGTAAAGGGATTATCCAAACCCACGGAGGCAAAGTGAAGAAACGAATGAGATGTCCCCAACCCGACACGAATGCGGACAGTGCCATGTCCAGAGCGACATGCGCAACGACGATAAGTTCCATTTTCCCCACCATTTACGTGATACCCAAATTATTTTTAATAACAAGCTTGAAGGGGATAGCATATGCTTGTAATATAAGTCCGCCCTTCGGGCGAATCCATCCTAGTGCATTTAACGAGTCTTAGGAAGGAGGAACTCGGAGAACGTCATTTCGACTGGATCCGATGTCATCAGGGTTTAACGAGTCTGACAAAGGGAGAACTCGGCGTATTTTCATGTTTAGAGAGTTTGAAAAGGCAGCAGAAAAGAAAACTCCACAGGTCCCTTTTCATAAATAGTTTCCCAGATCCAAAAAGGTAGAAAACAATATCCGGGAAAACCTCCTAGTCGCGATAGGCTAGGGTATTCCTTTTTCGTAATCAATCCATCCCAGCCCGAAAAAGGGTTAAACTTTTACTGGGTGGATGTCGATTCGCATCCAATTTAACGAGATCGAAACGACAAGGGCCTCGGCAATCTTTTCATATTTAGAGAGTCAGAAAAGGGCTGAAAGATGACTCCAACGTGACTTTTTCGTGTATTTACCGAGTCCGAAAAAGTATAAAATACAACTCGTTTCCATCGTTTAAGTCGCAAAAACCTGCTGCTGCACATACCAAGCAAGCGTAAAATCTATTTTCGACATAACATATCCAAATATTTGATAAAAATAACTTTTAAAACTCATTTAACGTCGAAAAAGTTATAAATATTTCAAATTGGTAAAAATAAAATTACTTTTACTATTTACCTTGGTAGAAAGCAACAGTGGTCCATTTGGAGCAGAAACTTCTGTCGGTGATTGTGACAAATCCAGGCGACCATTCGGCTTCTCGTCTGTCACAGGTAAGAGGCGTTCCCTTGCTCTTCAATTTCATTCATTTTTTGATAATTTTCCCTTGAAAATTAGTTCTATGTGGCCACTTTTAAAATTTTAGGGTTGCGCCCATTGGCGCGGGTATCGGGCACGGACCCGCGCCAATGAGCTCTTTTATACAAAGGGCTCGCGCCAGCGGCCGAACCTAAAATTTCGCCCAAAATTTCGATATTTAAACCAAATTGCATGGAATTTGAGGCTCATCAGAGATTTAACTAAGGGTTTTTGACCATATGAATGCAGGTAATCAATCAGAATGGCAATTGAATGGAAAGAACGAGAGCACGGAGAAGAGGATGAACAAGCCATGCAAAGTCAAGCTTGCATGAATGCCCTTAGAAATTGCGGGTTGAAAAATTTCTTCCTCACACCCTGTCTACGAGCTCAGCCCGAGCTTCTCTAGTATTTGATCAGTATCTGGGATGAAAATGAACAGGTGTTCAAGCTACGAGATCAGGTATTAGAACTAGAGGTATCTGATGTTTATTTTATCACCGGATTATCCCGCAGAGGTCCGATCCCTATATTGACTGGAAGCAGACCATCTGGGGAAAAGATGGAAGCAGTGATGGCACGAGTGTGCCCAGGAGCACAAACGGGATCAGGCAGCAAAAAAGTGGATATCCACACTACTCCTGATCTGGCATTACGAGTTGTTCTTCATACCATCACACGGGCTGCAGGGTCGCAGGCACCGCACGAGGCCACAAAGGCCCAGCTCATGCTGGCCTCAGAATGCATGGGTCCCCTACTGTTTGACTGGGCAACAACAGTGAAAATCAACATGAAAAGGCAGCTCACGAAGTGCAAACAGGGGAAACTGAAACAGTTCGGTTATGGTTCCATCCTGGTATCGTTCATTCTGGAACGTTTACCAATCTTCCAGGGCCAAGGGGGCCGCAGTGGCGGATCCGATACCACGAGAGCCAAGAATGGCTCGCTAGGCAACATTGATGCCCAGATCTGGAGGTGGCCAACAGATGTCCTGGAGGCCAGAATTCTTTAGGTGGTTACAGCGCCAGCTGATCGTCGTGGAAGATTGGCCCTATGCAGGAACTGAATTTACCGGGGACCCAGATCTCCCACTGCCAGAAGGAGATGACTGGGACAAGGAGTTGGGTAAGACCTCATATTTTGAGTTTATGTATTTTATGTTTTTTTTTTGTTAATACACATTCGTCCTAACACAATCACATATGTATGCATATGTGGGACCTGAGAGACCAGCTGGGATGTCCCCAATTTCCCGGAGGACACAACTCGCGCTTTGAGATCGGGGAGGGCGCAGGAGAAGACTGATCCCGAGAGTCTCGAGGCATTTCCCCACGGGATCCCAGTTGCTACGCTCGAGCGGCGAGCCGTCACAGATGGCATACCGAGCGCCATGCGGTGGGAGTTAAGTCGGATCCACCGAATCTGGCGCAGTGCGTGCGATCACATGCTCTCGCAGGCACCATGCGGATTAGTCACTTAGAGTTTATACCACACCTATTTTTTGAGAGACTTATGCGAGTCTCCGGATGTGTACTAAGACGATTATGTATATTTTTTTTTTTGAGTTTAATGTGACACACTCTTATGTAAACATTTTGATATCTATATATATACATATCTATTTCTGGATGGATCTTTCTTTTTACATGTGATGTTGTTTTTATATGTCATGCGAATATCTAATACAATGTTATCTAATGTATAAGTTGCATAACAAACGACCCAATGAAAAGGTTCACGCAATGTATCTAATCACACTTTTTATTTTTACGCAAGCTTAAAAGCACACGTGGATACACATATGCAAACTATGCTTGAGACTGAGTTTTACAAACTATGCTTGACAAAAGGGAAACAGGCATGCCCCCCAACATGGTGTCTCAATTTGAGGAACATGCCCCCTAAGCTTCAGTCCATTGGAAATGGAGTGAAGGTTCAACACAAAATTCTAATTGAACATGCATGTGTTTCATTATTTTAACGAGGTTGACACATTGAAAGGAACTGTCCTCGTGACACCTTGTTTCATGGTTTAAGGAGCTTGGCACAAGACAAAAACTCTGCTCCGAGAACCTGGTTTCATTTTTTAAAGAGCTTGACACAGGGAGGGAACCATGCTCTGACCGACCTTCATCAGAATGAACAAGAAGTCGGTGTTTCCAAGAGTTCCACTCCCGATGGAAGGAAAACATCACGGAAGTCGGGACCCAATGCCCCCAGTACACTATGCACGACGGCGTCTTCACTGAGTACAGGCACAGGGTAGGTAGACACGTAGTTGACCTGCGGTGGGGCAGATACAACAGGTGGATAAAAACCAGGAGGGGGTGATGGTGGGCCAGATGCCACATTAGGACCAAAGAACGAAAGCTGGTCAATGGTCACGATCCGTCCTTCATGTGGAAAGCACATCACACGAAAGAGGGAGGAGACGAGCGCTCCCATGGCATAGGTATAATCGCGCCCCAGGAGCAGATTGAAATCCAAGGGGCCTGGAACAACCATCACGTCCATATGGACGGTTTTACCTCCCAAAATAACCGGTAACCTTGGAAGGATCCCCAACGGTTGACTCGTCCTTCTATTGAATGTCAACCAGTTAACGTAATGGGTGCAAGCGACGGTGAGCAAGCTTGCCCGGAGTAATCGAATGGGAATATATGACAGCGCCTTCGTCTATAATGGTTCTGGGTACGACCAGACCAAGAGCCTGTACTGTGATCTCGAAAGGCACGTAAGACAGAAGGCGGAATCCTGCAAATCGACTCCAATCAAAGGAGGCGACCAGACTACTCGGAGGGGATACCATCGAACCGAGACGGTCTTCCCCTGGTGTTGCAGAAGAAGGAGCATCCTCCATAACCTCCATCTCGAAGGCGGGAGGGATATCCTCCAGAGCCTCCATCATGGGAGGCGGAGGAGCAACTTCTTGAAGTACAGGGACAGGAGAATATTTCTCCAAGTCTGAAGAATCTGAAGAAATCAGAAGGACATGGGGGGTGTGAGATCCACTCTCGACAGAAAAGACCTGGTGCACCGCAGACGGGGCCAGTTCAACCGATCCCACGACCAATGGTTGGTCAGGAACGGATTCGTGAATTTGAACTTCTGGGAGAGTGGGATTGACCAAGGATGACTCTTGACCAATCATAGGATCAACTGGCGGAGGACTCAAAGAAAGCCGATTATAACCAGGTGGAAGGCATGGTGTAGAACCGGTTGGGTTGTCCAAAACTCGTTTGGCTTCGTCCATATAAGGACAAAGGTGAATGGCATGGTGCCCTTCGCACAACCTACAGGGATTGGTGATCTTACCCTGTTTCTTAAGAGTCTTATCAGTACCAGTTGAAGACGTGCCCCCAACCTGACTCCCGGAAGTGAAAGGCAACAACAGATGGTCGTCGGACCATGCTTCGAGCACCTTGGGGATGCCAGGGCAGTCTCGAAGGAGATGGTCTCCCGTGCACAACATGCACGGGAATTTGACTTTCCGCGGAGGGTTGGGAGGTATATCAAGAGGAGATATTTCAGAAACAATGGCTGCACTTTTAGCCTCTCGCCTATCAGACTTCTTCTTCTTGGTCTTCTTCTTCTTCTTCTTAACCACCTGGTTACTCGAATCTAGGCTTTCACCAGGCGAAGTAGAAGAGGGGGACGCAGAAACAGGCGAAGAAGGGGAGAGATCCACCTTGGAATCGACATGATGTTGTTCAGGTGGAGGAACTGATTGAGCAGTAGTGGAGACATTCGGGACCATAGAGGTTGAAAACAACCAAACAGGCAACCCAACAGTTAGCCCAGGAAGGGACAACGTCGCCATGTAAGGAGCACAAACATTTCCAAAAGGAGGAAAATGACCAGGATTCCCTTCTGAGGGGATTCCTTGGTTGGTAAACTCTGAAAAAGTTGCCATCAAAACTCAAAACCACACACGGGCCGAAAAAGAGTCAAGGCACACGATCAAACGGTCAACAAGCAATATCTAATCGGGCGTGTAATCGTGGGCGATTAATTTTACCACATTGGAAAGTAAGAAATTCTACCGTTTCATGTTTTAAGAGTCGAGAAACGATAAAAAGATGACTCTATCTCTTTCAGATTTGACACAAGCGTGAAAGGACAAGCGCTTGACGGTCTTTTCAAGTTTAGCGAGTCAGAAAAGACCAAATGACTGCTCAGGAAAAACTAGGCACAAAGGGTGTACTAGATATCGGTGAACTGCAATATACACCTTGGTTTCAATAATGAAACAAAAATCGACCAAGGACTTTCCGTACGTGCGGGTAGTCTCCCCGAATGCTGTGTTTTGTGTATCACGGGTATAGGGCGGCAGACTCGGCTTCCTGTGGATAAAGGATTGAAAACCTAGAGGGGTCTCCCTTTATATACGCGATGGTACGGGGAGCACAAGTCCGTACTAGCGCTGTCTAAAGCCAAAAGGCGAGCGACAGCTGCTAGGTTTAACGACGCCAGAACACGTCTCTAGCCTAGACCTTCTAAATATGTTTCGTTAAGTTCCAATGCTGCCTTAGGTTAATTGAATAAATTTTACAGTTGATCTTCAATTAAGTTTCAATTTTCAGGCCCTATCGTATGTAGCGTCTTAAAAGACTCCTAAATGCAAAGCTACATGCCACAGTCCAACATTTCATTCGATGAAAACTAATTAGAGAAGAGTTGAGAGCTTTACACAAACGAAATGAACAGAAGACAAACAATGAGATCTCTAATGCAACTAATGAAACTGAAAAATTTTCATTCCAATCACTAATCACTAGCAAAAGCGAAAAGATTACAATTTGCACTAATTCAACAAAAGCAAAAGAGATTTTTTTTTTCGATTTTCAATGTTTAATAGCTAATATGCACTAAACAAACTAAAAACAAATGGGACAACTTGAGAAACGATATTCGAGAGAGCGAAACAAACAATTTCACTCAAAAACACAAGCAATCAGATCCCAAATCGACCAAAGTCTCTCAAAACAAAGAAAAGACTCCAAAGCTTCCAATGGACCGTGTGATCTAGGTACAAAGCAAGACCAAACGATTTCGAATGAAGGAATGAACAATCACCCAAAAATCGCAACAAAACAATCAACAACTACTAAGAGGATGTGGAGAATCAATCAGACAGTTGACAGGACAATCAAAACACCAAAACTCCCAAGGAGGGCTCGATACACTAAGCCACTAGATGCCCTAGGGCTTAAAACATGAAATCGATAGATAAAAGCAAACAACCCAAGGAAAGAGGTGAATTCCCAGTAAAACAGGACTCCAACACACTCAGGCAGTCGGAAAATTAAGAAGAAAAACACTGACCAAACCCAGAGAGATCAAAAATGAGAAAACTCAAAAACCTTACAGGAGTGGCGCGACTGTAAGGATGAAACTGGCACCAGAAAGCAATTGGCGCGGGCTAAACAAAAGCAACAAGCGCCAATTGGCGCGACTGTTGGGTTAAAAGCCACGCCAGTTGAGTTTCTCAGCAAAAATTAGAAAAGAACTACTCTAGAAACAGATCAATGTAAACTAAGAAAACCAAGAAGCAATAAACATCAAGAGAACCCAACCCAGAAGTTTGATCAAGCAAGAAAAAACATAAAACAATCAAAGCGAGACAACACAAACGAGACAGTGAAATCTGGACGATCCCCAGTGGAGTCGCCAAATTGTTGAGGAGGTAAATCCCCTCTGCGGACAGAGGCGATCCCTACTAAGCCCAGCAGGGGTCTAGCAACAATCAAACAATGTTACGACGCAAGTTCCTAGTTACGAATGAAAAGACTAGAGATAGAAGCCTACCTGGAATCCAATGCTATGATCTGAAGAAGAGAGCGTCCTTGTTCCTCAGCCTCGGCAGATCACAATCCCTCCACGATCTCCGTGGATGAACACCTGCACATGCAAGAACGAACAGATACAAGCATAAAATCCGGCATACGTAACTAAATATCAGTCAGAAAGGATATTACTCATATTAACATGATGGAAAACAGAGTGGAACCATAATCGTAATCATCTATTAAATAACAAACGAAGAGAGATTACAACCAAGTTCTGACATCGCGGTCTCCTTCGGATGGGTCTCCAGTCGTCCACGTCTCGCAAAGCTCGCCAAGGAAAGGGAAAACCTCTCCGGAGTCTCTCGACGATGGTCTCCTTACTTGAGTCGGCCTTAAGGGAAAAAGAGGGCTCTTTACAGCACAAAGGCTCTTGGGAATATGGAGATTCAAAGCTTAGGCCCTTCAAGACTAGCTTGCCATGGAATTGAGCAGGCTTTTATAGATGGGGAAGGAGGGAGTTGGGATCCCTATTATTGTGGGATTGGCCCTATCAACAGGAAGGTTCCATGGGAGGTGGCAAAACCACTTCCCTTCCATAGAACTCCCGCAGCCAAACCTCCCAACTCAAGATAGGCAATGGTTCTGAGTTTGTTGAAACTCAACTTCCGCCATCTTTATTTAAAAAACACTCCTTAAATTGGCTGGCGCGACCAATTCTCTGGGACAGAGCGCCAGGTGGCGCGGCCTCTTTGCAGGATTTCCCCCATTGGCGCGAGCTCTGAACTGTTTGCCCGCGCCAATGCAAAAAGAGATGTTTTTCATGATTTTTGCCAGGAGATGTCTTAAGGGCAATTAAAGCTCATGCTTAGAGGAATGCTTTGATGATGGTTTCAAGGCATGACACTATTCACAGGTCACAAAATGGGTCCTCCATTGTGCGGGACGGGGAATGGTAGGGACGGTGACAAATTACTGTGTAACAATTTGGAATCCAATTATTTGGATGTCTTCGATGAAAAATTGAATGGTATGCCACCTGATTCGATATGTATGGCTTAAACATATACTTCATCAAAATCATTAGGATTAAACATCAATAACATATGCTGTAAATATGAATGTAAAATGCCAATGCACGTTAATAAAGTTTCACATGCATCCAAAGGAATACCAAGCTTCAACGCTTTCCCCCTAAACTCCTGAGTAAACTCTTGAAGCTTATGTCCCTTACCTTGCCACAAATGCTGCCAATCAATAACAGCTTGCTGCATGTATCTCAATAGATAGAATTGTTTCCTTAGAGTGCTTAAAAACTTAGACCATGAGGAGATGATTTTACCTTTATGATTTAAATCTATCTGTGTTTTACTCTCCACCAGATTAAAGCAGTTCCCCCATCCTAAGAGTAGCTAACTGGATTTTTGTATTTTCATTAGAAATGTTCTAAATCCTACAATACCCTTGTAACTGCTTAATCCAGTTATCTAGTTTCTCTGGGTTTGTTTCGCCATCATAAATAGGTAATTAAAACTTTAGATCAAGTTTCAAAAGAGGTTTATGAGGTTTATTTTATATTTCAAAATCCAAACTAGAAGAAGAAGAAGATGATGGTGATGACGGAGATGACGGAGGAGAAGGAGGTTTATTAGCTTTTCATTCCCCTTTTCCTTCTTCAATGCCTTTGAAAAATAAGCTTCATCTCTTGTCTTCTTATATTCGTAGAGTTATCCCAACATCTGCTGCATGTTCAAAAATATTTTCTGAAATTGATTCTCGTCCATGTGCTTCACTTTAGGAGTTTCACCTGCTTCAGTTCGTGTCATCGCCGATTGATGAACGAATTTATTCTTTCCAATTTCTAGATCAAACCCCTCAAGCGTTCCTTCTCCATGTTGAAATCCTAACCTTGTTAACATTCACTCACAAAAAGACTACAAAACATAACCCACTCTAATACCAAAATGTATCATATGAATGTGATCGTTATTACGTGTTGAAGTAGTATTGATTAGTTGCCATTATTGAATTGATTGTTAACTGAACTGCTTAACGTGGAAGACAAAAGGAAATATAGAGTGTTAACAACTTAATCAAAACAACATATTAAGAATTAAATTACAACAAATAACAGGGAGAAGTGACATCAAACATTGATTACGAAGTTCTTCCCTGGTGGACTACATCTCCAAGTCCGCTTTCAAGTTGGGCGTCCTTTTTATTAGGATTTATCTGAGGAAGTATTTACAAAACAAAAACACCAGACTGACTGTGCTCACAGGAACTTCTAGTCACTGACAACATAAATCTCTCTCTCTCAGCTTTCCAACGCTTGTATCTGTGCTCAAATCCATCTACGTATGACCAAGAAACACTGAAAAACAAATTTCCTCTCTCGCTCCTGATCTGAATACAAAATCACTCATGTTTGTTTATGGATAAAATGTCATGGTTTTTACAATCTTGTTCTCGAACTCCCTGATGCTAAATTAGGAATTTGGTTGAGAAATAAAATGGGTTGATGGTCTTGGTCTTCTCATGTAGTGACACCTAGTGTATAGTATAAGGTGTTTTAATTACAACCTTATCACAATTTAATTGAAAAGCAAAAAATAAATATTATGATATACATAACCCCTCGCGGTGAGCATAAAAGTGTGGAACTCTGAAAGTTAACATGTGACAGCTCTTTAGGCAGCTAATTTTGTGTTCATCTCCGACGGTTGAAATTAGCTGGCGGATAATGTTTCCAATGTGATAACCCTAACGCAGGCAGTTGTGGCTTAGTTTTGTAGTTACGGTCAGCTTTGAAATTTTCCGCTGTGGTTTGTACTAGCATGTTCACAAGATAACGGCTCCGACACAGTTACAGGTTGATGATTAACTGAAATTTCTGTCGTGGTTCTCCTACATCGACTCACATGGTAACGATTAGGCTTATGACACGGTTTATTTGCTGCAGTTAGGTATGTGGGTTTAAAACTTTATTATAAAGTTTTATTACAAAGGCTTTAATATATGGTCTGAAACCTCATGGTTAACATATGTGTTAACGCTACGTTTAATACATGTTGTAGGTATTAGCCTTTAGGACTTCGGCTTGTATATTTTATTTTTCTAAACTTAGGTTAGGATTGCAACCTTTTTACATTTATTTTTCCACCATTACCACACACATCATCACACATGCTATGAAATCAATGAAGTACACCATGAAATCGAACTGAACCATGAAAAAATGACTCTCATCTAAATAATGGAGGACGAACTGAATGATCTGAAGACTGAAATGGACATCAGACAACTAGAGCTGATTGGACCTCATTGTCGATCTATGTTGAAACAAGATCCTCCTAGATCACATGCTGACTATCGATACAATCTCAACTTCTGATGCTTGTACCTCTTCAATCAACTCAGCTTCTTATACAACTTGTACCTCTTCAATCTTAGCTTCTTGAGACAAAAACTGAGGTTCTTCAAGAGCATCTATGAGTGGAATTTTGGGTGAAGATGGTGCTCTTGTAGCTCTTCTTCTGGTCCTAATCTCAGGACTTATAACCAACAATTTCCCTTCACCTTTCAAATTTAAGTTTGTTAGCATCACAAATTTGCAACCATTAAACTTGCACAAAGCTTAAGCAACTATCAAGAAAATAACTTTGCCTTTCAACCAAGCTCTGATACGAACTTGATCTGAAGTATGAATGTTAGTTTTTTCGTGTCAAATAGGTAATTTAACTGAGTTTTATGCGTGAATTCAAGAACATAAAATATGAAATTAAATTTTTGAATAACAAAAACATAAATAACAACAAACCATCACAATTGATCCATCAACACAGAGTTTTGATGAAGGATTTCACCCCTCTCGGGCTACATCTCCTTGGTCCAGCTTCCATGGCTTGGGCCTCTGTATTAGCTAAATAGTGAAAAATTTGTTGTTTACATGCATCAAATGCTTTTGAAACATACTCCAATGATTCCAGAATGTCAAAATCTATTAGAAATGACTATTAATTTACTCAATTTGGCTTTCAACAGATCTAGGCATGGCCTTCCTTCCTGGTGGCCTTGGGCTTCAAAATTATTCAAAGTGACAAAACACATGTAGAATTTCTCATATGCCTCTAAAACCTATTCCAATGTGTTCAGAGCATGCCAATATCTTAGGAATGACTCTTCTTGAGCCAAAATTGGTCGAAAAATGCTCAAGATATGGCCAATTAACTTTTTCCCTAGATTCCTCCTCCAAATCTGGAGAAGACTCTAGTTAAGTCCAACAATTTGGTGATTCTCACTGAATTTGGTGGCGCCTGCTAAATTAACCACTAATTAGGAACTGGACTAGTTAATTTTAAGCAATATATTAAAGGCGGATAATGACGAATTAATTGCGCACTAAGCGCATTTTGTTTTGGCACTTGGTGGGAGGTCATATGGGAGGAGGGTTGGCCCCCTTCATTCCTCTACGATTGAATATGTTTGAACATAAATATAACTTGGATACATGGTTTATTAAGAACCATAGTGATATCTCATTGGCAAGGGTAGAGAGTGGTATGGGGGAGGTCGTCGCGTCAAGCCTGACCTCGCCACTTTATATATATTTTGCCAACAGTTGTAATATGAGCCCAAACCATATATAACAAACCTTTGAATTTTCATATGGATTACTGTTATGCAGATAAATCCCTCTTGTGGACAAGAGAGATCTCCCTAGTATTCTATGAATATCCAGAAAAAAACATCCATTTGTAAATCGTTTTCTCTAGATCATTTGCAATTCATAATTATTATAAACAAAGAAAGAGGACATGCCCCTACCTTGAAATCCAATGTTCGGTGCAGTGTTTTATCCAGTTTCTCCAAATAGGCTTCTTCTGTCAGTAGAACCTGCAATCAAAGACAGATAAAAGAATTAAAATCACCTGCAACATATAATAATTAAGAATAGCTAATATAACTTAGTGATCAAGGAGTCTAATTATTGAATTATTCAACAAGCACAAGAACAACTCAATGAGAAAATGAGATCCATATGTATTATCTTTGAATGAAAAGAGTAACTTTACAACCTGATGCCTTGATGTCGTACAAGTTTCTCCCATGATCCTGAACAATCATTCCACCTTCAGTTTGACAAGCCTTCCTCTCTTTGACCAAAATGTAGTTATGGACATAAGGGTGTGATCATTCTCATGCCAACAACAACTAGTATAGAGAGTATGCTCACTTGATAATTCCTTCAGCAATTAACATGTATGTCTATGTTGAGGAGGTAAATCCCCTCTGCGGACAGAGGTGATCCCTACTAGCCCAGCAGGGGTCTAGCAACAATCACGAAATGTTACGACGCAAGTTCCTAGTTACGAATGAAAAGACCAAAGATGGAGGCCTACCTGGAATCCAATGCTACGATCTGAAGAAGAGAGCGTTCCCGTTCCTCAGCCTTGGCAGATCACGATCCTCCACGATCTCCGCGGATGGACACCTGCACATGCAAGAAACAAACAAATACAAGCATAAAATCCATCATATGCAACTAAATATCAGTCAGAAAGAATACTACTCATATTAACATAATTGAAAACAGAGTGGAACCATAATCGTAATCATTCATTAAATAAAAATTGAAAGAGATTACAACCAATGTTCTGACGTCGTGGTCTCCTTCGGATGGGTCTCCAGTCATTCATGTCTTGCAAAGCTCGCCAGGGAAAGGGCAAACCTCTCCAGAGTCTCTCAACGATAGTCTCCTTACTTGAGTCGGCCTTAAGGGAAGAAAGAGGGCTCTTACAGCACAAAGGCTCTTGGGAATTTGGAGATTCAAAGCTTAGGCACTTCAAGACTAGCTTGCCATGGAATTGAGCAGGCTTTTATAGATGGGGAAGGAGGGAGTTGGGATCCATATTATTGTGGGATTGGCCCTATCAACAAGGAAGGTTCCATGGGAGGTGGCAAACCACTTCCCTTCCATAGAACTCCCGTAGCCAAACCTCCCAACTCAAGATAGGCAATGGTTTCTGAGTTTGTTGAAACACAAATTCCACCATATTTATTTAAAAAACACTCCTTAAATTGGCTGGAGCGACTACTGCTCTGGGACAGAGCGCCAGTTGGCGCAGCCTCTTTACAGGATTTTCCCCATTGGCTCGAGTGATGAACTGTCTGACCGCGCCAATGCAAAAGGAGATGTTTTCATGATTTTTTGCAAGGAGATGTCTTTAGGGAAATTGAAGCTCATGCTTAGAGGAATGCATTGATAATGTTTTCAAGGCATGACAATGTTCACAGGTCACAAAATGGGTCCTCCATTGTGCGAGACAGAGAATGGTAGGGACGGTGACAAATTACTGTGTAACAGATGCCCCCTAAAGTATGAGGCCCGAGAGAGAGGGGTGAAATGCTTTACGAGAACATGTTCAACTGAAGCCCCACCGTCGGAAAACCTGCGCAGAAAAATACAACTGATATCTCAAGTACATGATGTATATGTGGTATGGGCGCAGCCATCCGAAACAGAGTATGCTATAATCCGGATCCAGGGTATGGGCGCAGCCATCCAGCGAGGATCAAATAAATAGACTCAGGTATGGTCGCAGCCATCTAATTAGTGAGTCATATACATAATGATAATAATCCACAATCGCAACCTAGATTACAACAGACACAATCCAGGGTCTTGCGCTCCATCTCGACCCAAACAAAGTACAAGTTCAAGCATGTGAATATGTGAGCTGAAGTCGAACATGCAGGAACATCGCCTGATTACCAGCCAATGATGAAAGCTGTTAATAGACGCGAGAGAAACCACCAATAATGACAATGGTCCTCAAGGTACTACAGGTACAATCTACGGCGTGTGAATGAATAAGTTGGTGTCGAACACCCGCAGAATCACTCGATCGGAGGCCAATGATGAAAACCTCACGTCGAATGCGACGAACCTGCCATTGAGGCATGTAGGCTCCAAGGTACCATGAAGGAGTCTCTAGATCAACTTCCTGGATAATGAGTTGAAGTCGACAAGAGGTGACCTTGATCGAAGGTGGGCCATAATGTTTCCCACATCATCGACACGAGACAGAGGAACATGATGTTTTTGTTGTGAATCAGGATCGTATGAGAATAAGAGGAAGGTTGATATTTGCAGAGGCCAACTTCTCTTGAACATATAAACGACACGACAGTGGACTTGGCAGTATTTGACATCAACGGATCAGAGGTCATGGTGACGAGGCAATGAGCAGATGAGAGGTCAAAAGGGATTATCCAAACCCACGGAGGCAAAGTGAAGAAACGAGATGAGATTTCCCCAACCCGACACGAATGCAGACAAGTGCCATGTTCAAGAGCGACATACTGCCGACGACAACGACGATGGTTCCATTTTTCCCCCACCATTTCGGTGAGTACCTCTTTATTTTTACACAAGCTTGAAGAGGATACCATATGCTTGTCATATAAGTCCGCCCTTCGGGCGAATCCATCCTAGTGCATTTAACGAGTCCTAGGAAGTAGAAACTCGGAGAACGTCATTTCGACGAAATCCAATGTCATCAGGGTTTAACGAGTCTGACAAAGGAAGAACTCGGCGTCTTTTCATGTTTAGAGAGTTTGAAAAGACAGCGGAAAAGAAAACTCCACAGGTCCCTTTTCGTAAATAGTTCCACAGATCCGAAAAGGTAGAAAACAATATCCGGGAAAACCTCCTAGTCGCGATAGGCTAGGGTATTCCTTTTTCGTAATCAATCCATCCCAGCCCGAAAAAGGGTTAAACTTATACTGGGTGAATGTCAATTCGTGTCCATTTTAACGAGATCGAAACGACAAGGGCCTCGGCAATCTTTTCATGTTTAGAGAGTCAGAAAAGAGCTGAAAGATGACTCCAGAGTGACTTTTTCGTGTATTTACTGAGTCCGAAAAAGTATAAAATACAACTCGTTTCCATCGTTAAAGTCGAAAAAACCTGCTGCTACACATACCAAGCAAGCGTAAAACCCATTTTCGACATAACATATCAAAATATTTGGTAAAAATAACTCTTTAAAACTCATTTTATGTCAAAAAGTTATAAATATGCCAAAATGGTAAAAATGAAATTACATTTACTATTTACCTTGGTAAAAAGCAACAGTGGTCCATTTGGAGTGGAAACTTCTGACGGCGATTGCGACAGATCCGGTTGACTATTCAGATTCTCGTCTGCTACAGGTAAGAGGCGCTTCCCTGCTCTTCATTTTCATCCATTTTTTAATAGTTTTCCCTTGCATATCAGTCATCTGTGGCCACTTTTGAAATTTTAGGGCCGCGCTCATTGGCGCGGGTATCGGGCACGGACCCACGCCAATGGGCTCTTTTATACAAAGGGCCCGCGCCACGTGGCGCGACTCTTCATAAAACAGCCGCGCTAGCGGCCGAACCTAAAAATCCGCCTAAAAATTCGATATTTAAACCAAATTGCATGGAATTTGAGGCCTACCAGAGATCTAACTAAGGGTTTATGACCATATGGATGCAGGTAATCAAGCAAAATGGTAATTGAATGGAAGGAACGAGAGCATGGAGAAGAGGATGAACAGGCCATCCAAAGCGAGGCTTGCATGAATGCCCTCAGAAACTGTGGGCTGAAGAAGTTCTTCCTTACACCCTGTCTACGAGCTCAGCCCGAGCTCCTCCAGTATTTGATCAGTATTTGGGATGAACATGAACAAGTGTTCAGGTTACGAGATCAGGTATTAGAGCTGGAGGTTTCTGATGTTTATTTTATCACCGGATTGTCCCGCAGAGGTCCGATCCCTGTCTTGACTGGAAGCAGACCATCTGGGGAGAAGATGGAAGAAGTGATGGCACGAGTGTGCCGAGGAGCACAAATGGGATCGGGAAGCAAGAAGGTGGATATCCACACTATCCCTGATCTGGCATTGAGAGTTGTCCTACATACCATCACGCGGGCTGCAGGGTCGCAGGCACCGCACGAGGCCACAAAGGCCTAACTCCTGCTGGCCTCAGAATGCATGAGTCCCTTACTGTTCGACTGGGCAACAGCAGTAACAATAAACATGAAAAGGCAGCTCACAAAATGCAAACAAGCTAAACTGAAACAGTTTGGCTATGGTTCCATCCTGGTATCGTTCATTCTGGAATGCTTACCAATCTTCCAGGGCCAAGGGGCCTCAGTAGCAGATCCGATACCATGAGAGCCAAGAATGGCCCACTGGGCGGCACTAATGCCCAGAGCTGGAGGCGGCCAACAGATTTCCTGGAGGCCACAGTTCTTTAGGTGGTTACAGCGCCAGTTAATCATAGTGGAGGACTGGCCATATGCAGGAACTGACTTCACCGGAGACCCAGATCTCCCACTGCCAGAAGGAGATGACTGGGACGAGGAGTTGGGTAAGACCTCATGTTTTTTTATTTTATGTTTTATGTTTTTTTGTTAATACACATTCTTCCTAACACATTTTATATATGTATGCAGATGTGGGACCTGAGAGACCAGCTGGGATGTCTCCAATCTCACGGAGGACTCAACTCGCCCCTGATCCTCAGGGAGAGGGCACCGGAGGAGAGGAGTTGATCCAGAATCTCGAGGGCATTGCCCGAGGGATCCCGGACTATGCTCGGCTGGCGGACGTACTGATGGCATACCAGCGTCATAAGGTGGGAGTTCCAAGTCGGATCCACCGAATCCTGAGATGCTTAGTGTGTGCAGTCACATGCTATCATGAGCACCATGCGGATTATCTCTTAGGATTTATACCACACCTATTTTTTGAGAGACGTATCGTCTCCGGATGTACTTAAGACGATTATGTATATTTTGAATTTATGTGACACACTCTATGTAAACATTTCGATATCTATATATATGTGCATATATATTTCTGGATGGATCTTTCTTTACATGTGATGATGATTTACAAATTGCGCAAATGTCTGTCTAATACCAAATTTGCTACTGCGTCTGTTAATGTATTCAAATTCTTGGGTATATGATGATATGTAATGTAGTCAAAATTCCTTTCCAGTAATCGAATATGCAAATACAGACGTAAGATGGATGGGTTTCTTACCGAATAGTGTCCGTTCAGTTGTAACACTACAAGCTGCGAATCTAGATATACAAGCAATGCGCGGATACCAAGGTTAACTTCCTCGGCTAATAATTCTAACACGGCACTATATTCCGCGATGTTGTTCGTAGTACGTCCTAGACACACTCCTTGCAGGTTGATCAACTCACCAGCAGGATCGTAGATTACCCAGGCTGCTGAAGACAGATTCCTGGTACTGTGGGAGGCACCATCCGCGAAACCAACAAATGGATGAATAGACATCTGCACAACCAGGAAGACCCGATCAGCAGAAAGACGTTTACAAAGCACACCACACTATACATGCACACAAATGAAAATCACACACTTATGTAAACACACCACACCAAGAAATCACTTCAGGCATAATACTTTTTAAGGTACAACCCATTTCTGGGTTGCGCCAGCGGAACTCCTTCATAATCTATAAGCTCGTAGGCCCCGTTTTTCAAAACGCGTTTTACTATATAGGGCCCGTGCCACATAGGCTGGAACTTACCGGCTCCAAACTTGTCATGTGCTTGATCATACAGGAGGACGAGGTCTCCTTCGATAAAAGAACGGGGAGAAATAGATTGATCAAAATGAGTTTTGACCCTCTTCTTTTGTGCTTCGATGATCAAAGAAGCCAGACGACGGGTTTCATCTAACCGTTCCAGATACAGAAGACGTTCTTCCTCAGCAGAAGTATTAGGTAGAAGCTCCACAGCTAATTTCAATGAAGGAATCTCGCATTCAACGGGAAGAGTGGCTTCCAGACCGTACACCAATTGAAATGGTGTGAATCCAGTTGCACTCTTAGCAGATGTTCGGTATGCCCAGAGAGCTGAGAATAGTTGGAGATGCCAATTGGATTTGTGAATACCAACTGTTCGTTGAAGCATAGTGACCAGAACCTTGTTCACTGCTTCAACCTGACCATTCGCTTGAGGGTAGTATGGTGTTGAGCTGTCATGACGCAAGCCCAACGTTGAAGTTAGCTCCGCCATCATATAATCTCGGAAATGAGTACCGTGACCAGTGACGATGGCTTGAGGAACCTCGAATCGTGCAATAACGTGGTTGAATATAAATTGAGCAGCCGTTTTCCCGTCAGCAGCTAGTGTAGGCATCGTCTCGGCCCACTTGGTGAAGTATTCGACGGCGACAATGATATACGCATGCCCCCCGGCCGAGTGAGGGTTACACGTCATAAAATCCACGCCCCATTTCGCAAAAGGACTGACAGTAATAACGGGATGCAAAGGTAAAGGCGGCGCACGCATCTTGCGCTGAAATATCTGGCATGCATGACATTTACGGACTGCAGTGATACAGTCTTTGAATATGGAAGGCCAGAAATAACCTGCTTGCAGAATCTTCTGGGCAGTAGCATACCCAGACATATGTCCACCACAGGCGCCACTGTGGCAGTCATTTAGGACCTTTTCAACCTCATCCAAGGTTAGGCATCGCCGGAGCACCGAATCTACTCCAATGCGGTATAAGGTATCTCCTACTATATGGTAGGGCTGGGACTGATGCCGAATCCGACGGCGGGCAGCTTTATCCAACTCAGACCGAAATGTCGAGGTCCGAAGATACACTATTATGTCACCGTACCAAGGGTCACGAGTACTGATGAGGAAAAGCGTTTCGTCCTGTATATGATCTTCAGAGTGTGAGGGAGCAGAGTCTGTAGGGAGAGAACATATCAAATCCGCGAAGACCAGTGATTTAGTTGACTTAGCGGTAGTAAACTCTAAGTCAAACTCCTGCAGGATCACAATCCATTTGGAGTACTTGCCCCCCAGTAATTGTATGGAAAGAATATACGTCATAGGGTTGCAGTCTGAAACCACTGTTATCGTACGCAAAAGGATGTAATGGCGAAAGCGTTGTACAGCGTGTACTGATGCTAATGCCAACTTCTCGACATCATCATAGCGCGTTTCTGGATCGAGAAGGTTCCGTGACAGGTAATAAACAACATGTTCATCACCGTCATCGTCATCCTGCACCAAGACCATGGCTATGGTGCTAAATGCGGCAGCTAGATATAAAGTGAAGTCGCGGTGGTAGTCCAGAGGACGAAGTAACGGAGCATTGACAAGCAACATCTTCAGCTTCTCAAAGGATTCCTGAGCAATTTCGTCCCAATGAAAGGGAACGTTCTGCTTTAACAAATGAGTGAATCCTTTGGCCACCTCGGCATAATTCGGGATAAAGCGCCGAAGAAAGTTCACTTTCCCTTGTAGACTCTGTAACTGATACAGGGAGGAGGGTGATGGGAGATTTACGATGGCCTCGACCTTTAGAGGGTCAAGGCAAATTCCGTCTTTCGAGACTATGAATCCTAAAAGACGGCCAGAATCAACGCAGAAGACGCATTTATGAGGATTGAGCCTGATATTGTAGCGCCTGCAACGAAGAAAGATCTGGTGGAGATGCTCAGGATGGTCCTCTTGCTTACCCGAATGGGCCGGAAAGTCGTCCATATAAGGCTGAACGATATGGAGAATGTCATGAAAAGCGTAGGACATCGCACGCTGAAAAGTGGCTCCAGCGTTCTTTAAGCCGAACGGGAGTTTTTTATACGCGAAAGTACCCCACGGACATATGAATGTGGTCTTGTGTTGATCATCAGGTGCAATATTGATTTGGTTATATTCTGAGAAACCGTCCATTAAGTAATAGATCTCACTCCTGGCACATTCGTTGATGATCTGGTCGATAAACGGAGTGGGATAATTGTCTTTTGAACAGGCGCGATTGATTTCGCGATAATCGACACAGACTCTAATCGTACCCTGCTTTTTATCGACAGGACAATGTTAGACACCCATTCTGTGAGGGGGATGGGATAAATAAAACCCGCGTTCAGAAGTTTTTCAACTTCTGCCTTGATGGCGGCGGCTTTCCGAGGATGCATGGGGCGTAAGCGTTGGCGCACGGGTTTCGCACTTGGATAGGTTGGAATCTCATGCACAACGATACTGGGATCAATCCCCGGCATTTCCTCGTAAGACCAGTCGAAAACATCTCTGAATTATTTGAAAAGCTCAGTATAGATTTGAATCTCATCGGGAGAACAAGTCACACCCACGTGAATATTCTCAACGATCCCCGGTTTAACGGAGATGTTGATTGGAACAGTTTGAGTAATGTTACCCAGGTTACCCTCCGAAAAAACCTCGTGCGTCAAGATGGGCGTTTGAAGAGGAGGGGAAGGAACCTGAGTAGCATAACACTCCAGACAATCAGTCATTGCCCCCAAGCTAGGCATAAACGAGGAGCGATGATGTCCATCGCCCCAAGGCAGCTCCTCAAGAGACATAGTTTCAATGATATCCTCATCGGAAGGAAAAGTCTCTCTGAGAGGATCAGGTGAATCAGCCTGACCAAGCCAGGGGGATTGAGAGTAGACGTCGAGAGCCATGCTCAAAGGAGCATGCTGAGGAGGTGGAGGATCAGATGCAGCAACAATCTCACAGTAGTTGATCTCTACTGGCGTTAAAGGCATTGATTCTCCAAACTCATACACCTGCTCAGGCATAGGAATAAGCCAGGGGTCATCGGACCTGGACAACATGTTGACTTGAGCGGTATGTGGTGGTGGTGCGGGAAAGATACCCATGAGGACTGAGTCTTTGAAGAGACCAGGTCCTACACTGTCTGGGGGATTCAGAATTTGATCCACGTATGGCACGTTGTTCTCAGAGGAAGAGGTGAAAAATGACAACTGATCCACCGTGAAAATCTTGCCCTCGTGAGGGAACTTAATGAATCGAAAGATGGTGGACGACACGAAGAGCATGGCATGGGTCCAGCTGCGGCCAAGAAGTATATTGTAGTTGAGTTTAGCATCAACCACTTCCACTTCTACGTTGACAGTTTTTCCCTGTAATGTGATCGCTAGACTCTTGAGAACGCCCAGGGGTTTAGATTCCCGACCATCAAATGCCTAAAGGGAATTGGGAGATGACGACAGGGCTAGAGAGTCGATGGCCTTCCAGCAAGCGGAGGACATAACGCAGGTAGATGCACCCTCATCCACGATGGCCCTATGAATGTTCAGACCGTTAATCCTGACTTGAATAACCAGAGCGATTTGATGTGGAAGCCGGGGAGTGAAATTCTCCAAATCGAGGTGAGAAGACTCGAGTCGGCGGGATCAATGCCCCTGATTGCAGACAGTAAAGCCTTCCATTGCGAAGGACAACTTTGAAGAACTTCTAGCGTAGACATGGCAGACGACACCTATGCCAAATCCTCAACAATGCTGTAATGTTGAGCGGCACGAGCATTTGGATTATAAGAAGATCTTCGAAGGACACCTTTAGGAGGTGGCTTCACAACGGGTTCAAGAGTAGGCTTGTCGATTTCCAACAGACCAGAGACAAGTGGGGGAGGCGGCCCATCCGCAACTGCCTTCCCGGGTGCCTGCCGCGATTCGTTGTAATCCTTCGACCACGTAGCGACAAAGATAGGTGCAACACTCTTCACCATGAAACCCTGAGACCCAAACGGTGCAGATGGTGACAGCTGTTCGACCATCTGGGTCTGCTGAGATGGAAATGGCTCTTTTAAAACAGCCAGAGTCCCTTTAGGGCCCTTAAGAAGTTGACTAACCTCGGATCGTCGTGGACAATCCTTAGTATAATGGTCCCCTTCACAGATGAGGCAAGGGTACTTCGGTTTACGCTGGGAGCCATCCTCAGTACAAGATTTAGATTCTGGTTTCGGGGCATCAGATTTAGATTTGCCTTTGCCCTTCTTCTTCCCCTTGGAGGATTTGTCTGCAGGATTGGCCTGAACGGCATTCACCTCCGCGGTTTTGCTAGAATCGGATGAGGCAGGATTAGCAGAAGTATTATTGGAAGAATTAGCCTTATGCTTCCCATTCGAAGATTTCTTCGAATTCTGAGAGACAGAACCAATGACACCATCCACCGCAGGGGTAGGCAGAGCCTTAGAGGTTCCAGGCTGTGGAGCATCAGTCAAGATGTCATAAAGCGTGCCGGACTAAGAATAGACAAGATCCAGGTATTGGGCACGCGCAATGGCCTATTCCTCTGTCACACACGCTCCCATCGCAATATCCTGAGCGATTTTATTCACAAAGGAGGTGGTGAACCAGTGAGTCAATATCTGATCAGGTATGTGAAACTTGATCAGTCTACGATGGAGCCGCCACTCATGAATGTGATCTGAGATGTGAGTGGCTTTGTACTGCTTCAGGGAAGTCAGGAGGTGCGTCCCGGCTTCATACCGAACCGGTAACTGAAAATGCGTGAGGAAAGCCATGGATAAAGAATTGAAATCTTGGAAAATGCCACGGGGTAATTCTATGTACCACTTAGCAGAAGCTACAGTTAAAGTATGCTGGAAGAGGCGCAAACGGATTGAATCGTCGACCCAAGAGTTAGACGAACACCAAAGGTGATACGTCATCACATGCGCCTGGGGGTCCTCTCTAGGTTTTCCCTCGAACTTG
Organism: Pinus albicaulis; assembly: GCA_034641835.2. Taxonomy (NCBI): domain Eukaryota; kingdom Viridiplantae; phylum Streptophyta; class Pinopsida; order Pinales; family Pinaceae; genus Pinus; species Pinus albicaulis. The sequence continues at coordinate 1,072,826,682 of CM076574.1, forward strand.
GGGCAATCCCCTGGTATCTTGGTGGGAACCGAAGGCCAATACGGATTATGTAAAATCGGATCATTGGTCAACTTTGAAACATCCGGCAGCTCCAAGGTAGCCAGGAACGGAAATGGTGGATTAACCGTCATGCCAGGCCCAGGATGAGGTCCGGTACCCATACTCCACGATGGTTGTGAATATCCCTGCCCCCACGGGTTCTGTCCTGCAGGATTATGACCGTAGGGGGCGTAGGTCGTATAACCAGACTGATTTGGATGCTGGTAACCATAGTGTGGGGCTTGATAACCAGGGTACGGACCCTGATTATGTGTCGGCCCCGTATAAGCAGTGTTTGGATTTGGCTGCTGAGTGTAGGTAAAACCGGGTGGAGGAGGATAATACTGAGAGCCTCTGGGGTGGTTATAGTTCGGTTGAGACTGACCATGAGGATAATAACCACCCTGAGGATGAGTAGGCTGCTGAAAAGTGGAACCTTGCGGAGCCTGATATGTAGGGTGCAGCTATTGATTAGGCTGCGGCATGGAATGAGTCGGCTGTTGAGCAGGGTGAATGGAATGAGCGGGCTGCCCTGAATGAACAGGTTGAATCGACTGAGAGGGCTGACCTGAATGACCAGGTTGACCTGGATAGACAGGCGGTGCCGGTTGCGCAGGTTGACCTGGCTGTAAGTGAGCCCCAGGTTGCACCGGATGGGCAGGTTGGCCTGGAGGCGGGACACCGGGTTGTACCGGATGAGCCGGTTGGCCTGGTGGTGGAACAGGACCAGGTGCTTGCTGGAAACTGGTTTTACCTGAAGCAAAACCATAAGATGGTCCCGGCTGATATGCAACGTTAGAAACAACAGGATACTGTGGTTGCATGGGTAAAGAAGGCTAGATTTGCCCCCCAGGACCATAGATCAGTCCCGGTTGGTACCCCGGCTGAGGTTGGACAGGTTGACCAGAAGGGCTGTAATACTGTCCTTGCGGACTGCACGATGGCCCTTGCTGGCCCACAGGGTAGCCCTGGATGGGCTGCCCCTGTGGGTCATAAGGATAACCAGGTTGGCCTTGGAAGGGTTGCCCTTGCAGGTTATAAGCCTGGTGATGGGGTAAACCTTGAGCATAGAGGAAAGCCTCAGGAGCGGGTAGACGCAAAATCTCCTCGTGCTCGTCATACTGACCTGGAAAAGCATACATGGGAGTACCATCTTGTGCATAGTGTGAAAAATACGATCGGTAGGGATCTTGGGAGGACAGTCCAACCTCGGTGTTCGGCTGTTGCAAAGACAACCAATACTCCTCCGGAGAGATATTCTCCGGTATAGCAGTCGCTAGATAAACATCTTCAGGAGTTGGCCCAGCCCTAGTAGCAGATGCTGAGACAACAGGAGAAGAGGCGGCCACACAGACAGTGGGCCGGACGGGAACAGAAGTGACGGGTGTCTGAGGAGACACCCCGGGTGTAGTAGCAGCTGGCCTCGAAGCAGGAGATGATATTCCCATAGAGGCTGCAGCGGAAATGATCTGACCGAGAGATCTGTATCCCTGTGGTAAAGAAGGACTAGCTGTTGACATGTTAGCCAGCTCAGAGTTATCTCCCTGAAACAATCTTCGTGGGAAGAGCTGATAGTCTTCACCAGACGTTGGGATTTCCTCACTAGAATCACTCATGGTTGATCCTGCCGTTAAATCTCGCAAGAGACGGCGAGGACTAGGAGGAAATACAGCAGCAACAAAAGGCGAACCCGATGTAAGAGAAAGGAAATCAGCTCCTAATCTCAATTCAGACACAGGGTTCGAAAAAAGCCAATTGAACTCAACTGGTCCTCCAAAGGGTTGCTCAGCGAGAACCGGTCCCCCGTCAGGAAACTCGGAAACAACAGGCTGTTGCGGTTCAGCAAAGGATTGGGAAGCCTCTGAAGAATCGTCCATGTAAGGACTACCAGTAGACGAAACCGAAGGTTTCGCCACTGTGGCAAAAGACTAGAGAAAAAGAAGCAAACACACACACGGGCTGAAAAAGAGTCAAGACACATGATCAAACGGTCAACAAGAAATATATAAGTGGGCGTGTAATCGTGGGTGATTAATTTTTACCACATTGAAAAGTAAGAAACTTTACCGTTTCATGTTTTAAGAGTCGAGAAACGATAAAAGATGACTCTATCTCTTTCAGATTTGACACAAGCGTGAAAGGACAAGCACTTGACGGTCTTTTCAAGTTTAGGGAGTTAGAAAATACCAAATGACTGCTCAGGAAAAACTAGGCACAAAGGGTGGACCAAATATCCGTGAACTGCAATATGCACCTTGGTTTCAATAATGAAACAGAAATTGACCAAGGACTTTCCGTACGTGCAGGCAATCTCCCCAAATGCTGTGTTTGGTGTATCACGAGTATAGGGCGGCAAACTCGGCTTCCTATGGATAAAGGATTGAAAACCTAGAGGGGTCTCCCTTTATATACGCGACGGTACAGGGAGCACAAGTCCGTACTAGCGCTGTCTAAAGCCAAAAGGCGAGCGACAACTGCTAGGTTTAAAGACGCCGGAACACGTCTCTAGCCTAGAACACTAAATATGTTTCGTTAGATTTCAATGCTGCCTTAGGTTAATTGAATAAATTTTAAAGTTGATCTTCAATTAGGTTTCAATTTTCAGGCCCTATCGTATGTAATGTCTTAAAAGACTCTTAAATGCAAAGCTACATGCCATAGTCCAACATTTCATTCGATGAAAACTAGCTACAGAAGAGTTAAGAGCTTTTACACAAACGAAATGATCAGAAGACAAACAATGAGATCTCTAATGCAACTAATGAAATTGAAAACTTTTCATTCAAATCACTAATCACTAGCAAAATCGAAAAGATTACAATTTGCACTAATTAACCAAAAGCAAAAGAGATTTTTTTTTTGTAATTTTCAATGTTTGATAGCTAAATGCACTAAACAAACTGAAAACAAACGGAACAACTTGAGAAACGATATTGAGAGAGCAAAACGAACAAATTTCACTCAATGACACAAGCAATCAGATCCCAAATCGACCAAAGTCTCTCAAAACCAAGAAAAAGACTCAAAGGCTCCAATGGACCGTGTGATCTAGGCCCAAAGCAAGACCAAACGAAATTTGAATGAAGGAATGAGAAATCACCCAAAAATCGCAACAAAATAGTGAACAACTACTAAGAGGATGCGGAGGAGCAATCAGAAAGTCGACTGGACAAACGAAACACCAAAACTCCCAAGGAGGGCTCGATACACAAAGCCACTAGATGCCCTAGGGCTTAAAACGTGAAATCGATAGATAAAAGCAAACAACCAAAGGACGAAGGCAAATTCCCAGTCAAACAGGACCCCAACACACTCAGGTAGTCGAAAAATCAAGAAGAAAAGCACTGACCAGACCTAGAGAGCTCAAAACTGAGCAAACTCAAATACCCTACAGGAGTGGCGCGACTATAAGGCTGCAACTGGCGCCAGCAAGCAATTGGCGCAGGCTATACAAAAGCAACATGCACCAATTGGCGTGACTGTCGGGCTAAAAAGCGCGCCAGTCGAGTTTCTCAGCCAAAAACAAAAAATAACTACTCCAGAAGCAGATCAATGTAAACTAAGCAAACCAAGAAGCAAAAAACAACAAAAGAACCCAACCCAGAAGGCTAACCAAGCAAGGAAAATCATAAAACAATCAAACGAGACAATCCAAACGAGATAGTGAAGTCTAGACGATCCCCAGTGGAGTCGCCAAATTGTTGAGGAGGTAAATCCCCTCTGCGGACAGAGGCGATCCCTACTAGCCCAGCAGGGGTCTAGCAACAATCACAAAATGTTACGACGCAAGTTCCTAGTTACGAATGAAAAGACCAAAGATGGAGGCCTACCTGGAATCCAATGCTACGATCTGAAGAAGAGAGCGTTCCCGTTCCTCAACCTCGGCAGATCACGATCCTCCACGATCTCCGCGGATGGACACCTGCACATGCAAGAAACAAACAGATACAAGCATAAAATCCAGCATACGCAACTAAATATCAGTCAGAAAGGATACTACTCATATTAACATAATTGAAAATAGAGTGGAACCATAATTGTAATCATTCATTAAATAACAATCGAAAGAGATTACAACCAATGTTCTGATGTCGTGGTCTCCTTCGGATGGGTCTCCAGTCGTTCACGTCTCGCAAAGCTCGCCAGGGAAAGGGAAAACCTCTCCAGAGTCTCTCGACGATAGTCTCCTTACTTGAGTCGGCCTTAAGGGAAGAAAGAGGGCTCTTACAGCACAAAGGCTCTTGGGAATTTGGAGATTCAAAGCTTAGGCACTTCAAGAATAGCTTGCCATGGAATTGAGCAGGCTTTTATAGATGGGGAAGGAGGGAGTTGGGATCCCTATTATTGTGGGATTGGCCCTATCAACAAGGAAGGTTCCATGGGAGGTGGCAAACTACTTCGCTTCCATAGAACTCCCGCAGCCAAACCTCCCAACTCAAGATAGGCAATGGTTTCTGAGTTTGTTGAAACACAAATTCCGCCATCTTTATTTAAAAAACACTCCTTAAATTGGCTGGCGCGACTACTTCTCTGGGACAGAGCGCCAGTTGGCGTGGCGTCTTTGTAGGATTTTCCCCATTGGCGCGAGTGATGAACTGTCTGCCCGCGCCAATGCAAAAGGAGATGTTTTCATGATTTTTTGCAAGGAGATGTCTTTAGGGCAATTGAAGCTCATGCTTAGAGGAATGCTTTGATGATGTTTTCAAGGCATGATAATGTTCACAGGTCACAAAATGGGTCCTCCATTGTGCGGGATGGGGAATGGTAGGGTCGGTGACAAATTACTGTGTAACAGTCTACCCAAGCTACTGAAACATGAGCTCAATTTATAGGGAAATAGAGGTATTTTTAGATCCATGAAGAGGGGGATGGAATCCTCTCATGAAGGGATTTGAGCTCCATGGACCAAGGGATAAGATCCATGAGTGGAGGGATAAAGATCCATGAGTGGAGGGATAAAGCTTGAACTGATCGTGCCTCTAGAAGCTTCCAGTTGGGAGAATATTCGACCAGCTGGGCTTCTATAACTTACTTTTTCATTTATTTGACTTTTTACGGAGGTCTACAGGTTTTATAAGCAGAATGTGCAGAAGCTTTCGTAGGCTATAAAACAAGTATTCACGGTACCGCAGGCAAAGGCTAGGAAAAGTGCAGAATTAGACTTTTAAGGTTTTTAGTCAGATTTTCTCCATTTCCAATACTTGGTTTAGGAACATTGGGGTTTTTTATTTCTAAGGGAGCATGATATAGGTAATAATGAACCTATATAGACAGTCAAATTTCATGGTGACAATATAATGTGTAATAGATTTCCCCCTAAAGTGCGAAGTGTGAGGTTGTTCTAAAGAGTGAAGTGTTTTATCATTTCGAGGATTGGATTGCGGACGCACTCGTCTAAAACATATAAAAACATTCAATGAAAACATATTCAGATCTAAACTAACTACATGTTCTGATACAAAATGATTTTAATATTACATTAATAGTAGACATAGTATGGGCGCAACCATCTGTCATAAGTAGTCTACTATATTAGGAATAATAAAACTCCTCGCAGCCTGGATGGTGGAAACTAGATCTAGGGTCTTGATTTCCGCTTCCTGAACCAGTATGATTCTATCCATGAGATTGATTGTTTCGAAGTCAAACATGGTAGAAACCACTTGATTACCAATAAATGATGTGAATTTTTAACAAGTGTGAGAGAAACCACCAATAATTACAATGGTTCTCAAAGTAATCAGTACAATCTACGAAGTGTGAATGAATTATTTGTAGTCGAACACTTCATAGAATCATTCGATCGAAGGTCAATGATGCAACTTATCATCGAAGGCGAGAAACCTACCATTAGTGCATGCAGATTCCAAGGTACCGATAGGATTCTATATCAACTTTCTAGATGATGAGTTGTCATCGATAGAAAGTAATCCGTCATAGGAAAGCCCATGACATGAAACCATTAGATTGAGTTTTGAAGAAATATTTGCAAGGACTGACTCAGGGATGGTCAACGCGAATGGAGACAAATGTTTGCAATGAATGGTTTATTTGAACTGTCTCTTGAACACATAAAGACATTGCAAATGGTTTGGTGACAATTGAGCTAAAGCTAATACCCAAAAACCAGTTGAATAATTTCAATGTGGTTTGATTAACTGTTAGAAAAAATATTTTCCCAACCCAGGTACAAGTGTGACAAAGTGTCGTGCTCAAGAGTGGTATTCTAATTTTAAAACAAAGGTGACAACTGGATTCCTTTTCTCTCTCTTTTCCCCCACCATTACTGGTAAGTACATCTTTATTTTTGACAAGCTTGAGGAGGATAACATTTGCTTATTTGTGTAAGCTCATTCTTTGGATGAGTCCATCTTAGTATTAAAATCAAATCCTAAGAAGGAGTGGTTTGGTCCTATTTGTAATCGATAGGTCCTTTACTGTTAAGTTTTAACGAGTCTAGTATAGGAGAAACTCGATGTTTTTTCAGTTTTAGGGAGTCATAAGAAAAGTGTAATAAAACTCCGTGGTTGTAATTTTTCATAAATTTAGTCTCTCAAGCCTGAAAAAGGATAAAATAATACAAGAGAGAACTCTATTGACCATGATTAGTCAACCTATACCTTTTTTGTAAATATCCATTTCAGTCCGGAAAAGGGGTAAACTTATACTTAAAGGATGACTGATCATTTCCTTTAATGAGTTCTAATAGTCAAGTACTCGGCGATCTTTCATATTTAGAGAGTCTGAAAAGGGCTTAAAAGATAACTCCAGGGTTTCTATTTTTCATAATTTTCAAGAGCCTGAAAAAGTGATAAAAGTGTACTCAGCGTCAAAACAATTCTTTTCACCAAAAAACCTGTATTCTGTACAAAACACAAAATATTAAACATACTTGTTTCCAAGAATTAAAAACATTGAAAAATAACTTTTTAAAGTGAATATATATATATATATATATATATATATATATATATATATATATATTATACATTCAAAAACTATAAAAAGGAGTTTAACAAATTCATTTTCACCTTTTGACTTCAGAGTAGTAAATTTCAAAGCTTTTGGCAAAAACGTTTCGGAGTCAGTATCGAGAGAACATACTACTCAAGTCATGATTCGTCAAAATTAGGTAATCCACAACATCTTAATCTTCATTTCTATCTATTTCAATTCTCTTTTTTGGCTTTAAATTCATTTTTTGGGGAGAAATTATGTTAAAAAATGTGCTCTTGGGGGTCTGCAGGTCATGTGTGCGCTACCTGTGGACCCCGATAATTTTCTAAAAGATAATTATCGGGCTATTGTAGTTTTTGTGTAGATCTCGTGTGGACATCGGTACTGTCTCTGCACAAAAACTGCAGAGACGCCATGACCGTATAAAATTTATAAATTTTCTCAAAAAATGGTTAAAGTTTTTCACTCCAATGGTTTTTAACTTTTAAATATGTTCATTTGTAGGTTATTTCACCATGCTAGAGTGGAGAGAATGTGAGCATGAGGATATAGAAAATGAAGCTATGATTGATCCTCAAATAATGCAAGTGTTAAGAAATTGTGGTTTATATAAGTTATGGGCGATTCAAGGTATGAGGAAACATGTAGAGTTGATGACATGGTTAGTAAACACATGGGATGTTCACGGTCATTACTTTATCAATGAATACCATCAGCTCGAAATCGAGCTCGATGATATTTATTTCCTCACTGGATTATCCAGAAGAGGAGAAAACATATCCTTTTTTGGAGCTAGATAGGGTGGCCTACCCATTACTAGTTACAAACAACCGTTTTGTAGTGATGTAGTAGATCCAAAGGATAATCGCATAGACATAAAACCTATCTTGCGACTAGATCTCAAATTAATTGCATTCACAGTAACCAGGTTGTGTGGAAATGCGGCTGCACATGTAGCCACTAAATCTCAAATGCAGGCCACATTAGAGTGTTTCAGAGGCACCATTTTCAACTGGTGTGAACGAGTATTGCCAACATGAAAGGCCAACTAACTAGAGCAAAGAAAGAAAAGTAAAAAATATTTGGTTATGACACCATCTTGATTTCTTTTGCTTTGGAGAGAATCCCACTTTTCGCCCCTCAGTTTATTCCAGTAGATCGTGGGGAGCCTAGTGAACCTCGAATGGTACGTTGGGTTGCATTAATTTATGCCATGATGGTGACGGAAGTCTAGTGGTTCAGTTCACTCCGACGTACTTTATGTGGCTGCATAACCTAGTCTTCACAATTGAAGACTTACCTTATGCGGGTTTAGATTTCAGAGATGATCCTGAGATGTCCTTGCTTCCAAGAGTGGGACAAATCAGGTAAGCGAACTATTTTGATGTTTTTTAAATATATATATATATATATCTTGTGGTGATGCTATAGGCTCTACTTGTCGCCTTTCAAAGCAGCGAAGTGTAGCTGGTCATCGTGGACCAACATCTGCATTTAAATTTTGTTATCACTATTGGACGATAATATATATATATATATTATCGTCCAATAGTGATAACAAAATTTAAATGCAGATGTTGGTCCACGATGACCAGCTATATATATATATATATTATCGTCCAATAGTGATAACAAAATTTAAATGCAGATGTTGGTCCACGATGACCAGCTACACTTCGCTGCTTTGAAAGGCGACAAGTAGAGCCTATAGCATCACCACAAGATCAGGTAGTAGAGATCCTAACTGATATGGAACACAATCTGGAAATGTTGACCATAAATATTCCCGAGACAGGGACATATGATATTCCTCTCCAGCTTGAGAGACATGTTACGGGTGTACCAGGATAGTTTAGGAGATTCCTGCGCAAGGTGGCGCGTGCCATAGTCTACTACCATGATCATCATGACAGATAGTGAATGATCATTGTGGATTGACATTTTTTTATTTTTTTATCAGTATATATTATATCATACGGTGTTTAAACCTATGATCATAGACGATGTAATATTTTTTGAAAAAAAAAAATCTTTATGATATTACTACTTTCTCTACGTATCTTGTTCAATATCTATCGAATGTTGTTTTGGCTTACTGTTTTAATGTTGCAAATGTATATTTAGAACACAATTAGCTAATGCATCAGCCAATGTGTTTAAATTTCTTGAAATGTGTTGATATTCGATGTAATCAAACTGTCTTTCCAAGAGACGAACCTTCAAAAGTAATCTCATTAAACCTAGATTTTTAATTGCATATTCACCATTTAAATGTAATACAGTGAGTTCTGAATCCAACCTAATGATCAAAATTCGAATACCGAATGAAATGGAATCAAATAATAACTCAATAATTGCGCTATATTCTGCAATATTGTTCGTTGTTTGACCAAGGCTTACCCCATGCATAGAAACTAACTCATCAATGGATGAATAGATAACCAAGGATGTGGAAGAAATATTTCGTGTACTACGAAAGGCACCATCAGCAAAACCAATGTACGTTTAAAGGGATGTCGACATCTGCAATATCAAGAGTAATCAATATAAGCAGTGATAGTAGTAAAAACAAACTTAAACTAGGCACACTTATCTAATCTAAGGAACACTATCTAAAAAGTAACTAATGTACAAATGAGATCTTCACATGAGATTCAAACATAATATCTCTTAAGATAAAGACCATTTCCGGGCTTATCTAAAGAGACCCTGTCATAATCAGTCAATTCATAGGCCCCTTTTGCAAGCACTCACTTGACAATGTAAGGACCATGCCACATCGGTTCAAATTTCCCAGCACATTATCTTGATCATATACTAATACTAGGTCACATTCTGAAAAAACACGAGTAACACTTCGATCATACTGAGCTTTCACACATTTTTTATGAGCTTCAGTAGCTAATCCAGTGGTGCACCGAGTCTCATCCAATTTTGCTAAGTACAAAAAGTGTTTTTCCTCTTCAGAGGTAGCTGGTAGTAACTCAATGGCTAATTGGATTGACGGTATTTTGCATTCAATGGGTAACACAACTTCCAAACTGTTTACCAATTGAAAAGGAGTGAAACCTGTAGTAGTTTTTACTGAGGTTCGGTATTCCCATAGTGCTAGAAAAAGCATGGTATGCCAATTTGATTTGTGAGTTCTGATAATCCATTTAATCATAGTCGTTAAAACCTTGTTGATGACTTCAACTTGACCATTAGCCTGCGGGTAATATGGAGTAGGATTATCATGGCGTAGGCCAAGCTGATCAAAAGTTCGGTCATCATTATATTTCGAAAATGACTCCCATGGTCTGTGATAATAGCTTGGGGTACACAGAAACGATCAATCACATGATTGCATACGAATGTAGCTGTAGTTTTTCCATCTGCTGTGAATGTATTCATCGAATCGGCCCATTTGGTAAAGTAATCTAGTGCAAGAATAATATACCTAGGCCCCCCGGCCGAGTGAGGGTTACATGTAATGAAATCAATGCCCCATTTTGGATAAGGACCAACAACAATGATTTGGTGAAGAGGAGCTGGGGGCACACGCATATTTCGATAAGAAATTTGACAGTTATGGCATTTTTGGACCGTAATAATACAATCTCTAAACAACGACGACCAAAAATAACCAGCGCACAATATATTTTGGGTTGTGAAAACCCAGACATATGACCACCACACGCTTCAGAGTGGCAGACATTCAAAACCCTTTCAGCCTCTTCGTGAGTTATACAATGTCGAAAAACAAAATCTGCACGACGACGTTAAAGAGTGTCCCCAACTTAGAGATCACAGTTGTCTTACGTAATAATATGTAGTGACACAATATTTGGACAACTTGAACTGCTGCCAAATCCAATTTCTCCACATGCGAGTATTTAATTTCGGTTGGGTTAAGATTCTGAATTAGATAATAAATCACATGTTCAGTGTGATATTCATCTTCTTGAACTAGAACCATTCCAATGGTGGAATCAGAGACTGCTAAGTATAAAAATTAGTCTTGGTCATAATTGGGAGGATGTAATAATGGTGCATGGGTAAACACATGTTTTAGAGCATAAAAGGATTGATCAAAAATCTCATCCCAAATAAAAGGAACATTTTGTTTCAACAACCGGGGATAAACTTTTGTTAACTCAGCATAGTTTGGGATAAACCCACGTAGAAATTTTGCTTTCCCCTGCAAAATTTGGAGTTGGTGAAGTGTGGAAGGAGGAGGTAAATTAATGATGGCCTCAACCTTCAAGGGGTCGACATGAATGTCGCCTTTTGAAATGATGAATCCCAATAATCGTCCTGATTGTACACAAAAAAACACATTTGTGCAGGTTCAAACGAATCTTGTAATGCCTACATCGCATGAAAATAACTCTAAAGTGAATAGAATGATCGTCCCTATGTAATGAATGAGAAGGTAAATCATTCAAATAAGGTTGTACAATATGTTTGATATCATGAAAAGCATAAGACATGGCCCTTTGAAAATTTGCACCAACATTTTTTAATCCGAAAGGTAATTTGAAATAAGAAAATGTCCCCCAAGGACATATAAATGTTGTTTTTGGTTGATCAGCAGGGAGTATTTTGATTTGATTATATCTAGAAAATCCATCCATAAATGAGAATATTTTATTTCTCGCACAATCATCAATGATTTAGTCGATACAAGGGGTAGGATAATTGTATTTTGGACATTCTTTATTAATATCCCTATAGTCAACACATACTCGTATAGTCCCTTGATTATTTGTAACAAGAAATATATTATATACCCAAACTGTTAATGGAATTGGATAAATAAATCTTGCGCGCAATAATTTTTCAATTTCAGCTTTAATAGGGAAACTTTTCCTGGATGTATCAGACGTAATCTTTGTCTAATAGGTTTAGCATCTAGGTATGTCTGAATTTCATGAATGATAATTCTTGGATTGATTCCTGGCATCTCTTCGTAATACCAGGAAAATATGTCTCGGAATTCTTGAAATAGGGCTTTATATGTATTAATCTCATCAATGGTACAAGAAGCGTCTCTATGAATGTTTTCAAAAATTACAGGTTTAACTAATATGTAGATAGGAACAATTGTAGAAATGTTTCCCAAATTAATCTCAGAATCCAAATTCGTAATCGATATGGGATTATGTGGTCCCTTGACATATTAAATTGTAAAAATAGATGAAAAATCACTTTCAAACATATCAAGTTCGGGTAAAAATGAAGATCTACGATGTAGATCATCCCAAGGTAATTCATCCATTGATAAAAATTCTTGAATAATTTCATTAGTGTGAAATACTTGATGAAAGGGATCAGAAAGTGATGTCATGGATAAGCTTGATAGTGAAGAATATTCTTCAGCGATCACACTCATTGGATTAGGAGTTGTTGATAGAGTTTCAGAAAATGACTGTACTGCTACTTATGCCATCTCAAACGGACTCAAAGGCATCTTGCCATTCAAAGAATCTAGTTCTGACGCTGAAGGCACTATCCATGTGTCATCGAATGGTATAGTACTTGATTAAATCATATTTATGTTGGCAATGGTACGTGGTACGTTGGGTGGAGGCATAGAAAAAGTTCCCATCAGAGCAGAGTCCTTTACTAAACCTACACCAACATCTTCATATGGGATAGTTGATTTTCCAACATGTTGGATACTATCATTAGAAGAAGGGTCGGACGAATATGGCAACTAATCAATATTCACAATCTTTCCTTTATGAGGAAACATGATTAACCGAAAAGCGGATGAAACGACAACAATCATGACATAAGACCAACTTCAACCCAAATTAAGGTTATAATCTAAAGAGGCATCAACAACTTCCACATCTAGATTAATAGTTTTTCCTTCTACTTCTATAGGTAGATCCTAGAGTATTCCATATAGATGGAATCCTCTTCCATCAAAGGCTTTAAGGATCGTCAGATATTGGTTTAGTGTTGGAGAACCAAGAGATTTCCAACAGTTTAATGACATTATGAACGTGGATGCCCCCTAATCAATTACAGTACAAAAGCAACGTCTGTTTTTTACTATTACTGGAATCTGAAAAGCCATCTGATGAGGGAGTCTATGTGTAAAATTTTCTAAATCGAAGACTATGAGGTTAGAATCCTGAGGATCAATAGCTCCAATAGCTGATAGTAGCAATTTCCTTTGTGCTGGACATGATTGTAGCACTTCTAAGGCCGACATTATTGAGGGGGAAATCGCCAAGTCCTCAACAATGTTGCAGTTCTGAGCAGCTCTCGCGTGTGGATTAAAGCTGATTTTTGAAGTACACCCTTTGTAGGAAGTTTAATTACTAGATTAGGATTAGGTTTCTCGATACGAAGTGGATCAAAAATTGAAGTAGATACGGTTGGTGTTTGAGTAAAATTTTCTATCTCTTTACCATTTATAGGTTTTCTACTTCCATAGTCTTCTGATCGAGTCGTAACCATCACCTCAGACATCACCAAAATATCTGTCGATGAATTCGAAGAAGATCCTATCATTTTGCTATCTTGAGTAGGAAAAGGATCCTTCAAGACAGCGGGTGTGGATGAACCTTTGACAAATTTAGAGACCTTGGACCGAAGTGGGCACTCTTTAGTAAAGTGGTCCTCATCACATATAAGACAAGGATATCAAGGTTTTTTTTTATCATCATTGGGTTCATTCTTTTCTTTTTTCTCTTTTGGAGACGTTGTTTGTTTGTTTTATTCTTACCTTTCTTCTTATTACCTGCTTTAGTTTTAGTTGTAGATGAATCTACAACATGAATGTCGACAGAAGTTTCAAGGGAAGAATCTCCTTTTGGTGAATCTGGTAAAGTTATGATAGGAGAAGTAGTTTTGGAGTACTTCTTCTTATTATTGTTAGTGCTAACTAAACCAATTACACCATCTGCTGCAAGAGAATCCGAAGGAGTTGCAGTTATCTGACCAGGACGTGGTAAGTCAAGAATTTTCTCATATAAAGTACCAGACTGTGTATATACAAGGTCTAAGTACTGAGCTTGAGAAATGACCTGTTATTACGTAACTACACGTCCCTTAGCCACATCTTCAATGATCTTTGGAAGCAATGATTTAATAAACCATTCTTCCAAAATATGATCTGGAATAAAAAAATTTACTAAACATCTTCTACGTCTCCATTAATGTATGTGATCTGATATGTATGTATATGTAGATTGTTTTAGTGAAGTCAAAAGTTTCGTGCCATCATCATATCGGACTGAAAAATGAAAATGTGTTAAGAAAGTTGTGGCTAAGGCATTGAAATTGTTGAATGAGCCACGTGGTAATTCAATATACCATTTTGCAGCTAAACCGATCAGTGTTCTCTGAAATATTCTTAATTGAATGGAATCATCGATTAATGAGTTGGATGCAGACCAGAGGTGGTAAGTCATGACATGGTTCGAGGGGTCCTCTCCTGATTTACCTTCGAACTTAGGGATATCACTAGGAAACTTATTTGGCATCATCGGCCAAAACGGAAGATAATAGATTGGATTGTTTGTTAGTTGCAATAAATCAGGTAAATCCAAAGTTTCTATGAATGGAAACCGACAGTTAGGGTCCTGCTGAGCAAATTGATAACCTTGCTGAACTATACCGGTACTAGGAGGAGGATATCCAGGATATCCTGAAATAGCCTGTGAATTTGGGATTGGAATGCCTCCCGGATAACCAGTATTAGCCAGACCATACTGGGGTTGAGTTGGTATCTGATATGTGTACCTAGGGTACGGTTGATGCTGGTATACTGGATTATGTGCTACAGTTCCATATTGATACTGCCCTTGTTGTGGTTGATAAACAAACTGTGTTTCGCTTATAACAATTGTACTCGTACCAGGTTGTCCCGTACGCATCTAAACAATAGTATGAACTGTGGGTCCAGGTTAAGGAGCAGATACTTGAGGGATTTGTTGTGATACTTGAGGGGCTATAGGAATAGGGGCTGCAAAAATTCCAAGGATAGGTGTGGTAGGTTGAACAGAAGTTCATGCAACAATTTGAGGTGGAGTTCTAGGTGTACTCGGACCAGGCTGCTGAACAGTACTAGGTGCAGATACCTGTGGTATAACTTGAAGCGTAGGTTGGACAGGTTGCTGGATTTGACTGTAACCAATTGGTTGACTAGGCTGATTATAAGGTATTTGCACGTTAGGTTAAAAATTATGTTGATTCAGTGATGGATTCCACACTGTGTTTACTCCAGAATATGGAGCTCTCATTGAAGGTTGTGCTGTGTAATATGGACCATAACCAGGTTGATAATTTGGAACGTAAGTTTGATAGTTGACTGGATAATTTCCAGTAATAGGTTGACCTCCTTGAAACAATTGTTGTTCCGGATAGACCTGCGGCCCTAAAGGAGACTATTATCCTTAGAAATATGGTTGTCCTGGCATAGGGTACTGTCCTTGAAGACGTTGCTGACCCTGAATTGAGTACTTCCCTTGCGGTCAGGGAAAATTTGAAGGATGGAAAATTATTTTGAAGTTTAAAAAATTGGCGAACCTCACTAGTCCCTAATATGAAAAATATAATTTTTTTATTGATTTATTTGTAAAATTCTTCAAATTTATAATGATATTATATATTTTTTCTATATAATGTTGGCTATTTTTAAGGTAAAATAGTTTTATATTCTAAAATTTGGGCGAATCACTTTTATAAAAAAAATGGAAATTGGAAAATCTTTTGTTGGGAAAAAACATGGAAAATTAGCCCACCTCCGAATAATAGCCCCTAAAACTTTCCATGCTTGAGGTTGATATTGTCCTTGAGGTATTCACCACGTCATGGTAACTATGCAAAATCTTGGGAAGGCCTGGAAGTGCTAGGCTCACCAGTTCATCATCTGCTATGGTCACACCAACACTTCCAACCTCATCTCGACATTGACATAACTTCGCCAAGTATGTTGGTACTGTCTCGCCGTCCCCCTTCTTGATTTTCTCAAGCTTTCCCTTCAGCGCCAACTTCCTTTGGTCATTTTTGTTCTAAAATAGATATGTCAAGGCCTTCCAAATTGCATATGGAGTCGCATTTCCATGGAGACTCGAGACAATGTGATCTATAACTCCCTCTAATAAGATCTTCCTCGCCCTTGCTACCTTCTTTTGCCAAAAATCAAGAAGAGCGATGTTTGCTATTGCGGGCTTGGGAATATCATTATCAATGAATTATTTCAACCTATTTTCCTCTACAACTTCCTCCATTATGTATTTCCATGCGATATAATTAGAACTGCCCTCAAGTGCATATTCTAATCCTAATCCATTGAAAGCCATCATGATCTGCTTGTCTCTCCAAAGAAAGTATCTGCAAGTTTGAATACTGTTCAACAAAAACTCAATTTCTTCTCCACTATTGTGATTCCTAGTGCTCTGATACCATGTGGAAATTATACAAACAATATGTATACCAATGGTTTCAATTTGATCATGCAATATATTAGAGAAAGATACTAAATCCTTCTACAATTAATTTTCCGAAATTAAATGTGATCGCACAATCCCACCAAGTAAGAGAAAGAAAATCAATCCACAACACAAGATATTTTTCTATGGAAAGCTTGCTGCTCAAAACCCCTCTATCCCTATTGTATAATGAACCAAGGAATCATGAAACAATGCAAGTCACGTGTGCTCACCATAACCTCATACACTCTACCAATTGTCTTACACTGATCCGAACAAAATCGACCAACACTTTGCCAATTTCTTGCCTCTTATCATCCTGCCTTGCTTACGAAATCCCTAGGAAATTAATCCCTATTAAATAGGATAATTATCCTTCCTTGACTGTGCAATACATCATGGGAATCCCATGGTGTATATAATTGCGCCCAAGAAATTTGTTATAAATACAACTGATAGATAACTTCCCTTTAACCTTCGTCTCAACTGGGTCTTCATCAGAATTGACATGCATGTAACTATTAATAGTAAATCATCGGTCACTTGAAAGATCAATACATGTGAATTAAATTTGATTTAATTCACTTCACATCTCACTAGTGCAACAATCAATTACAACTAGTTAGACCGAATTTAACTCACTTAATTGAGTTAACTGATTTCTCACGCATTAAACTAATACACTAACTACAACTTGGACTCTAAAATAAATAGAATGACTCTACATGCCTCACCAACCACCCTTAACTCAAATTTCATGATCTAACTGAGTCTATCACACTCAGTTAACTATTACAAGTGATTATGAGATAAGATTACAATTTATTGTCTAATTTATTGAAGGGATAAATAAATTTGACACACATTTCTTCAAATTTAATTAAGAAATAATTAAATCAAAAGCCTCCATGGTAGCCATTTCTGGATGCCATTTTCTAGATGTTGTTTCTGGATGCCAATTTCACTGTTTCAACATAAAATTTAACAAATCGTGAGAAGTTTTTTGAAATTAACAATTACGAAGAAAGAAATATGGTTAACATTGTTGAAATAACAATAGGTTTCTAGGTTAATTTACAATTATAATTATAAGTACATGGAAATTAATGAGAGAATAAATTGTTTTGAGAACCACGACTAGGATAAATTCCTCAAATAAAACCTGCACACTTCATTTAAGCTAACATCTCTATCAAATCTAATGGAAAACCTGCATATCAAGTCAAATATATTAAACACTTATAAAATAAAACCCTATTAAAAATTATGAAGATAAAAAACTTAATGATGAACCTTGAACCTGTATGTTCAATAGACAGAGGGAACCAGAAAACCACCGAAGCATAATTTCTTTATTAGAAGGAAATTTGAGAAACACCGAGATGTGGAAATGTGTTGAATTTCTTTTGAGCAGTGTCCTCATTTCCTTTTGTATGAATTTAACAGTTGTTTCATTTTAACATTGTGAAATAAAACTCAAAAATATCCATGATTGCATATTGTGAAATAAAACACAAAAATATCCATAATTCCATAGTTCAAACCTTCAACATAAATGTTATTGTTCATATAAAAAATATAAATTATTTATTTAATAAATGTAAGAAAAAATCCATAATTCCATAGTTCAAACCTTAAACATAAATTTTATTGTTCATATCAAAATTCTAAATTCATTATTTCCTAAATATAAGAATATTAAGATACGAGACAAGTTGTCCTTTTCTCTATTTAAACATTTAGATCATAACATAATTGAGCATGATTGTTACACAAAAACTATTCCAATGCATTAAACACAATAAAAAGAGACGAGATAATCTAGATAAGTGAACCCTAATTTTAGCACTGGAGAATTAATTAATAAATCGTGAGAAGGTTGTTGAAATTAACAATTACGAAAAAAAATATGGAGAACATTGTTGAAACAACAATAGGTTTCTAGGTTAATTTACGATGATAATTAAAAGTACTTGGAAATGAGATAAGGGAATGAATTTTTTGAGAACCATTGGAAATGAAATAAGGGAATGAATTGTTTTGAGAACCATCGGTAGGATAAATTCGTCAAATCCAACCTATGCACTTCATCTAAGCTAAACTCTCGATCAAATCAAATGGAGAACCTGCATATCAAATCAAATCTATTAAACCCTCATAAAATAAAACCCTATTAAAATTTATGAAGATAAAAAGCATTGAATGATGAACTAGAGAACCATCGATGCCGAACTTCTTTAACGAAATGAAATTTGAGGAACACCCATATGTATAAATGTGTTAAATTTCTTTTGGGCACCTCCCTCATTTCCTTTTATATGAAGTTTCTCTTGTGGAATCTAAAGATTTGTTAAACTTTAACATTGTGAAATAAAACACAAAAATATCCATAATTCCATAGTTCAAACCTTAAACATAAAGCTCATATGAAAATTTTAAATTCATTATTTCCAAAATATGAGAATATTAAAATTACATTTATCGATTATTTAATGATATGATTTATATGAATATAATGTGATTTACTATATAAATATTACTTTTACAAATTATTTTATCTTATCATTTATATGATCATATTATATAAAGAAAGGGTGATTTTTTTATTAATATGGTAGGTTACAATCGATAATATCCCCTTTCTTGATCCAGTCAAAGTGGATAGAATTGACCCATGGTATTTCTTGATGGTATTTTCCCATGCTATTGACCCATGGTATTTCTTGTTGGTATTGATCCATCAAGCCTATAAAAGGGGAGAGAAGCTAGGCATTTAGGGCATTCTGGATTATGTATTTTATTATGTTTGGGTTGAGAACCTGGCCTGGCCAGTTCTTTTATTGATCCCGGGATGAAAACGTATTGACCCATGGTATTTCTAAGTAGCCCGTCTATAAAAAGAGGAGGAGGAATGAGAGCAACTCATGGAAAATCAAATTGGGATCTTTCTTTGTGATATTTTTGATGGCTCAGGCGAGTTTTCAAGAGAGGATTTCAGGTGAGATCCTCAAGCTTCCTTCAGTGAGATTTGAGAATCTCACCCTAGTAAGCAAACCCAACTTCGGTGGTTTCTCTGATCACCCTAGCTGGTTTAGTTTATTTTATTTCTTCAGAAAAGGGATAATTGTCCATCATTTAATTTTCAGTGTTAATATTGTGCCAAGCTCATGATTCCACTTTACCGTGTGATTGCCCACCTTTCACGCATGGTCAAAATACCTTGGGCTGAATAGTAATAAAGTGTTCTCTTGAAGTCCATTTATGTGTATTTAAATGGAGATTCATAATACATTGTATGCACCTTTATGCTTATGGAGTTTATGGATATTTTAATCATGCACCTTTATGTATTTTATGGATATGGGTATTATAATCAAGTTTGTGCTCATATTATTTTATGGCATTCTTTCCATATATTAAGAAGTATGTTGCTCTAGTTTGTAATTTTATCAAGCATCATTACAAAAGGGTGACATTTCTTTACTGAAGCATATCATAGTGGTATCAGAGCTATGCATCCTTCCAGCCTGAGAGTTTTATGCAAGGAACTTCAGTGAAATTTAATTTTCACCCTAGCCAGCATTTCTCACTTCGGTGATATTTATCACCCTAGTTGGATTTTTATTTTTCAGTAAATTATTTTATTGGGAGACATAAGTGAAGGGAAAATCATTTATATGTCTGTGGGTTAAATTTGTGAAAATATTTGAAGGCATGATTGAAAAAATAATTTATAGCTTGTATATAGCCTCTTATGAATAAATGTACCCATGATATTTATTCATGTGTATGGAAGATTCATATCTTTCTTGAAAATATGGTCATTGTTGAAAGGCTGGAAAATTATTGCTAGATAGGGATCATTCCCAGGTTTCTCATTAGCTAAGTATTGAGATCCATTGATGCCAATGTCGTCATTTTATTTTTGGAAACGCCACAAGAATCAAAATAATGATATATCATTTGATTCTCTGGGCTACAATATTTTTGTGGATCAAAGATGGCAACAACATACAAATCAGAAGCAAAAGCACAACAACAGGCCTTTCTCTTGAAAGGTCCATGTTATCCTTTAGCAGTCAAAAGATATCTGGAAGGAAGATGTAACAAGCAAGTGTCTCTTCGAACTTGGATCCAAATTGCAGGGTACAAAGTCAAAATATGTTCTCCTACAGCTAGACACATTAAATTCGGCTTTGAGCTTGATAGATAAGTCAGAATGGGAAGGGTCAAGTTGGGCCTTGAAGCCATCCATGCTTGCTTTGATACAACCCAGGTTCTTGGAGCATTCTTGTGAAAAGGTTAGACTCATGGTCGCCTCTTGTCTCAGTAAAATCATAGCCTTAATAGCACCACTATTGCCCTACAATGATGACATCATGAGGAGGAATTTTCGGGTAATGGTAGAAGCTCTCCAAGGGTTGGAAAACACCACCATTCTTAATTTTTTCCAGAAGCGCACAATTTTGGAACGCATGGTGAAATTCAGATTTGGTATGCTTATGCTAGATCTAGAGTGTCATGATTTAATCCTTCAGATGCTCCAATACTTCTGCAATGGAATTACAACGTCTCATCCAAACTACATCAAAACAGACATGCAAAAGATCATGTCTCTGATCTTAGGAGAATATAGGGCCATCTGCGAACAATTGAGATCCAAATTGTTGGCCATTTGGAAGAAGGAGATAATTGCATCACCTGCTGCTTATGAACTAGTTGAGGGGTTGATCAAACAAAGCATCAAACTACTTAGAAAGAAGTTAACCAAGGAGGAACTAACAAAGATTTGTGGAGATAGCAAGAATGAACTAAGGAGGAAAGGCTTATGCTTTGTATGCAAGGGAGTTTGGGCACTTGACCATTCATGTCCAGACAATAAGGAGGCAACAAGGATAGAAAAAATAGAGACTTCTTCAGATCATGAGAATTCATCCATTGATGGGTTCGTTGGTTTTCAGGAGAGGACCTATGAAGGATCTGAGCAGTCAAGTACAAATGGTGAGCAACAACACCATGCTCTTCAGAGAAACTTGCAGGACAAGCTAAGCAGTCAGCTTGACAAAGTACATGACGAAAGGAAATATGCAATTCCTCCTGATGATGTGGTAGTTGAATCTATAAATACACCAAAGGAAATCCATAAAGAGTATGGGAAATAAGGTATAGACGACACTCCACCAGTACATCCATTTTTGACAACCAGAGAAGAAGAACAACTGATCCTCACATGTGAAGAGGTCCAGGATGAATACACCCAAGGAGAATCAAATGAGGAGAGGATCATGCATTTTCAGGAAAGGATCATGCATTTCAAGGCAGATCTTATGTTGTTGAAGCAAAGAGTCTGGATAGTCCGAGACACTGTCTTATAGGAGAACAGAAAAATTGAGGAACTCATAGGGAAATGTGCCAAATCATCGACCAAGCTGTCGAGTATTGAGGAACAACTCAAGTCCCTCACAAGGCCGCATAAGGAGTACAATTGGGAGTCCCATAGCAACGCTCTACAGGAATACATAGATAAGGCTTGCAACACCAACAACCCACCTTTATACATCGAGAAGAGAAGGGCAGAGTTCTCCAAATACATCATGTTGGGTAACCAAGTACAGCAACATGAATTGAGCATCAAACAAAATCAACATATTAGATTTGCAGATATTCATCCCTCCCTAGGTATGGATTGGCGAGAGATTATGAGTAGGTATTCTATCGATAGGTTGATTCTTTGGAGGATACTCACAGCCGAGGGCATATTGCAGCTTGGGCCCTTTGGTGCGGGCAGTGATGAAGGGCTAAAATGGTACCATAACCCACAGGTCCCAGGATTTAGGTGGCATTGGGATCCGGGAGAATCCATTGGGGAAAGGATTGTTTGGGATCCAGGTAAATCTATTGAGGGGAGGATTGGTCGGAGGATTGTTTGGGATCCAGAAATTGAAGGATCCATTCAGGACCATTCAACATGGAGCACGTATCGGATTGTATGGGATCCTGGTATTAATGTACAAATACTTCTGTTGTGGATAGAAGTGGATTGCTTGAGGACAAGCAATTTTTGGGCGGGAGGATTTGTAATATCCCCTTTCTTGATCCAGTCAAAGTGGATAGAATTGACCCATGGTATTGACCCATGGTATTTCTTGATGGTATTTTCCCATGCTATTGACCCATGGTATTTCTTGTTGGTATTGATCCATCAAGCCTATAAAAGGGGAGAGAAGCTAGGAATTTAGGGCATTCGGGATTATCTATTTTATTAAGTTTGGGTTGAGAACCTGGCCTGGCTAGTTCTTTTATTGATCCCGGGATGAAATCCCCGCGGTGATGTTTATGTGGTGGATCCATCCAGGATTCACAAGTGGGCTTAAATTTCTTATATTTTTTGTGTTCTGTGATGTGTTGATTTATTTAAAATTTGATCCTCGGGATATTACACAATCATAATGCCACTTTATTATTAATACCCTTTACAAGAATGGCCAACAAATACCATCATGATGTGGATTTATTATTAATGCAGATTACATGCAAACCACATCCGATGGCACCATTTGAATTGCAAGTTACATAAATTTTTCTAATGTAACTCACACATCGTAATAGACAAACATACTTATAACACACATCATATAATTTATTTTAAATTATTTTCTTTTTTTATTTATTTAATTTGTTTGGTATGTTTTTTTTGAATTCTTGGTAATCTAATCTTTCTTCTTTTTCCCTATATTCATTAATTTATTCTATTTTTATTTTCTTATTCTTAGTTTTTATTATTAAAACTTATTGGAAAACCTAATATTATTGTTAAACATAATACAAAAATTTAAAACATAAAACCTAAAAATTAAAATGTAAAAACTTAAAACTTTAAGCCAAATTTAACAACAATCATTACTCAAGTATTTGCATCATAGAATGTCTTAAGTAAAGTTAAAAAATTAGAATTTAAAACTTAATATTTTTATAAACACGTGGAGAAAAACTTAAAGAAAATTAAAACAATACAAGTTACTTAGTAAACTCATTGTGTTTAATTACATTGTCAACTCAGTGAAACAATGAAGAACCATTGAATTTAAGCTATTAAAAAAAACTTAAAATTAATTATATGCTAATTAATTTCACATTTATTTACTTTCGTATTGAGTTGTTTTTCTAAAAAACTTCCAATTTAAAATATTATAAAACAAAAACCTAAAAACACACAAAATAAAAACCAACAATGGCTATGAATGGGCAATGTCGTGGCATTATTAATAGAGTTCAATACTAGATATCTTCATTAATAATTTTCATTCTATAGAAATAATAAGCATACTCAAGCACTCACTTTATGAACATTTTCAATTGGTATAATAGAGTTCAATACAGATGGCTTCATTAATAATTTTTTTTCTATGAGAATGACAAGCACACTCAACTACTCACTTCATGAACATGTGAAAATTTTCCAATTAGTATGCCCACTTGCCACTTAATGAACTATAATATGAACATTTTCCAATTAGTATTCCCACTTGCTACTTAATGAACTAAAATATGTTTTAGAGTATGAACAGTTATAATTTGAATCAATCCACAATCCATGTTTCCATGGATGGTTCTACAATTTTTTTTTTAAAATTCATTTCTACTTCATTAACATAAATGGCTATCAGGAATAGAAATAGTATATTTTTAATCCTAACATAAGTGACTATCAAGAATAAGCATAGTAAAATTTTAATAAGTGGCTATTAACCATAGACATAGTATATTTTTAATCATATTTTTGGTTGATAGAGTGATGACGAAGAGAATATAATTTACGCCATCCCATCAAAAGAAATTAATTAATAAAAATATTTAGTTTCCAATTCAATTCCAAAGGTGACGCCTATGTTGGAATATTTGAGAATTCCAAAACAATAAGTGGAGAATAAAACTCTCCTCTTTAACACAGAGAAAATATTAAAAATTGCATTCATAGTGACAAAGTTTCCACATAAAAAAAAACTTCTATTCCATAAAAAAACTGATACATATTCTTCCTCACTAAGAGGGCTTACAAAAATAGTTTGGCGGCTGCAAACACAGTGCAAAACTATCACTCTCTCATTCACAAACTAACACTCTGTCTCTCTCACAAATATCACTGCTGTGTATATTCTCTGTTTTCCCGCACTGCTGTGCTTCTCAATTATGTCCTGTGTAATAATAAAAAAATACATCTTGCCTCACGGGCTTTCTACCTTTTATATGAAAACATTACATAATATATTTTTAACCAAAGTAAAAACTTAAACTTACTGCGGTAACAAAACATTTACCGAGCGTAAAAATTAAAAGAAAAAACTTACGTGCTGGGATATAAAACAACTTAAATAAAAAAAACTATAACATAATGTTTAAAACATTATTTCCCTTTTATGCATTTCGAGGGCTTCGTGGAGTTCATCCTCCCCAGCTCTCATACCCCTGCAGAATGGCTTTGTTGTAGTGTAAAGTGTGGGCCCAGTTGAGTATGACGTCAGCTGCTCCATGGGTCTCCACTCCTCCAGCTCCTTGGCCTTTCTGACCACCGTGGAAAGTCTTGCAGCCTCAACTTTTAAGTGTTGTTGTGTGATAAATGGAGTTGGTAGGGAATTAAATATGGTGGTTGTTGCAGATATGAATAGAGCTTCCACCGTCTTCAACTTACATTCAACAATTACTTCGTCGCCTTCGTAATCGATATGGGATTCTGTGGTCCCTTGACATAGTCAATTGTAAAAATAGATGAAAAATCACTTTCAAACATATCAAGTTCGGGTAAAAACGAAGATCTACGATGTAGATCATCCCAAGGTAATTCATCGACGGATAAAAATTCTTGAATACTTTCATTAGTGTGAAATACTTGATGAAAGGGATCAGAAAGTGATGTCATGGATAAGCTTGATAGTGAAGAAGATTCTTCAGCGATCACACTCATTGGATCAGGAGTTCTTGATAGAGTTTCAGAAAATGATTGTACTGCTACTTATGCCATCTCAAATGGACTCAAAGGCATCTTTCCATTGAAAGAATCTAGTTCTGATGCTGAAGGCACTATCCATGTGTCATCGAATGGTATAGTACTTGATTAAATCATATTGATGTTGGCACTGGTACGTAGTACGTTGGGTGGAGGCATAGAAAAAGTTCCCATCAGAGCAGAGTCCTTTACTAAACCTACACCAACATCTTCATATGGGATAGTCGATTTTCCAACATGTTGGATACTATCATTAGAAGAAGGGTCAGACAAATATGGCAACTAATCAATCTTCACAATCTTTCCTTTATGAGGAAACATGATTAACTGAAAAGCGGATGAAACGACAACAATCATGACATAAGACCAACTTCGACCCAAATTAAGGTTATAATCTAGAGAGGCATCCACAACTTCCACATCTAGATTAATAGTTTTTCCTTCTACTTCTATAGGTAGATCCTAGAGTATTCCGTATGGATGGAAACCTCTTCCATCAAAGGCTTTAAGGATCGTCAGAGATTGGTTTAGTGTTGGAGAACCAAGAGATTTCCAACAGTTTAATGATATTATGATCGTGGATGCCCCCTAATCAATTACAGTACGAAAGCAACGTCTATTTTTTACTATTACTGGAATCTGAAAAGCCATCTGATGAGGGATTCTATGTGTAAAATTTTCTAAATCGAAGACTATGAGGTTAGAATCCTGAGGATCAATAGC
Source organism: Pinus albicaulis (assembly GCA_034641835.2). Classification (NCBI taxonomy): domain Eukaryota; kingdom Viridiplantae; phylum Streptophyta; class Pinopsida; order Pinales; family Pinaceae; genus Pinus; species Pinus albicaulis. Next base: position 1,072,852,836 of record CM076574.1, read on the forward strand.
TCCAATAGCTGATAGTAGAAATTTCCTTTCTGCTGGACATGATTATAGCACTTCTAAGGCCGATATTACGGAGGGGGAAATCGCCAAGTCCTCAACAATGTTGTAGTTCTGAGCAGCTCTCGCGTGTGGATTAAAGCTGATTTTCGAAGTACACCCTTTGCAGGAAGTTTAATTACTAGATCCGGATTAGGTTTCTAGATATGAAGTGGATTAGAAACTGAAGTAGATATGGTTGGTGTTTGAGTAGAATTTTCTATCTCTTTACCATTTACAGGTTTTTTACTTCCATAGTCTTGTGATCGAGTCGCAACCATCACCTCAGACGTCACCAAAATATCTGTCGATGAATTCGAAGAAGATCCTATCATTTTGCTATCTTGAGTAGGAAAAGGATCCTTCAAGACAACGGGTGTGGATGAACCTTTGACAAATTTAGAGACCTTGGACCGAAGTGGGCACTCTTTAGTAAAGTGGTCCTCATCACATATAAGACAAGGATATCAAGGTTTTTTTTTATCATCATTGGGTTCATTCTTTTTCTTTTTTTCTTTTGGAGACGTTGTTTGTTTGTTTTATTCTTACCTTTTTTCTTATTACCTGCTTTAGTTTTAGTTGTAGATGAATCTAAAACGTGAATGTCGGCAGAAGTTTCAAGGGAAGAATCTCCTTTTTTTGAATCTGTTAAAGTTATGATAGGAGAAGTAGTTTTGGAGTACTTCTTATTATTATTATTAGTGCTAACTAAACCAATTACACTGTCTGCTGCAAGAGAATCTGAAGGAGTTGCAGTTATCTGACCAGGACGTGGTAAGTCAGGAATTTTCTCGTATAAAGTACCAGACTGTGTATATACAAGGTCTAAGTACTGAGCTTGAGAAATGACCTATTATTACGTAACTACACGTCCCTTAGCCACATCTTCAATGATCTTTGGAAGAAATGATTTAATAAACCATTCTTCCAAAATATGATCCGGAATAAATTTTTTTACTAAACGTCTTCTACGTCTCCATTAATGTATGTGATCTGATATGTATGTATATGTAGATTGTTTTAGTGAAGTAAAAAGTTTCGTGCCATCATCGTATCTGACTAAAAAATGAAAATGTGTTAAGAAAGTTGTGGCTAAGGCATTGAAATTGTTGAATGAGCCACGTGGTAATTCAATATGCCATTTTGCAGCTAAACTGATCAGTGTTCTCTGAAATATTCTTAATTGAATGGAATCATTGATTAATGAGTTGGATGCGCACCAGAGGTGGTAAGTCATGACATGGTTCGAGGGATCCTCTCCTGATTTACCTTCGAACTTAGGGATATCACTAGGAAACTTATTTGGCATCGTCGGCCAAAACGAAAGATAATAGATTGGATCGTTTGTTAGGTGCAATAAATCAGGTAAATCCAAAGTTTCTATGAATGGCAACTGACGGTTAGGGTCCTGCTAAGCAAATTGATAACCTTGCTGAACTATACCAGTACTAGGAGGAGGATATCTAGGATATCCTGGAATAGCCTATGAATTTGGGATTGGAATGCCTCCCGAATAACCAGTATTAGCCAGACCATACTGGGGTTGAGTTGGTATCTGATACGTGTACCTAGGGTACGGTTGATGCTGGTATACTGGATTATGTGCTACAGTTCCATATTGATATTGCCCTTGTTGTGTTTGATAAACAAACTGTGTTTGGCTTGTAACAATTTTACTCATACTAGGTTGTCCCGTAGGCATCTAAACAGTAGTATGAACTGTGGGTCCAGGTTAAGGAACAGAGACTTGAGGGATTTGTTGTGATACTTGAGGGGCTATAGGAATAAGGGCTGCAAAAATTCCAAGGATAAGTGTGGTAGGTTGAATAGAAGTTCGTGCAACAATTTGAGGTGGAGTTCTAGGTGTACTCGGACCAGGCTACTGAACAGTACTAGGTGCAGATACCTGTGGTATAACTTGAAGCATAGGTTACACAAGTTGTTGAATTTGACTGTAACCAATTGGTTGACTAGGTTGATTATAAGGTATTTGCACGTTAGGTTAAAAATTATGTTGATTCAGTGATGGATTCCACACTGTGTTTACTCCAGGATATGGAGCTCTCATTGAAGGTTGTGATGTGTAAGATGGACCATAACCAGGTTGATAATTTGGAACGTAAGTTTGATAATTGACTAGATAATTTCCAGTAATAGGTTGACCTCCTTGAAACAATTATTGTTCTGGATAGAACTGCGGCCCTAAAGGAGACTGTTGTCCTTAGAAGGATGGTTATCCTGGCATAGGGTACTATCCTTGAAGACGTTGCTGACCCTGAATTGAGTACCTCCCTTGAGGTCAAGGAAAATTTTAAGGATGGAAAATTATTTTGGAGTTTAAAAAATTGGCGAACCTCACTAGTCCCTAATATGAAAAATATAAATTTTTTATTGATTTATTTGTAAAATTATTCAAATTTATAATGATATTATATATTTTTTCTATATAATGTTGGCTATTTTTAAGGTAAAATAGTTTTATATTGTAAAATTTGGGCGAATCACTTTTATAAAAAAAAATGGAAATTGGCGAATCTTTTTTTGGGAAAAACCATGGAAAATTAGCCCACCTCCGAATATTAGCCCCTAAAACTTTCCATGCTTGAGGTTGATATTGTCCTTGAGGTATTCACCACGTCATGGTAACTATGCCAACTCTTGGGAAGGCCTGGAAGTGCTAGGCTCACCATTTCATCATCTGCTATGGTCACACCAACACTTCCAACCTCATCTCGACATTGACATAACTTTGCCAAGTATGTTGGTACTGTCTCGCCGTCCTCCTTCTTGATTTTCCCGAGCTTTCCCTTCAACGCCAACTTCCTTTGGTAATTTTTGTTCTGAAATAGATATGTCAAGGCCTTCCAAATTGCATATGGAGTCACATTTCCATGGAGACTTGAGACAATGTGATCTATAACTCCCTCTAATAAGATCCTCCTCGCCCTTGCTACCTTATTTTGCCAAAAATCAAGAAGAGTGACGTTTGCTGTTGCAGGCTTGGGAATATCATTATCAATGAATTATTTCAACCTGTTGTCCTCTATAACTTCCTCCATTATGTATTTCCATGCGATATAATTAGAACTTCCCTCAAGTGCATATTCTAATCCTAATCCATTGAAAGTCGTCTTGATCTGCTTGTCTCTCCAAAGAAAGTATCTGTAAGTTTGAATACTATTCAACAAAAACTCAATTTCTTCTCCACTATTGTGATTCCTAGTGCTCTGATACCATGCGGAAATTATACAAACAATATGTATACCAATGGTTTCAATCTGATCATGCAATATATTAGAGAAAGATACTGAATCCTTCTACAATTAATTTGCGGAAATTAAAAGTGATCGCACAATCCCACCAAGTAAGAGAAAGAAAATCAATCCACAACACAAGATATTTTTCTATGGAAAGCTTCCTGCTCAAAACCCCTCTATCTCTATTGTATAATGAACCAAGGAATCATGAAACAATGCAAGTCATGTGTGCTCACCATAACCTCATACACTCTACCAATTGTCTTACACTGATCCGAACAAAATCGACCAACACTTTGCCAATTTCTTGCCTCTTATCATCCTGCCTTGCTTACGAAATCCCTAGGAAATTAATCCCTATTAAATAGGATAATTAGCCTTCCTTGACTGTGCAATACATCATGAGAATCCCATGGTGTATATAATTGCGCCCAGGAAATTTGTTATAAATACAACTGATAGATAACTTCCCTTTAACCTTTGTCTCAACTGGGTCTTCATCAGAACTGACATGCATGTAACGATTTATAGTAAATCATCAGTCACTTGAAAGATCAATACATGTGAATTAAATCTGATTTAATTCACTTCACATCTCACTAGTGCAACAATCAATTACAACTAGTTAGACCGAATTTAACTCACTTAATTGAGTTAACTGATTTCTCACGCATTAAACTAATACACTAACTACAACTTGGACTCTAAAACAAATAGAATCACTCTACATGCCTCACCAACCACCCTTAACTCAAATTTCATGATCTAACTAAGTCTATCACACTCAGTTAACTATTACAAGTGATTATGAGATAAGATTACAATTTATTGTCTAATTTATTGAAAGGATAAATAAATTTGACACACATTTCTTCAAATTTAATTAAGAAATAATTAAATCAAAAGCCTCCATGGTAGCCATTTCTGGATGCCATTTTATGGATGTTGTTTCTGGATGCCAATTTCACTGTTTCAACATAAAATAACAAATCGTGAGAAGTTTTTTGAAATTAACAATTACGAAGAAAGAAATATGGTTAACATTGTTGAAATAACAATAGGTTTCTAGGTTAATTTACAATGATAATTATAAGTACATGGAAATGAATGAGAGAATAAATTGTTTTGAGAACCACGACTAGGATAAATTCCTCAAATAAAACCTGCACACTTCATTTAAGCTAACCTCTCTATCAAATCTAATGGAAAACCTGCTTATCAAATCTAATGGAAAACCTGCATATCAAGTCAAATCTATTAAACCCTTATAAAATAAAACCCTATTAAAAATTATGAAGATAAAAAACTTAATGATGAACCTTGAACCTGTGTGTTCAATAGATGGAGAGAACCAGAGAACCACCGAAGCAGAATTTCTTTATCATAAGGAAATTTGAGAAACACCGATATGTGGAAATGTGTTGAATTTCTTTTGAGCATTGTCCTCATTTCCTTTTGTATGAAGTTAACAGTTGTTTCATTTTAACATTGTGAAATAAAACTCAAAAATATCCATGATTGCATATTGTGAAATAAAACACAAAATATCCATAATTCCATAGTTCAAACCTTCAACATAAATGTTATTGTTCATATAAAAAATCTAAATTATTTATTTACTAAATGTAAGAAAAATATCCATAATTCCATAGTTCAAACCTTAAACATAAATTTTATTGTTCATATCAAAATTCTAAATTCATTATTTCCTAAATATAAGAATATTAAGATACAAGACAAATTGTCCTTTTCTCTATTTAAACATTTAGATCATAACATAATTGAGCATGATTGTTACACAACAACTATTCCAATGTATTAAACACAATAAAAAGAGACGAGATAATCTAGATAAGTGAACCCTAATTTTAGCACTAGAAAATAAATTAACAAATCATGAGAAGGTTGTTGAAATTAACAATTACAAAAAAAAATATGGAGAACATTGTTGAAACAACAATAGGTTTCTAGGTTAATTTACGATGATAATTAAAAGTACTTGGAATGAAATAAGAGAATGAATTGTTTTGAGAACCATTGGAAATGAAATAAGGGAATGAATTGTTTTGAGAACCATCGGTAGGATAAATTCATTAAATCCAACCTATGCACTTCATCTAAGCTAAACTCTCTATCAAATCAAATGGAGAACCTGCATATCAAATCAAATCTATTAAACCCTCATAAAATAAAACCCTATTAAAATTTATGAAGATAAAAAGCATTGAATGATGAACTAGAGAACCACCGATGCGGTCGAACTTCTTTAACGAAATGAAATTTGAGGAACACCCATATGTGGAAATGTGTTGAATTTCTTTTGGGCACCTCCCTCATTTCCTTTTGTATGAAGTTTCTCTTGTGGAATCTAAAGATTTGTTAAACTTTAACATCGTGAAATAAAACACAAAAATATCCATGATTGCATATTGTGAAATAAAACACAAAAATATCCATAATTCCATAGTTCAAACCTTAAACATAAAGCTCATATGAAAATTTTAAATTCATTATTTCCAAAATATAAGAATATTAAAATTACATTTATCAATTATTTAATGATATGATTTATATGAATATAATGTGATTTACTATATAAATATTACGTTTACAAATTATTTTATCTTATCATTTATATGATCATATTATATAAAGAAAGAGTGATTTTTTTTATTAATATGGTAGGTTACAATCATAGTGCCACTTTATTATTAATACCCTTTACAAGAATGGCCAACAAATACCATCATGATGTGGATTTATTATTAATGCGGATTACATGCAAACCACATCCGATGGCACCATTTGAATTGCAAGTTACATAAATTTTTCTAATGTAACTCACACATCGTAATAGAGAAACATACTTATAACACACATCATATAATTTATTTTAATTTTTTTTTTTTTTTAAATTTATTTAATTTGTTTGCTATGTTTTTTTTGAATTCTTGGTAATCTAATCTTTCTTCTTTTTCCCTATATTTATTAATTTATTCTATTTTTCTTTTTTTATTCTTAGGTTTTATTATTAAAACTAATAAAAAATATTAGAAAACCTAATATTATTGTTAAACATAATACAAAAATTTAAAACATAAAACCTAAAATTAAAATGTAAAAACTTAAAACTTTAAGCCAAATTTAACAACAATCATTACTCAAGTATTTGTAAATATAGAATGTCTTAGTAAGTTAAAATTAAATTTTAAAGCTGTCTTTTATAAACACGTGGAGAAAAACTTAAAGAAAATTAAAACAATACAAGTTACCTAGTAAACTCATTGTGTTTAATTACATTGTCAACTTAGTGAAACAATGAAGAACCATTGAATTTAAGCTATTAATTTCACATTTATTTACTTTCGTATTGAGTTGTTTTTTAGAAAATTTTCAATTAAAAATATTATAAAACAAAAAACCTAAAAACACACAAAATAAAAACCAACAATGGCTATGAATGGGCAATGTCGTGGCATTATTAATAGAGTTCACTACCAGATATCTTCATTAATAAAATAATAAGCATACTCAAGCACTCACTTCATGAACATTTTCAATTGGTAAATAGAGTTCAATACAGATGGCTTCATTAATAGTTTTTTTCTATGAGAATGACAGGCACACTCAACTACTCACTTTATGAACATTTTCCAATTAGTATGCCCACTTGCCACTTAATGAACTAGAATATGAACATTTTCCAATTAGTATGCCCACTTGCTACTTAATAAACTAGAATATGTTTTAGGGTATGAAGAGTTATAATTTGAATCAATCCACAATCCATGTTGCAATGGATGGTTTTACAATTTTTTTTTTTAATTCATTTCTACTTCATTAACATAAATGGCTATCAAGAATAGGCATAGTGAAATTTTAATAAGTGGCTATCAAGAATAGAAATAGTATATTTTTAATCATAACATAAGTGACTATCAAGAATACGCATAGTAAAATTTTAATAAGGGGCTATTAACCATAGACATAGTATATTTTTAATCATATTTTTGGTTGATAGAGTGATGACGAAGAGAATATAATTTACGCCATCCCAAAAGAAATTAATTAATAAAAATATTTAAGTAGCCGATTCAATTCCAAAGGTGACGCCTATGGGCGTTAGTAGAGCAGATATGACACTTGCGACGATTATTATTCAATTAATGGAAACGTCAAATGCAGTCTAATCATATGTAGTGCTGGCTACACATGTTACCTGTGAAGTCTTATTTAGTTGTGGGTAAATTTTTATAAGATGGCTACGTCACAAAACTATGAGCTCAAATTTTGTAGTTTTTACGAGGACAAAATATACAAGAGGTATAAACAACGTTGTGATGACCCTCTATGTAACAAGAGTACAAAGTTGAAATCGTCAATTTTCTACGTGGAAGTCTAAAGGAAGAGTGATAACGACGAATGTAAGTTGAGTTTTCGTGATAATAGTGATGATTAGATGAGAAATTGGTGAACAAACATAGCCCACTGAATGGGCCCGGTAAGAGAGGGAATTATAAAATTATCAAAATTGCGCACCGTACGAAGGTGATGAGAAAGGAACGTATATACGGAATACCTAATAAATCACGGTACCAAGGTGATGAGAAAAGGACGTATAAGAGAGGATTTCATTCCGCTGGTAGCAAGCATTCGATCGTTTGGTCGTCGTTGGGAAAATGTAAAATATAGCAAGCAGTGCATGGTTCGGTCAGAAAAGAGTTCGTCTGCTGCGCTGACGGTTGCGATATTGCTCTGCTGTTTAGCCAATCATATCTTCAAACGATAGAAACGTCCAAACAACGGCGAAGTCACCAATCAAACGCGTATTGGCAATTTAGTGACCAAGCAGGAATATGGGTTGCGATCAAATCTTTGATAATATTCGCAATTTGGCACTACCGGCCATAAAAACAGGAATCGTAGCAGGGGGATCGAAATGAACGCAGAGGGCTTTGAATGTCTCCAGCACTTTCACCGACCTGTGAAGTAAACCTACCAAAGTTCTGTCTAAATTTTGAAAAATGCACACCGACCAAGGTAACATTATATATATATATATATATATATATATATAAGTAAGTCCATTTACTTCAATTAATTAGTCCGAATGCTACGAAAATCAATTAATTCAATCACTGCATACATATAGAGAACGCCCTAGTAGAAGCCATCAAAATCTCCAGTAATTGCTATCGACAATAACCATGAAATATAAAAGCGCCAATTTACTGAATTTATGAGAAATATGTCACTGATACAATATATCACCGCCTCCAGTTAGCGCAGCAATATTCGGGGAGTGTATATCAATTATATACAGCAGAAACATTACAATTGGGTGGCAATCCTCGTATCCTGGTTCAACACTAGGAATACCGCCTAATGTACTGTCGCAGAAATAACCGCTTAAAAGAGGGTGATATTTTCGCATCACGTCGTCTTAGTTACTTCTGCCTTACTCTTGGATGTGGATGAAACTGCGTTAAAATTGATGTCCTTCAAATGTCTGGCTGAATTGCCAATTTGCAGGAGCCACGTTATAGGAGGTGATGGTTCTGCCATCGCTGGTGCTGACTTGGAAGGACAAAGTCTGCCCATTCAAATACGAGTTGCTCTGCCAATTCTGTCCCCAATTGCGGGACATTGGTTGCCAACCAGTGTTGGAACCTTTGATGGAAACCGCCTCCACATCGCCTGCACCTCCTACGTTGGTAATGAGCACCAAATTGAAGTAGGAATGTCCATTGATGGTGAATCGAACGCCACCTTTCCTCATGCATGGTACTCTGCATACATAAATATTGACCCAATTAATGTCAAATTGTGAATAAATTTTCAGGATTGAAGAATAGGAATATAGTCTTGACAGACTAATTAGAGTAGTAAGTAATTACCTTCTGAAAATGATTGGAACAATGCCACTTCTGTATATGGCGATCTGTTGAAAAGCAGGTTGAGCCATGTCGAAGTGTTGGAGAGGTGGATTGCACCATCCTCCATTGTTGTTGGGAAGAGCAGAGTTAGGGGGACAGAGATTAGTCGCAGTAACTGTCACAGTGCCCGGTAGACACCATTGAGGGTCGGAGTGGTGGTTGCATTTCATTTGGTAGCAGGCTCCACATGTAGCTCCATTGTTGAAAAGCGCCGTGCTCAGAGCTGCAGTGTTGGTCCCATAGCCTTGGCTATACAAATCACCGTATCCGCACGCACCGCCTGCCAATTTAATTTGCCGATCGATTTGGTTAGCGAACATATGGTATTAAATTAATAATCTAAAGCTGAAACTGCAAAGCGAATAGTGTCTGCGCCCACCCAGATGTCCACAGGACTGGAGTTTTGTCGAAGTGTGAACTTACCCATTGTGCCCGACGCATCGCTGCCACCATAAAACGTAGCGTGTGCAGATTGCCAGCCACTATCTAGAGCATAAGCTGCACCAGCTATCCACAAGAAACTGAACATGGTGGCCAGTGTTACAGGCGCCATTTTATAACCAAAGAAAGCTGGTTCGCTTCAGGTAAGTAGACTTGACCTGAACTGATATCTGGCGTGAGAAGTGATGCCTGAATCGATAACTGATTGATTGGTGGACTCTTTGAATTCCAAATAAATAGAATGGGGAGGTGGATAGACGATCAAATTTTCTTCCGTGAACAGCGGCGGTACCCATCGCAACGTGCGGAGATATGATTTTCTGTTGAGCTATTGGGTGGCCGGTGCCACGTTCATTTCCCGCGATGGGCGTTTCTTATATTCAAAGGTCTGACCATGCTATGACCGTCACGGCCGGTGGGCGACGATTAAGCTTATACTTTCTCGCTGGAATTTAGAAATTAGATATAAACTTTTAAATTGAAAATAATATATTTATTTTTTATGGTCGGAGAAATGTAAATATTTTTCATGTCTATATCGGACATAAATAGATATGTTATTTTTTCAATGAAGTGGCTTGCGAATGCATGCAAAACACGGATGCCTACTGTATCAACGGTCCTTGTTTGCAAAACATGGATGCCAACTGTATCAATATCCTCAACGCTGAATGATGTGTCCAAACAGTCGGAGAAGAAATAAGTGTTGCATTTACACATGAGAACGTGGGCCATGTGACACAGATACATGAGTTGAATCCGGTGAAATAGAGTGCTTCAGAAGATTCCCAAAAGAAAATTATGGCCTTCTCGTATTGGTCAAAACATTACTTGTATTCCATTAACACATGGCGATTTCACTGTTTGTTTCCTTTCGATTCGTTTTCAATTAGTGAACCCGTCAAGCGCAGTCAAAACTTTTGTAGTGCTGGCCACAATTGTCACCTCCCGCGGAGACTTCTGATTATAAAATGGGTACGTGACAAAACTATGGGCGCAAACTTTGAAGTTTTTAGGAGGTCAAACTTTAATAGAAGACGTATAAAAAGCCTTGCGATGAACCTGTATGCATCAATCGTACAGAGTTGAATTTCTATGTGGAAGTAAGGCAGAGTGATAAGGACGAATCTGATTTGAGTATAAAGTGAAGGACCGTTTCTGTAGTGATAATTAGATGAAGAAATTGGTTTCGTGATAATACTTGGTTAACATATGTAGCCCACTGAATTGACACCCATTAAGTGATCGCAAAGGGAAATACAATATAAAGAATACCAATGAGTCCACCTAACTATTTACAGGAACTGTTGTTTCAGTCAAAAAAAAAAAAAATAATAGAAAATCAACATAAAATTTTCTTTTTTTTCTTTTATAACGAACCGCCTCTGCTATTAAAGCTGGAATACTGATTATTACATTCCTTTCTGATCACAGTCTTAATCACTAAACTTTCAATGTCAAAATAGTTCTGCATGTAAGCATAATACTCAATATTTCTGGTGAAATATACATAAGAGATAATAACATTAAAATTAGTACCCACTGTTACTGTTAATGGAAAATCAACATAAAATTTTCTATCGCTGAAACAATGTGATAAAAAGTAGAATATTGAAACGATGAAACAATGTGATAAAAAGTAGAATATTGAAAGTACAATTGTTTTGTTTATTCCATTCCGGGCTGATAGAATTACGTGGATTGTTCGAGGTTTATAAATTTATTTTTTTTAATAGAAATTGTGTTTCGTTTTTAAATATATATTTATATGAGAATATGAATGTTAATCTTTATAAATATGTTATGTTGGTTGAAATGTTTGTATTACTAGACACTTTTCAATTTAGTATGATGAAGTTACATATGTTTATTTAATAACGATAAAAATAAAGTGAATTTTGAACTACTTTATAATTACGCTGTAAAGCGTTTATATTTGAAAACAGTGTATCATTATGTATCATTGATGTTAATGTTAGACGATTGAAACATTCTCTACCTTCAGATTAAATACAGTTATTATTAATAAGTTATATAAAAAAATAGTTTTAAAAATAATGAACTTCTAAAATGGAAAGACACAGGCCGCACAGATATGCATTAACAATGAAAGCCGATGGCGTTCTATGTAGTCTTCGACGGCCTGAAAAATGATGGTAATTATGTTCCCTATCTTAACCCAAGGAATTATTGCTTTAATTACTTCAAAAACCAATTTTTTTATCCAGACAATTCTCCAACCTATAATTTCTTTTAAAAAAATAATTCACATTTATAAGTTAAATATTCAGTTAAATCAGATATACATATTACATATTTTTTCCTCTATACTGCTATTTCCTATGTTATTGCTTTACAGCGTTTCCTTTGCAACATATGGTGCAATTGCTAGTTTTATTTTATTTTAAATGACTATATTCTTATTATAAAGAGGGTGTTTAGTTTTTATATGTATTTTTGTTATATCAATTTATAAAAATATGGATGTATTTTTTTATAAACATGTTATGTTGTTGAAATTTTTGCATCACTAAACATTGTTAAGTCTATTATGACATAGATGTGTTATTGCTTAGATGATCAATATGGAATTTATACATTTTTTTTAATAAAAATAAAATATTTATTAAAATGTTTTCAACTATTTAAAAAACAAAAAATAAACATATTTCATCATTTTTTCTTAAAAGCATTATAGAATATCAATAAATTCAGTCTCTTTGTGCCCACTCTATTCTTGGTACTACAATCCACTATTCAAAAAATTATTAATAGTAAACAAAATTCAATTGTAAAAAGAATATCTTGATATTCATATTACTAAATATAATTATATATCAACTTTTTATAAAGAGATAGTGTAATTAAACATTAAAAAAATCTTATAATATCACTTTTGAAACTAGAAAATATGTAATTCTTTTACTTTTTAAAAATATATAAATGTAGGCCTTAAATAAACTATCCTTATATAGATGTTCTTAATATAATTATATTTTAACTTTATATATATTTATATCTTTCCATATTCAACATATATTAATCTAAGAGGGAAAATCCTAATGATTCAAAGCTTCCACTTTAGAAGGTGAGGTTGTAAAAGAACTCTTGATAATGGGGCACAATCTTCACATACAAACTTCATTTCGAGTGTTTCCTGGACTTCTAAATATGCCTATTCCATTTTTTTTGGTAACCATCTCTATCACATTCCTTCAAAAGTTGAATTTTTTTTTGCAACCAAAGCTATAAATATTTGGCGTTGTGTCACTTACATAAAAAAAATATTGAAATGTTCAAATTCCTACTAAACTACAGTATAATTACCAAAATACAAGATAATTTTGAATCAATTTAGAAGCATGCTGTCACACCTCCAAATTTTTTTTTTTTTTTCACATCAGTTCCTTCTATGGTTTCTCCATTCTCAACTATTTGAACTTTGATTAGGGTCAAGGGGTAGTAACTTCTCTTAATCTATTTACTATATTAACATTCAGGCCCTTTGTCATTACCATATTTACTATATTAACCTTCAGATCATTTATCATTACAAATTGAAATATTCTTATATCCAAAGTCTATACCCAAAATTTGGATAAAAATGTTTTACCCTAGGCGCTCGTATATTTAACTAGAGCCCCAATAATATACCTCGACCTTAAGATATGTCACCATGTGAAACGATAGATTAACTAGACATGCATATCTTAAAAATTCGTGAACCCGTAGTGTCCTATCCTTGTAATAAGTTTGATATATTACATAATGGTTATAAGTGATAAAACCCACGTACATCGATTTCATATATTATTCTTTGTAATAAATTTGATATATCATATAATAGTTATATATGATAAACCTACCTGCATGGTTACAAATTTCAAAATCTACGTGTTACTAACTTATCGTAACCCTGACATTGCAGTCAGCCTTGTGTATGAGTAAGCCGATTTCACGGCTAGGGTTTGCTACGAATACCACGTTCACTCAACCATTGTTTCGGTCAAACCCTAAACTACGCTCTATCCCATACTTTGCCACCTATCCTCACGCGTATGGAAGATTTCTTGAGCCGGATTTGTGTAGATGACGGTTTTCTGGGCGTGACAGCGTTGCGTGCTTACACAGAATAAATGGTACAAACCGAGGTCGCCATACGCTTCCGATTGACGTGCTTAGGGTTCATGACTGTGACAACTCCTTTCACAACTTGCACAACCGCTCCTGTCCTGAGAACGTGTTTAATCAACAGCTGGAGAGGGAAATGGGGAGGGTCTTTTCGATGAGGATAATCTCATGAATTCGCCGGCAACCAGCTTCCCAGGTACTCTAACACAGAATTTAAATAATATTAAACTGACAGAAGGGTACCGAAGTTGCGGCTCAGCTTTGATCCTGGTAATCCCCTTCAGGCTTTTCGTGGAACTCGAGATCGCTGGAGTGTACATGCGCAACCCTTGAACAGGATTTTTCCAGTACGTTTTGCAATTTCATCTTAGGGTTTGATTCCTATTAAAATCCTTTCACCCCACCAGAGCTCATTACTATTCGTATCATTCCTTTCGTTGTTTCAGGCCCCTCGGAGTTAAGGGTTTCTGAACTTTCATAGTCGGCTCGAGCTCTACAGCCAACAATGGTTAATATCTCCTTACCTGGTTATTCCTCTTCCTCATTCAGCTAGTTATGGATTTCCTTCTACGTTGAATATATTCTTCATCTCTTTTCTGTCCAGTCATTCGCATTTGTTGTTTTGTTACCAGCTATTCTTATAATGCACTTCCTGTTTGTTTCATGACTGCAGGGCAGGTTTCAGATTGTGTTCGTGGTTCTGCTTGATGATACGTGAAGAATTTTGGTTATCCAGCCGCAAGCTCGTTTTCTTTTCTCCAGATTTCATCCATGGCGAGTATCCTATCCTCGTAGGGTATTCACCCTAACGCCAGCCTGTTAATACTTTTATTTGCCATTTTCTTCATCTTTTTATGACGCGGCTGCATTTGTTTTCTTGTGCTTGTTCTAGATTCCTACTCTCGGTATTTATCCCTATGTTCTGCTAACCATCATATCCGGCGGTTGTTGTGCAGGTTTCCTACGCATCGATTTTTTCCAGGAGCGATTTGGGCGCGCTACGTTTGTCAACTATCACAGAAAGAATTTAGATTTGCTATTCTATCAATGTCGTGCCCCATAGTACAGTTGTTTTGCCCTTTTTATATTCCGCAGCCAATATGATCTGAGTAACTGAAGGAACTCTGGTTTACTAACGTTTCTACTGTTAGAGGTTTTGTCGTTCATTTTGTTCTTCTGTATGTCGTACATCGGTTAACAAAACACAGGTTAAATTGTGCAGGGGTCTGTTATTTACATTTGCGAACTAAGATATTGGTTCGTATTTCACTCTTATAGTCCTAGGCCTTTTATGTAAAACGAGATTTTAAATGTTTACGCCCTATTTTTATGACAAGGTTAAATCATCGTTTTACAAATTTCCGAGCGATTATTGACGTAGAAGAAGGCTTTATATGCTACAGGTGATATAAAATTTACTACCTCGGTATAGTAATTTACAACAACCATTTATACCCCGCGGCTATTACGGGCTTTACCTTCCGGAGATTTTTTCCGCGGTTATGCCTCTGGTTAATAGCTCTGTTTCCTCCTTCTTTTTCGTTGACTTCCCTTTTGGGTTTGGAAACTGATCGTTTAAGAAGTCGTGGAAGTTTAATAGTTATGGTTTAGTTTTGTTTTTTCTTTTGAAGTCTATAACGACTGGTTCTACCATAAGTAGAGGTCGTATTTTACTCTTCCACAGTTTTAACAACGTCTTGATCCGGCGCTGACCTGAGTGTCGTGTTCGTGATGTTACCACGATAATAATAATAATATGCAGCGAAGGTACTCCAGGTCATTCGCACGTTGACATTTCATACATGCATAAAGACCCTTGTAATGGGTTCATTATGATCCTTCGCGGATGGTTTATTGTATGTTTATAGTAAGGGAAAAGGGTGAATAGTGTTCACATAATAGAGTTAGTTTGACCACTCATTTTATTGCATCGTTATATTTTTCATATTCATGTTATTTACACCCACTACTCATTTATAATTTGATATTGACATATGCTATTGCGCTAGCTTTCGGCCATTACCTTTATGGTCGTTTTTGTATATATATATATTCACGAGTAAGTTGAGTAGTGGACATTAATTATACTTTAAGGTTTGTTATGATATAGTTATTTTAGGGACTAGAAGTAGATCAAGAATGCCATATACACCTTAATGGCTATAAATAGTATAGTACTTCTATAGAGTAGAAGTTTCTTCTTAACTACAAAATTTCAGAATGCATACTCAAATGTTTTTCTTCTCTTTTATTATACCATGTAAATTGAAAGGCTAATACAATATTTGTTTCTAGCATACATATGAGCATGTATTTTTACCTTTGTATAACTATATGCAATACAAGTTAATATTTAATTTTCTGTGGAAACTAAGTACCCTCAGATTTAAACCGTCTTTGGTTTAAAATTTCTGTGGGTTTCTACTCTACGGAATTATGGTCTACAACTAAAACAAAGTCTGGAAGGTGAATGCCTACAGATAGATTTTGTTAAATGTAGTACTAAAATCAATCATACCATTTCATTCAATTTTATATGTAGCCAATTCATCCTGATTTAAATAGAAGAGCATCAAATGTAAAGACATACCATTCATGCAGCAGACCAACCTCCCAACCGTAGAGTTCTTTTTTCCTCCCAGAACTCACCCCCGAGCTGAGACCAATTCCACCACAGATCAACCTCTTGATCTGCTTAGGAGCAGCTTATTTAAGCTATTTTCCCCAAGCCTGTTTCTAATTCTGCGTCCAGAATAGCAGGATGCTTTTCTTCCTGTTTGCCTAGGCTTCCCATTTTTGGGATTCTTTAAAGCTGTTTTATGCTTTTCCTCATCTTTTCCAGCTTTTCCACCTCTTCCCAACTACTTTCCTCATCATTGGGGAAATTTAGATTCTTCCTCAAATCTAAATTAGAATTAATTCCCTTCAAGGATTTCTGAAGGATTTTAGGGGAATACTTGCCTTATCCATCCTCATAGATTTAGCAAGTGGTCTCTAAATCTCATTCTTGGTCTATATGCACATCAGAAAGTTTATTTATTTCTTCAACTAAAATATTGAATTACATCCATAATTTATCTATCCTTTGGGGTCCACTCCCCTTAGGATTAAAGTTCAAATGTCAAACTTTAAAATTTCAACACATAAATTGGGGGTGTTACACATGCCTATTTCTATCTATTGGATAATTTATTAAATTCTTGTAAAACTGCAACCAATTAATCTTTGGTTTGGAGAATGGCAATGATAGCCATGTTATTTTACCCATGTCTGTCCTCTTTGGCATTTCATATATTATAAAATGTATTGATAATTGAGAAATCATTGAGTTATATCATTTGACATTTCATATTATTACATAATGTGTTACTCTTTGAGAATTCATTGTAGGGTCATATTGACATATTGTATGAATTCAAAATTTGTTTGTTTGTTTGTTTTTTTTTTTTTTTTTTTTTTTTAATGATTTGAAAGTAATTTTAATGAAATATATTTAGGTTTTCTTTCTTTAATTTGTTCCTCTATTATGAAAAGAGTTTGGCACATGTAACATCAACTAAATTAATTTAAGTAGAACTTAATAATATTTGATATTTTACTATCATTAACATCTTTTTGTTTGTTAATAATTTTTTCTTAAAAATATTTGTGCACTTTTTTGAGCCCTTCATATTAGTCAAAAATTAGTAACAAAAATTTTAAAATCTTATATTCTTATGTTAGAGTAGAGATAGTGCTTTGAAGATGGTGCATTTCAATGTATGTATTTCAAAATTTTTACATTTTTGGTAATAAATTTGTAGTAATATCCATGATCAAAATTCTACAATTTTGAATGTTTTAGTTAGTAGTGACCATGAACTTTATTGACCCTATTTTTAATCTTTGCAAACTAAAAAAGGTTATATCGTTATTGTCACATAAATTATAACAATATATTATTAGTGTACCCAAGGAAAATCAAAGTTTTTAGCTTTGTCATAAATGAAGTATGTCATCATAATAAACAAGAATACTTAATATTCTAAAATTACATATAACCTTTAGCTTAATTAATTTTACATTATTTAATTTGATAATGACAATAGCATTAGAAAATTATATATATATATATATATATATATATATATATATATATATATATATATATATATATATATATATATATATATATATATATATATATATATAGGTTCAGTGAAGTAGCTTAATTAATGATCTTAGCATGTATGAAATATTATGTAAATTATGTAATTCTAGACTCAAATCATTTTAGAGTCAAACAAACCAAAAAAGCTCTATAATTTTTCTTTTTTTTCATAAAAATTTAAATATTATCTATAACAATAAAATATTTATAATCAAAATAATTAAAATTTAATATGAAATTAAAAAACATACAAATCCAAATCTCTAATAAATTTAATATTTTTAGAATCACAAATCCTTAATAATTAGGCCGATAGGCCTTCTCTTTTGAAAGAGATGCAGTTTTTCATCGTCAACATATTTGATGTTCAGCTGACACTTGTTCCCTGGTAGTTTTAACTTCTGGCAGACACTGTTGGCTGACACCTGTTCCCCCAATCCTTGCGATCCTAAGTGTCTTTCGTGCAGGGAAATGGGATTACTACAATGTTCCCTCAATGTTTTTGAATGCTGCGTAATTACTTTTTCTTTCGATAACTAGAGTCACGGGGATGAATGAACTTGAGTGAGGGAGTCCGGAGTGGGTACCGGGCGCAGGGGGTACCGGGTGTAGGTAGCGGTTCTCGGGCGGATCTAATGCAGCAGGCTGCTACCATGGCAGTTATCCCGGCATGAACGGAGTGCGTGAATTAATTATTATCCGACAAACTCCCTTCCAATCGGCCATGGCAGTTCAGAGACAATGAGGGTTAATTAATTCTGTCATGTTTCCTCGACTTCCACTACAAATGTATTCAGAAATAATGGCGCCTTCCAATTTCTTTTCCATTTTCGGCATCGAATACACCTGCAGCTCCACAGCAACGCAGAGCTTAGTCCTAGCAATGCACAGCAGTGTTATTCAAGTTGGCTCATCAAAGAACAGGTAATGCCCTTTCCGTTTTGCCCTTGAATTAATGGAACGCCCTCTTATATAACTAGTTGACCGCAAAGCTTATATAACTAGGACCTTCGCTGATTATGATTGTAATAAATTAAGATTTCTTGCAGACTTTTAGCTGTTCCTATTTTGTTTGAAATACTGGCGATTTCATCCATCCGGGGTCATCTCGAGAATATTTGTATTATTTCTTTTAAATTCGCAAGGAACAAGATTGTTAGCTCTTATTTCTCTGAATTGAGCTTCAACATTTAGAGGCCATACCCTATAAGGGTTTTTTTTTGGACGGTTATAAACCCCAGTTTTTCTATTTTCACATTTTAAAGTCTGATATGGCGGTTTGATATGACAGTGCTCTATTTAGCGTTTCACTTAGTTGAATCGTGTGCTTAAAATATTTTCATTGGTTTTAAATTCATTCTGTTTGATTTTATGTTAGGGTTTCTGCAGCATTTAAGAGTTTTATTACTGTTAATGGACATGGAAATATGTATAGGGTTTTAGCAGAGTTTTATGGAGCATTTAAGAATATTTTTACTGTTTAATTCTCGAAAAGCACTTGCAGAATTCTGAATATCTTCTAGCTCTAATTCCAGTACTTTAACACGCTTACAAGCTTTCATTTCAGTTTCATGCAATGTATCATTTTTCTTCTGCAATTGCTGCAAACACTTTTCTAGCTCATTAGACTTGTCCAGTAATGACTGTCTTAGTGTATTGCGTTCCTCAACCAATCCTTTTCCCTTTAGTGATGGCCAGACTAAGCTTTTCTCGGACTGATGACAATTTCCTTTCTGTCTGCTCAAGATCAGACATAAAGCCTTTGAAAGAAGAAATAACAGGATTTGTATTTACCAATTAAAATTCCAATATTACATAATGTAACAACATAAATCCAATTAAAAATCCAATATTACGTAATGTAACAACATTGCAATAGATTTGCCAAGTAAGAATGTTAGATTTGCAATAGATTGACGAATGCAATGACAACTTTTACCATAGTAAATGAGCTCTTAAATTCCACATAAGCCTTTGAAAGAAGAAATAACCGTATTTGTATTTTCCAAGTAAGAATCCAATACATCAGATCCTTCATGGCATTTCCTCATTATTAATACGTGACTTTAATTCATACGGTATGAGCTAGATAGTCCCTTGGATTCTTGGAATATTGACTCCTGAAATTCTTGGCAATCTACTATGAGCTACATAGTCCCTTGAATTCTTTTACTATTGACTACTGAAATTCTTGGCAATCTACTCCAATTTCACTGAAGGCCAATAAGTTTGGGAACAATTTTAGGTATTATAATCTTGAAGCCTGCAGAATTATCACCCTGATTGCAGACTCTGCTCTGACATTTGATGGCAACTTACAATCCTCTACAATTCTACCTTTGGAGGCCGAGTGCTTCTCCAGTTCAGACCTTTCTCTGAATCATTTCTGGATATTAAGGGATCTGTCGAGAAATTGTAGGCTCGGGGATTGAAAATAGTCCTTAACCTCCAGTTCTGTTTAGGGGTTTGGGAATTAAAATAGTCCTCAAACACTGTCAAAAGAAACTTCCCCTGATGTATATGCTGCTACATATTGCATTATGTCAAGATTCACTTAAGCTAAAATTTTGAAATACATCTCTCTGATCATTCACCTAGGTCACCTCCGGGTTTGAATTCACCAACAATAAAATTTAGGAAAACAACAGATAATGCAAAATAAGTATGATAAAATTAATTATTATCTTTTTACTGCTTCAATCTGGCAAAACGTTTGTTTGTCACTTCTGTGTAAGAGACTATGCAAATTGATGAGCCCTGGCATAATCTCAACTATGGCATATAATGATTTGTGGTTGAATCTGGAATATGACAGAAAAGAAAGTCAGTAACGCATGCTATTTTAGTTCTGTTATTAGGGCAGTAAGGGAGGCAAGGACTGGGGTTTCCTTGAAAAACTCAGAAAAATTGGTAACTTGAAAAACTTGGAATTATCAGGAGAAGTAAGAGATATTTGCAACATTACTTTGACTCATGAATTCTGTTAGACAGTAAATAAATTATTTCATTCTTGGAAACGCAGATCTAAATATAGATTTGTAGGACCATGGGCATTAAAATAAAAACGACGACTAACACTTACCCCATACCACATTTACAATAACACTGGGATAGATCCCACGCAGATCTGCAAATCAAGCAAATGGTCATGATTGGAGCAACCCGAAATCAGGTAGTAATCAGGAAGTTGATGGTGTGCCTTGTTTTATTGTATTGGAAATAGGTCTATATCAAATAGTTATCATTATTTTTTGGGTTATGGGATAATAAATGAGCTTGGATAGTAAATTTGAAATACATCTCTCTGATCATTCACCTAGGTCACCTCCGGGTTCGAACTCACCAACAATAAAATTTAGGAAAACAACAGATAATGCAAAATAAGTATGATAAAATTCACTATTATTTTTTTACTGCTTCAATCTGGCAAATTGATGAGCCCTGGCATAATCTCAACTATGGCATATAATGATTTGTGGTTGAATCTGGAATATGACGGAAAAGAAAGTTAGTAAGGCATGCTATTTTAGTTTTGTTATTAGGGCAGTAAGGGAGGCAAGGACTGGGGTTTCCTTGAAAAAATCAGAAAAATTGGTAACTTGAAAAAATTGGAATTATCAGGAGAAGTAAGAGATATTTGCAACATTACTTTCACTCATGAATTGTGTTAGAAAATAAATAATTTATTTCATTCTTCGAAGTTGTTGCAACTATCAAAAGCGCTTAAACAATGCCAAAAGTTTGGAATGTAGATCACAAAGGTATATGAATAAAGGGCTTGCTTGATATACCAAATAGGGGAAACTTTGCTCAGGCTACATGCTGAGCAACTTTGCTCTGGTTACATGCTTTGTATATGCAGATGCATTTTCTCTCCCTATGGTGGTTCCAATTGTGAAAAGTTTGGGTATGGCCCCTTTCACCCAAATAATCCAACCCAAATTATGAATCACAAGAAATCTAGCAAGCTTTACTATGATAGAAATTATGAAGCACGGGAAATCTAGCAAGTTTTACTATGTGCACACTAGTAGAGGATAAATGTATTGATTTATCTTTTACTAGTGCTAAGCAAACTCTGTCATCCTTGATGTCTTCAAGGGCTGACATATTTATATATTTATCTTCACCTATTACAATAGGAATACGTCAAGTATGTATATTTACCATTTCACATTTCAATGATATAAATTCCATGTATAGTTCCTTTCTCCCTACCATTGTAAAATACAACCATGTTGTTGTAATGCACAGTTACTTTTACCGTAACACTTTTTTAATGACTACAAGTATGTATAATTACCATTTCACATTTCAATAATATAAATACTTATGCTTGGCACTACAAAAAAGGTTTATATCAACATCTATTTGAAAGTGATTTTAAACTCTTTCTATCACTTCTTAATAGTTATCTAGAAATTTTAGCTTTCAACACAATGTCATACATTTCATATGCATTCATACCTCAATTTGTAATTTCTAATTCTCGCTCCTTATCCCTAACATAGAATTATTTGTACTTTGTTAGATATGTCATCAAACAATGAAGATACAGAAAAAAAAAGCACGACATCGCCTTCTTTATGCTCAAAACAAAGAAGCAGTAAATGCGCGACGACGAATTCTTTATAAAAAACGAAAAGAGACTCCCTCTTCCCAAAACCTATATAGCCCCCCCTTCAATGAAGAACACCGTCGCTTTAGGCAAAGAATAGATAACCTTTCTCCATTGGATGTTTGCACACTATGCAAAGAATCATATCTAGGCATGAAGACAAAATGTTCGCATGGTACCCTCTCTTGCTCCCGATGTGCAACATCAAAAAATTCAAACCGTTTCACTCATGCCAACAACATGGATCCTGGAGAAAAACCATATGTCCTTCAGAATTTAACACAGATTGAAGAAATGTTGATCGCACGTGTAAATCCGATTCTACAAGTAACACATGCTCGTGGTGGTCAATACAAATATATCGGCCATACAATCAGCTTCCCTCAAGACATTACTACCATTGCGAAATATCTACCTCGCCTTGTTTCTGTTTTGACGTCCTCATTGTTAGAAGGAAAAATCCTTCTTAATCATCTTATGAATTCATCGTTTCTAAATCATGTGTTCTAGCAGCACTACAATACAAACTCACTCATGATCCCTACTACAAAGATGTTGAACTCAACCCATCTGCAATTTCCGCTCTACCAGATCAACCTACTGATATTTCTAATATTATTCATAACGTAACCACGTCTTCATATATACCCCAGGAAAACATAGTCGATTCTACTCATCATCTTGATGCCATTCTACCTTCATTAGATATCCAACCTTCTTCATTTGTTCCAATTCTTCCAAACTCCTGTAATGAACTTGATCGCATTCATGCTTACTTGCACTCCACAAATTCTAAATCAACAAATTCAATTGATTGGCCTACAATATCTCTATCGCCTATCAATGAATACACTACTGAGGGCCCCTTCTCTATGGAATTTCCCACACTTTTCCCAACAGGCATTGCCATGATTGTACAACCAAGAATTACAAAAGTTGAGCTGCACGAATATGCCTGTCACCTGTTACGCTACCATGATAATCACTTCGGCCGACATCCAAGATTCCGTTACTACATATATAACATGCTGATGCGCCACCGTAGCTAATCAAATGCCAATGTTTTTGTCAAAAAAAATATTGAAAACAATTTTCCAGCAACTGTATCAGATTTGCAGCAATGTCTTCACGACTTTCCAAATTCAAAAATTCCAGAAATGGTCATGCACTTTGGCTCATCCCTACGAGGTACACGCTCTTTTTGGAACAAGCGTCGTAATGAGCTAACTGACATGATCACACAGCTTGGGAGCCCAACGTTTTTCTTCACTCTAAGTGCTGCTGATACCAAATGGCCTGACCTGCACAATATTATGCCTACCGAGGTGCCCTCCAATACAGATGCTCGTTACAGGTGGAGAATTGAAAATATAATTACCAATCCCCATTTAACATCCCAATACATGCATTGCAGATTTACAATTTTCCTTGAGGAAGTCTTACAAAAGCGCCTCCATGCAATCAACTATTGGTGCAGGTACTTTTCATTACCATTACTTTTAAAACAAAATATTACACTTCATTAGAATTAAACAATAATATTTTTCAAAATTGCATACAGATATGAATGGTAGCATCGAGGATCTACACACATACATGGATTCCTCTGGTTGAAAGATGCACCAAATATGGATTCCCTAAATTGGAACAATGAGATAGAAGTTCTTGATGCTCAAAAATATTTTGACCATTATGTAATGGCTTGGAACCCACGACAACTCCAACATTGCGCAAATTTACTCCACCAATCAGTAGAGCAGGACCCATGTCTTCTCAACACACAATCAATCTTTGCATCAACACAAACAGATGACTATGAAGAGCTTGTCAATTGTGTCCAACGCCATACAAAGTGCCATGTATCTTCTTGTCTTCGCAAAAAAAACAATGTTCTCACATGTCGCTATGGAGTACCATGGGAGTTAAATCCCACATATTTACTGCTGGTGGACAACAAAGGTCAGAAAATATACAAACTTGCACGTAACGATGATAGATTGAACATTCATAATACTGATCTCCTTTCTATCTGGAGAGAAAATGTTGATTTTCAACCATTTAGCTTATATTTCTAAATATGCAGCCAAAGCAGAAACAAAGTCAGAAATCTATAGCCAAATGTTATTCCGCCTCTTGAACAACGTCGCTCCAGAAGCACCTACTACCACTATTGTTTAGAAACTCCTTACAGAAAGCATAGCAGAAAGGGATATTGGAGTGCAGGAAATATGCCATATGTTGCAAAAATTACCTCTCACACTCTGTAGTCATACATTTGTATCTCTAAATGTTAATAGAACTGTATTCAGACATGTTCTAGATGGTTCTGAAAGTCCACCCTCAACATCACCATTTATTATTGCATACATGAATAGGCCTTCTTCATTAGATCCATTGCCCCTCATAGAAGCTGCACGCTCTTGGTCATTCTCTCCTCGTTGTCAACAAAACCAATGGAAACAGATTTCTCCTTTCATAGTTCTCCATATCTTGCCACGATACACCACAATCCCTTCCCCTACTAATCCAAACTACACCAACTTCTGCTGGGCTGAATTAATATTGTATTTCCCCTTCCGTACACTCCCCAATGACATTGGATGCAGCAATGAGGAAATCATTGCACATTGGGAACAAAAGAAAGGAACATATACAGCATGGCATGTTCACCGTGAAAATGAAAACACACAATCTCCACAATCAGAAGATGAATCTGCTCCTGTATCTACCCCTCCTGACATCCCCCTTGACCCTGTTCAAATGAATGAATGGGAAATCATCTCTCACCTTCACCCAAATGAGAACATCGAAATTGATGCCCTTCAAATCATTGGCAATCGTGACTTTGACCTCAACCATCATTGGTCTCATACTTCCCTACCTCTCCACTTGCAAGAAACTGCCATCAATTTCATTGAATATAATCGCTCATCTATTCAAAATCAACATCATCCCTCTTCAAACCTTCCCGTAAATCAAATATTATCTCCTACCCAACAAAAAAATTTCACACATATTACTTCTCATTTCAAAAATCCTCTTCCAAAACCCCCAACTAGAACCATTATACAAGGGACAACCGGAACGGGCAAATCTGCTCTAATAAAATCTCTACAACGTGCATTCATCGAACTCTCCTCACCAAATATAAGCCCATTGTTGGTACTTGCACCTACCGGTGTTGCAGCTTTCAACATAGATGCACTTACAATTCATTCTTCCCTTCACATCCCTATCCAAAAAATGCATCCTCTTGAAGGAAAACCACTCCTCCACCTCCAAGAACAACTCCGCCATATTCAGTACATACTCATTGATGAAATGAGTTTTATCGGACCAAAAATGCTTTCCCGTATTGATGATCGCTTACGAGAGGCCTTTCCCCTCCATCGAAATACACCATTTGGTAATCGATCTATTATCCTTGTTGGGGATTTAGGCCAACTACCACCTGTAAAAGACATTCCTCTGTATGCTGGCACATCACGTGGTACTGCACTTTGGCAGAGCTTTGATACATTCATTACGCTCACAACTATTTTTCGCCAGCAAGGTGCTGATCCTTCCCAAATTGCCTTCCGCAACATTCTCACAAATCTCAAGGATGGGAACTCTACAATTGAAGATTGGAAGCTACTAATTTCAAGAACAAATTCCTCTATTACACATGAAGATAAAAAAATATTTGAGGACTCCATGCATTTATATGCAACAAACAATTCAGTTGCCTTTCATAACAAATCAATGTTGAAAAAATTACACAACCTAGTGGCTGTGTGCTCAGCGGAGAAACATGTGGACCACACATTCACTACATCTGAAGAAGAACAACTAGACAGAACGCTTCTGTTATGCAATGGACAAAAAGTTATGCTGACCTGCAATTTATGGGTACATGCAGGGCTTGTAAATGGCGCACTTGGCACAGTCATTTCAATATGCTATGCAGCTGATTCAAAGCCTCCAGAATTTCCATCCTTCATGGTCGTTGATTTCAAAAAATACAGAGGAACAACATGGGACATTGCACACCCCACATATGTGCCCATTTATCCTATCACAAGGGGCACACGTCGACAGATGCCACTTCGAATGGCATGGAATTTAACAATACACAAGTCACAAGGAATGACGTTAGATAAAGCAACAGTTGACATTGGCCCCAAAGAACGCCAAGGTCTAACATTCACTGCTATTTCAAGAGTTAGATCTCTAACAGACCTTCGAATCCATCCAGCATTTCCATTCTCACGCATTTCACGCATGAAAGAAAATCCATATCTACAACGCAGAAAGCAAGAAGAGTCGTTGCTCACATCGAAATCTATATAGACAAATACAATCTATCCAACAATACACTCTTTATTGCATCTTCATCAAGAGGTAACAAACCCTCACCTTATCCAAATTAAATATACAATTACTTATTTTTACATTTATTCTACTACTCATTATGTTCCTAATGTTAAAAGAATTTTATGATTCCTTTAGTTATTTTTGAACTCTATAATTAGTTTACTTTTACCATCTGTTAACACTAACAATAATTTTTTACCTTCTTTCATGCTAAACAGATATGGATTCAAGGGATTTAAACATGCTCTATGAATGCTACCAGGAGATTCACCAGCATGAACAAACTCTACATGATATACAACTCAGATTCCTTTCACCTCATTCATTGCCTCTGTACCGTTTGCGTGGAACTATTGACCTATTACAAAAGATTCGAAGAATTCTAAGGAAAATAATCCACATAAATGAAAGAGATAGACGGCGGAAAATGCGAGTTGAATGGAAAGAACTCCTTTCTGAACGTGGAGTGACTATAGACACCAACTGGTGTTGCCGATGCCGTGCATCATCATGTATTTATGATTAGATATCTACTTTCAACAAACTTTTGCTGTACAAATGTATATATCTCTTCAACTTCAGATTTGTATATCTATGTGAATATAAATGATAATATATTCCGTTTCAAAATTTTCACATTTTACTCATGCTATTATGTTCTATTCTATCTTGAAAACTTAATATTTGTCAACATATTTAATACTCACCTTCTACAGACAGTTATAACTTGTAAGTTAACTTGGATAGATCATTAAATAGTTGGTGTACTTGCCAACTATCCTTAAATGTTGGACTCCTCCAAGGTTGCCATTAATAGAGGCCTTCCCCTTGTGTAGTAATTCTTTTCTTCCTTTTATTGGCTTTCATCTAATTGTCTGACATTACTTTTTGCATACACTCTGGAAATATTCGGAGCAGGTGTTTAATTTAGTATGTAATATGCATCTGCAAATCTGACCCGTCTGAGACAATTCAACATTGCTCTTGTATTTGGGCTGAAGTCGTTCCATTTTTCAAACTCTCTGTAAGGCTTGCCACTATAGATTCACCATCCGATACACGAAATTCAAGTTCTAAGGCCTCATTTATGAAAACACTTTACGTAGGCTACTGTTTCCAACTTATCGAAATGTCCTACAGTGTTTTGGTATTGCAGGATAGTATTTCTGACATTGCCTTTTTGCAATCCACAGAAATAGGAACACAGTTAGCAAGTCTGATAACTCAATTTCTGTCACAGAAATAGCAACACAGTGGGTAATTTACATAACTGTTACATGCATGAGCTAAAATTCAAGGAATACTGAGTGGAATACTGGATAGTTGCAACAGAAGATAATAATCAAGTGAATTAATCTCTTTGCCCCCACAATTTTTCCTATTCCCTCTGTTTTTGTCAGTTTCTTATCAAATCTTGATTAGGGAAAGGTTGTCCATTAGTTCTTAACATTAAAAATTCTCTCTCACCTCATTTGTCTCTATTTATTTATTTCTTAATTGCTCCAGTCAAATCTGTTTATTTATTTTGTTGTTATGTTGTAATTCTTCTTTCACGTACTCTGTTTTCTGCTAAGTAACAAGATTCTTGGATATTAACCAAAGAATTACTTTAGAATTACTTAAATTTGGGCTTGAGGCTTACTGTTTGCATTTCATACCAAAGCCACAAAGTTTCCAGCACGTTGCCTTTCTCACAATGGCCATCAAACAGTATGTTATAAGTGACTACATTTGGAGTTAAATTCATTTGTAACATTTTGCAGAAAAGCTGATCTCCATGATTGATTTTTCCTTCCTTGCAAAACCCATTCATCAGATAGTTGAAAGTAACCTCGGTAAGCATTAGCCCCCTTTCACATATTTTACATAACAGATTATAAGATTGATCACTTTTAGCTTTCTTTCATAGACTACAAATTATGATATTGATTCCTCGCTATTACAGTTACTATTGCGGTTTGAATTGGAATGAATTGGAATTGGATGTAGGTTGCCTGGTTCGGAGGCCAACAAAAACATGTATATTCTTATTGTAGAATATAAAGATATTTCTGAGTACAATGATATAACTCTGGAGTAAACATATTTCTAAAGATAACAATAGCAGTACAATGAGCTAAGTCTGGAGCAACTTAGCTTACTTTGCTTCATTGGATCCATATTTCATCATTGATTTTCAAAACATCGAAATGTTCAGTTGAAATATTTATCTGTAAAAACTTTGAAAGAAGTGAGGTAACCAAGATTTTCTTTCAACTTATAAGCTAAATCTATTAGCATTATGCCAATGCTCACCTGCACATTAAATGGAGTTTGCAGACTCTCCCGTTGCTCGGCTGAAGGGTAAACCATAAGCATAGAGTAAGGGATGTAAGTAATCATGGAGATATACTCTGAAGCCTACAGGTTGGCCAATTGCTTATAGTTGCAGTCCCTATGAAGTTGATACTTCTGTTCATGAAGTTCAAGATTGGTCATAAAAATTCGGAGGAAAGTCTTTTTAAACTTATGTATATTGTCTTTTCATTTAAAACCAACCTTACTATATATTTTTAAAACCTTACTTACCATATATATCACAGAAAGGAAACCACAGTTATCTCGATTTTCCTCTTTGCGCTTGGGAGATGAAGTTATGATGGAAGATAAACAGTTTACAGTTTGTGAATGGCTGCACATCTTTTACCTGTTACAGATTTCCTGTATCTTACTGGTATGGAGAAAAGTCAACACTTTGCTAATTTGCTCTATTGGATGTCCAAATTTACATTCTACATAAGCTAGGGTTAAATGGTCTATCTACCTACAAGTTAAATTCAATTTATTTTCACTTGGCAGAGGAATCAAACTACCCAAGAAGAAAGAAGATATGATAGCCCTCTCTTAGAATTTGGTGGTAGTACTTACTACAGTACTGAACCTTTCAAAAAGTAAGCTGGCCATATCTTTCAGCATGGTACTGTGGTGTCACCCTCTCTGCAGTTTTATTCACACTTCAACTATTACTTCAATCTCTGTCAATATTTTTATTTAGAGTAGCTATGTGCTTTGCAGCTAAATATAAATTTCCCATGAGGAAATATCTGGTAGCTATTTCTTAGAAGTTAGTGGTATCACTTAGTACAGAGTACTGAATCTTTCAAGAAGGAAGGAGGTCATATCTCTCATCATGGTAATCTAATGTCACCCTCTCTATAGTTTTATTCACCCTTTCTATGGTACTCTAGCTTCGAGTAGCTCTGTGCTTTTAAGATAAATATAGAATTTCTGAGATATATATTGGAAAATATATATAAAGTTATTGAACCAGTGTAAATCTATAATAAACCCAGTCCATGACATACTTTTATTTAAAAATAAAAATAAAAATCACGTCGCAAATTATATTTTCTCAGTTTTAAGGTAGATATTTGTCACCCACAATTCTTTGCACAACCTACAATAACTGGTTGGAGCTATCACAACCCTATTTTGTTTCATCTGTTGTTAATATTTTTCTCCTCCTTTGATTCTTTTTGATAATAGATATATTACAAAGATTTTAGATTTTATCTAAATTTCTGGCAGACATTATATCATTTCCAGCACAAGATCCAATCCAGATACACTATGCAATTAAAGTTTTCTACCTAACCTGATGTTCAATAAAAATCTTCATGGTGGTGTTTAGTCAATCAATTTATAATTAGATCTTGTTGTTGTTGATTTTGTAGAATCTGCTCACAGTGGCCTCCATCCTCCAACTGACCTTTCAGAGTATTGGGGTGGTTTATGGGGACATAGGAACTCCTCCCCTTTATGTGTTTGCTAGCACTTTCATAAATGGAATCCATCATCCACATGATGTTCTTGGTGCTCTGTCTCTCACAATATTCTCACTCACTCTTTTTCCACTGCTCAAATACATTTTCATTGTACTTTGGGCCAATGATAATAGTGATGGTATGTAATATGAACCAAAATATGTTATGTAATATGAACCAAAATATGTTTTTCAATGTAAATTTTATCTTTGTATTCTGGATATAAGCTTATTGTGAGGATTAATGAGATCACAGGTCGGACTTTTTCACCTTATTCCTTAATAGTGAAGATTCCCATGATATGGACACCACCCTTGACATTTCAAGGCCATTATTACAAAATCAGTTGCATTAGATCATCACCTGCTATGCCACCTTCTTGCACATTTTCCCCTGAGAGAGAATATGCAACGTCTCTGGAGTAGAATTTTGTGTGTATTCTTATTAATTCCCCAATAAGAGACAATATCAATGTTACAAGGACACACAAAGGTGAATACTCTACAGGAAAAGGTGAAATTGGAAAACAGAGTCACACATTAATCTCTACCTGACATATTCAGGACAGAAATCTATTTTGAATAGTCTACAGGAAATGGTGAAATTGGAAAAACAGAGTCACATATTCATGTCTACCTGACATATTCAGGACAGAGAAATCTATTTTGAAGTCCAGGCATAATAGAAATTCCAAATCATGTAATAATTTAATAAGTCACTGATTCAAAGGAGTAGACCATAAGGGAATATTTTTTATGAAAAGTATAGTTAAGAGATTTAAATATACCCTCAAAATCCTCGCGTAAAGATGATTCTGTTTAATTCATACAAAGAATTTCTCTAGAATCACTCACAATCCTTGATCAAATACACGACAAGCCTTACTTTCTTTGAAGTTCTAATTCAACTGATTCTTAATTCATTATAACAAAATAAAATCTTCGATAATTTACTCGTCTCAGGATGCAAATGAATTTTATATATATAATTTTCTTTAAAATTTCATAAAATAATGATAAAAATTTTATGAGGGTGGAGAGATGTTTCATTACAATTTTAATTGGAATTTCTAAAACTTTACAATGAAAAAAATAATTATTATATTTAATTTAAAATTTATAAAATTTTGAAAATCTAGGGTGAGTTATTGATTTCATTAGATTTTAATTTTGGAACTAGAATAAAGGTAGATTATTAAATTCAACAAATTTTGGTAGATTATTAAATTAGACAGCTCAAAAGAGCTTTGAAAAAACAAAAACAAAAAAAATTAGAAAAAGGAAATGCAGCTAAAACAATTTTGCTCATACTGACCTTTCTAGGTACCTCCATGGTTATTTTGAAAATGGACTAAATCTTTCTCTGTTATAGCCAAAATTCTAGCATTGGAACTGTGTAGTCTTCTCCTGTTTTTCAGGGTTTTATGGCACTTTTTGTAGTGGCTATTTATATGTGAATTTAGGTTTTCCTTCATCTCAAAAACTACAATTACTTCAAATTAATAATTCACAAAAAATACTCCTATCGGCCTCTCCTTGCACCTTCTGGGGCAACTGCTAGTTTATCATGTAAATGCTAATACTCTTATAAAACCAAACCCTCGCCAATTTCTTTTCTTCCTTTACCATTTATCCAACGTTCACATAAATGAGAGCATTGATGTGGAGAATTTCATGATATATGAAATTATTTATCCATAGCTTGCAGAGTCGAATTAGACGAAGAAAATAACCTAGTTGGAACCGTAGACTACTCATACTCCAAAGATCATATTTTAGCCATTAATTAAATATTGGAAAATTTATCTCCCTATGGAACCAACAGCCTGACCATCCCTGTCAAACCCCAGGAGTACTGCCTGAAAGACCACCGGGTTAATATAGAAAGGGGAGGTGGACAAGCTACCTTTCTTCACGACCTAAACTCTCCATATGGCCTACCCACAGAATAACATTGGCCACATCAGTATCCCACATTGAGGTTGTCGGCACATGGTATTCTATAATTGCATGGCTTCTTTTGCCATGGACTCAGGAGACTCTTAATATTTAACCACAACATTGACCAGTCTTAGGGAAGGGTGCAATTGATGGGCGACATTTAAGCCTTGACAATCGCTGCCGGCTATAAATGAAAATGAAAGACCGTAGGCTTGTTCTCATCTTTTCCTTAATCAAATAATTATTTTTACATATGAGGTAAGAGGTCAATCGTTCGTGAGCATGAACTGACTCAATAGTTCATGACCACGTAGTAACAAAATAAGTTAAAGGTTTTGTTTTTCTATACATATATAATAAAAAAAATCAGTGTAAACAATACAAATCAAGATTTTGAATCAAAATTTTTGTAATGTTTTCTAATTTTAACTAAATATTTATGAAAATAAAAAATAAAAATTAAAAAATTAAAAAAAAAAAAACTCAATACAAATAACTTTATGTTTTTTCAAAATTTTAATTTTTTTTCTTAAATTTAATTTTACCTTTTTTTCCTTCCAAATTATTATGTCATTAATAAATTAAAAAAATTAAAATATTTTTTTCAAATTTCAAAATAAATCTAAATCCAAAATTTTAAAATTTGTTATCTACCTATACGTTAGTTGCACCACCCAAAACAAAAAATTACATATAAACTATTAGTATTGGTCAAAAGGTTATCGTGTAATTTTTATTCATTTTTCAATCTATAATTTACTGTTATTTCTTTCAAATTTTGAATTTCAACGGTATATGATATGGGAATTTTAATCTTGGTATGTTTTGAAGTAATCATTATTTATTGATATTTTTTTATATAATATTTAATATTATATTAAAATAAATATGTATTTATATAATGATGAAAGTATGTTAATTTATTCTAATTTTGAATCTATTTTAATAATATTTAGAGGGATCAATTTTTTTACACTCTAAAAGAGGTTTGTATATTAAGAGATTTGATTCTTGTAGGAGTTTGGTAGATCCAGAGTTAAGATGGATCTAGGTTAGTTTAATTTAACTTTTTTACACTTTAAAAGAGGTTTGCATAGCAATAAATTTGATTCTTGTAGGTGTTTGGTAGATCCAGAGTTAAGATGGATCTAGGCTAGTTTAATTTCCCTTTAAATAAGCTGTATGTGTTCTCAATATAGTGGGTCAATACCATTGGCCATTTTTATTTTTTGTTATTATTTTTATTTTGACTTAAAATGTCTACATTACATTACATTCATTTTTTAACTTAATTTAATTTAATTTATATTTTTATATAATTTGACTTAGTCAAATGTTAAAAATTACTTTACAACATCTCTGCCATACTAAGATGGAGAGACACAATCATGCAACATATTAATATGAATAAATTTTAGGAAAATAGTGATGATTATTTTACTTTTAGTGAATTAATAATTGTAAGAGAAAGGAATGTGGAATTATAAAAATTCGACAATGGGAAAAATATATAAAAAATACCAATAATTACTAACTACTTATAATTAAAGATAATAACTTAGTTGTAAGAGAAAGAATTGTGGAATTATCAAAAAAATTTATATAAAAGAGAATGGGAAAAAATTATAAAGATTACCAATAATTACTAACTACTTATAACTAAAAAGGATAATGTTAAGTGACATAATAAATATTAAACTTACCAGAATAAATATTAAATGTTGTAGACTTAGTATATTTCTACTAAATAATAGAAAATATATTTTAATCAGAGATTTAATCTTTTTTTATGAATTTTAATCTCGTGTCTTTCTCATTTTTTTCAATTTCATAAATTAAATGTTCTCTCTTCCTCATGAGTTGTATGTTTTTTCACGATCGGTCATTTATCTCTTTATTTTATGCTTCTTGCTCCCTTTTAAAACTTTCTTCCTTCTTTCCAAGTGTCTCCTGTTACATAAGCACTTTTATGTACCTTATATGTTTCAACTATGGTTACATAAATTCTCCCTTTTCATATTGGCTTCAATTTCTTCAATTGATTCTTTTGCTTTATTGCCAAGTGAGTTGTTTGATTCCGGAGTGAACCTACTCAGGTGAGTTGTTGGATATTGGAACTCTTTGATTCAATGGCTTATTGAGGTGCGTTATTTGTTAATATATTTTTTTAATATCATAGTTTAATTCAATATCCTTCAAATGTTTAAGTTTAATATTATTTTTTAATGTTAAGATAATTTTCTCATTTTTCCATAAATGTGTATTATTTAAGGTTTCATGTTCTTATAGATTTATGTTTTTAAATAATTTTCTTTATCTTTTTTATATTGTTCATGAACCTCAGAGATTTACTGTATAAGATGTCATTGTTATTTTGATGGGAAAATTGTAGCTATTTTGTTTTTTTATATGTGTATGTGTCCTTTATGGGACAGTTACACTAATTAGTTAGTAGAGGGATTTTAGAGAGAGCCCGGATGTAACTTCGGGAGAGGCACTGCTGAGAAGCAGCTTCCCCATTTTGTTTGAGATATATTCTTTTTTTTTGTAAATAAAAATATGAAACCTACAGGCCCCATAGGTGCATGAGAGAGAGCAGGGAATGGTATTTGAGTGCATCAATTAAGCTATAGAATATTCTTCGAAAAAAAATCTTAGTGTTTTGATTTCTTTTGAGAGGCTTGTGTACTAATAATGTGTGTTCCTAAATCTTTGTGTTATGGATTGTTTGAATTCAAAGACTTAAAATTTAATCGAAGCACTATTTTCCTTTAATCAATAATTGATTAACTAAGGGGGTCACACAATAATTTTTTTGTTTTTTTCATGCAAGGATAATGTTGTAAGTTGCAAAATAGGAAATGATTTAAGTTTTGTAGCAAAATCCATCCATAAACAGAGTAACGAACATTCCTTCATGGAGTCGGTCAACTAGAAAAATATGACATATAGTCCATATCAGAATGCATATAACGAATTAGTACCTAGCCCCCCAACTGGCGTGGCAACCAATAAGGCAGGGATCTAACATCTGACTCTTTGTTAAACTGATACTCACAAAGTTTTCCTAGACCATCAAATTGCGTAGATATCCAAGTTAGAGGAGGTCTAGTTTGCGACAAGAAGTATCATTTCCAGAATCATCTAACATTAGAGAAATTTTGAGGTCTAAATGGGCCTCCTAACCTGGAATATTATAAAATAATAATGGAAATAATAAAATAAGCTTATATTACCTCATCAATTTTTATAGGGAAAACAAAAAAGACTAATTTTTCATCTCATATTTTCAACTTATCTCCATACGATTTTACTCAAATTTCGATCAGAATCACTAGTTCGATGCATAATTTTATTTTTCATCCAAGGGGAGCTCATGTTGTGTACTTTTGGTCAACCATACTTCACGAAAATTGTAAAATACATGAAAAAACATGATTGCAATCACGTTTTTTCATGTATTTCACATTTTTCATGTAGTAGAATTCATCAAAAGTATGCAACATGGGTACTCATTTGATGAAAAAATAGTTTTTTTCATCCAAAGGGTGCTCTTGATCTAAATTTGAGTACAATTGTAGGGAGCTAAGTTGAAAAAGAGTTTTTTTTTTTAACAAATATTTTTATCTTTTTTCACTCCATAATGATCAATCACCCCCCATGGTTAGCATCATCGTATTGAATCCTATTGGTTCTTATAAAGTTTACCTTTGTTGTACATTTTTTTTAGGCCTAGTTTTTATCTCTAATTTTCTCTAATGCGTTTGTTGATCCCGGTTACCGAAATGTAGGTGGTGTGGCATTCATCCCTATTGTATCATGCCCATATGCAGAAATAAAAAATAGTGGATGATAGCATATGGATCAAGTTATATCCAAACCTCACGGGGGAGTAGAGACGTATCCTGCCTTGTGACCCCAAACTACATATAAGACAATATTTTGGGAATTTCACTTATAATGGAAAAACTTTGAAATACAAGTTATAGACTTAAGAACCTTTGGCGTTATACCTTGGATATTGACTACAATCACATGATTAATTTTGATTAAGGACTGAGGTGCTAAGGTGTTAAATAGGGTCTGTGAGTGTAACACCCCCAATTCATGTGATTGAATTTTAAAGTTAGATACTTGAACTTTAATCCTAAGGGGAGTGGACCCCAAAGGATAATTATTTTGTGAATGTAATTAAACATTTAAATGAGGAAATGAATAAAATATTGTGGTGCATATTGACCAAAATGAGATGATGAGATCACTTGCTAAATCTGTGAGGATGGATGAGGCAAATATTTCCCCACAATCTTTCAAAAATCCTTGAAAGAAAGTAAGTTTTAAATTTAGATTTTTGAGGAAAAATCTGAATTTCCCCAATGATGAGGAAAGTAGTTGGGAAGAGGTAAAAAGATGGAAAAGCTGAGGAAAAGCATAAAACAGCTTTAAAGAATCCCTAAATTGGGAAGCCTAGGCAAACAGGAAGAAAAGCATCCTGAGATTCTGGACGTAGAATTAGAAACATGCTTTGGGGAACAATAGCTTAAATAAGCTGCTCTTGTACAGATTAGAGGTTGATCTGTTCTAGGAGGTGATCTTAGCTCGGGGGTGAGTTCTGGGAGACAGAAGGACTCTAAGGTTGGGAGGTTGGTCGACTGCATGAGTGGTATGTCTCTGAGTTAAATTGTCTTCCTGCTTATTATGGTATGAATTGGCTACATATAAAAACAAAATTTGCCTCTAAGGTACTAAATTTTATTAGTCTACATTTAACAGAATTTAATCATGAGGCAGTAACCTGATAATTCTGTATAGTTGTTGAGGAAGATCCGTAAATTAGAATCCCACAGAAAGTCTAAACCAAGGTTGGTTTAAATCTGAGGATACCTTGTTCTTTCAGGGAAAATTTTGTGAAATTGTTTTAATCTGCTTTTGTTTCCTAGCATGATTTTAATATATCTACAAGAGAGAGAAATTGAATTCACTACAGTATACTAGAGTAATAGCAGGAAATGAATTAAAATTTATACTGTGTATGAAAGAATGGAATGAGAGACTCTATAAACTGACCTCAGGGTCAGCAAACCATTCCATTACAATTCCAGAAATTTAAATGGTCTAAAACAACAAGGTTGTATGTAAGACACACTTAGTATAGTGGAGGAAAGGAGTAAATATTTATAAAAAATAAAAAAAAGAGTTAACAGAGACAGTGGCCTTATGAAACTACTCTAATATTATAGTATAGAAAATGAATACATAGAGTGCAAAATTTATGATTAACAGTTGAGCAGTATAGGAGAAAAGAGTTGAATTATTTTCAACAGTATACACAGTAACATTTATGTAACCACTATTTCCCTTGACCAAGAGGAAAAAGGGAATGAGTTCTAAGCCCATGACCAGCTCCACAGAAACACCTACCACCAGACATATAGGTAGACAAGAGCTGTAAATAGATATAGGGAAATGAGAAGAACTGGCGAATAGAAATATATATACAACTCTGGAAAATAGGAGAATATAAATTCTAGAACTGCATACATATTAACCATAAGTTTATAAATGAGAATGGACTCACAATTCCCTGCATGCCATTTATATGTCTAGACAGATAATGGTAAAACAAGTTCAGTGTAACCATGAACAGAGGAAACTGTAAATATGATACAAATACCAGAGTAGAGATTCCTAGCCACATAAAATAATGAACGAAATACATCAGAAGAAGAGATAAAAATTTAATATAAATTCCTGGAAATTCTGATGAATGTAACCAAGGAATCTGGAACAACATTAGTGTCACCGAGAACCAAATAATTGTTCTGATGAGCAAACTAAACAAAGCGAAATTCCATGGTATGAAATCATATACACGATTCAGACAGTCCATGTAAATTTATACTGTAGTGTCGTATATTGAATTCAACCTAAGACAATAGGGAGTATATAATTCAAAAATACTCATGTTATGCGAGCCTATCGAGGCTAGGGTAGCAAACTCCAAACCCTATCTCAGAGAACAATGTTTCAAAGCCCAACGAAACAACGCAACAGGAGAAGGGAAGTAACCCCATAATTGTACCGAACTCGATGGCAAGGAGACCTATGTTAGTATCCATAACGATTGAAAGGTCTACAGACTGCTTTCATAAGCATGCAAGAGATCTTCGGTTACCTGTAGAAAACAAATTCAAACCAAAATGGGAATTAGCCATTGGCGCCATCGTGGGAAAACAATTGAATGAAGAAAATGCTCATGGTATTAAAACACTACCTGTGAAACGCAAATCTCAGATTCGACGAGCTTCTGGAATGGAAATTATAAACAGAGTAGGGATTAATACGAAACTCCCTCGAATAGGAAAAGGAGGAAATAACAATTATATGCAGAGACGGGACGAAAAAAAAAACCCACCTCATAAAGATCAACTGAATAGTAGACGTTCACCTGAAGGGACGCGAAGCACGCTACACAGGATGCATAACACAAATTAGTTCTCATTTTATGAAATCGCCAGAGTATGGTCGATGATAACCCGAAAAATGGAAAACAACAAAACTTTGCACTGAGGGTATAACTCGAAATCCTCAAAACAAAACGCATTCACCTTACGAACAACTGAGGATATACTCAGAATCGACGTATGGCCAGTTACGAGCAACCTTCTGGATCATTCAAACATAAAATAGGTAAAAATGAACGCGTAAGTAATTACCTGGTATCGTGTTGGTGAAACAAGTACGCCATGACTCTTCTCTGTAACGGAGAATAGCAAACCCTCTACAAAAGTAGAATTTTGCAGACGCAGAGGTGCACAACAAATTGATTAACGTGGAAAACCGACTCAACTCAACACCAAAGGCTTATATAATTCTTCGACAGACACCTGAACCCTAACCGGAATTGATCGCCATCATCCACTTGGCAAAATCGTAGAAGCCCAAGACACGGATCGAAGGGTAGCAGTGGAGAGTTAAGACTGTCGTATAACATTAATGGGGTGTAGATCTGAATTAAATTCAATGTGTCCTGTGCATATACCGGCGTGAGTGTTGTACACCACGTAAGCCGAGCAAGCCCCAGCGACGTGGATTTACCATGTAAACAAACGAAGGGGTATGGAGAATGACATAATCCATACAATACTAATCTACTTATCATGACGCCTGACGTGGATAAGATTTACACCGCGGCGATGAACACAGAAACCCAAATCAATTGTGATTATACGCCTTACGTGTGGACTGATCCCGACGCCCAGTTCCATATCTTAAACTCGATTAAAAATCTTATGTACAATGATGTGTGGTCATATCAACCCAGGCGTATATATATTAATGCCAAACACATAAAAGAGTCAATTCATAATAATATGTACATCGAACTATATGAAAAATCGATACCCCAAAGTCTATACAAATATACATGGCGGAAAATCGTAGCTATGGATAGTGGAAGGGTCGAAAATGCTCTTGGGCAAAGGCTCATTCAAACCATATTATATAATACATGCTAATGGACCGTATGGTTGATTATAGATTCAATAATTAAATGAGATATGTGACCATTAAGTCAAAGGTGAATTCTCGAGGTTATACGAGACCTGTATAAAGAATAAAATCATATAAAATATCTTCACACTTGGAACTAAAACAACATAGGGTAAAAAGTAGTGGTAGAGGGTTTAATTGCGACATGATGTGATGATGAAAAGTATCATGGTGAAAATAATTAGAATGTCATAATAAACCTATGCTTAAAAGCCTGAATTCGTGAAGAATTTTTTTTTTTTTTCTGTGTGAAATTTGGAGGTGTGACAAATGGTATCGGAGCCCAAGTTATAAAACTGGGCTGGTGGCATTGTGCTTACGATTGCTGTGTACTCACTGTGTAAATTTATTGCTGTAACAAAAGTTTTTTTTTTCTTTTCACTGACCTGTGCTATGTAGTGTACAATGGGGTGATAGAATGGAAGAAGGTGGCGAAATTTATGTCGATCTGCGTAGTGAGCCAGATCCCAATGCGGCCATGATGGCTATGTTGCAGAATTTGCAACAAGAATTGGATGAGATAAAAAGCCAGAATGACAGATTGTCATTAGCCAGTGAGGAGCAGGAAAAGCTCATCAGGGAATTAACCTCATGGAACAGCCAAGAAGGCGAAGGTTCCGGAAAGAGGAAAACTGATGAATCTGATGAGGAAGATGCTATTAGGCATCAGAATAAGTAGAAAAAGGAATTACAAGGGGAATTCCGAAAAATCAAACCTCCCTCCTATGATGGGGAGAAGGAGGAAGATGCTGAAGCCTGGTTGCTGAATATGATTAAGTATTTCCAGGTTTATGAATATGAAAGCAATCTGAAGGCCAGATTAGCTGTCTACCAACTACAAGGTAAGGCTACCTTGTGGTGGGAGGAGACAAATATGGTGCATGCCATAGATGAAAAGACAGTTACTTGGGAAGATTTCCAGGCTAAATTCAAGAATCGCTACTTGAATGAGCGGTACTATGATGACAAAGCAAAAGAATTTCATGAGCTTAGATTGGGACAGCTCACTATCGATGAGTTTGTTACTAAATTTACCAATCTACTAAGATATGTACCTTACATAAGGGAAGAAAAGGAAAAGGCACAGAGGTTTCTGAATTGTTTTCCTGCTGTATACAAAGAGAAAATTGAGTTTGACAACCAAAAAAACAATGGACGAAGCTGTTAGAAAAGCTAGATTGTGTTACCAACAGTTCAAAGGAAAAACTGAACAAGGGAAAAGTTGGGTAAATAAGAATGAATTCAAAGGGAGAAAACAGAAACCAGCCTATTTGAAGAATTTTGGCAGAGATCATCAACGGAAAAGGTTTAATAAACCCAAAGAAAATAAAACTGCCCAGTCTCAAGTGGCTTCAAAACCAATAGATGGAGACAGTAAAAAGGAGGGGACAGTCAGAATGAAGGAGCCCTTGAAATGTTGGGGCTGTGGAGAACCCCATATTTTGAGGGACTGCCCTCATCGAAACATTCATATGCTCATGAGAGATCGGGATGCGACAACAGTAAATGATATAGCCAGAAACATACCAACTATCAGTGCAGCCCTGGAAAATCGGCAAGCAGAACATCAAGCAACCATGGTGGAAATGGAGGGTAAGATTTCTGACCTACCTGTTACTGTTCTGATTCATCCAGGTGCTTCTTTGAGTTACATTAGTCCAAATATTGTAGAAAAATGTAACTTAAAAACTGAAAAATTTCAACAGTCATGGTTGGTACAGCTGGCCACTGGAACAAAAAGAAAGGTAACGCATAAACTGCCCAGAACAGAAATCCAATTAAATGAGTTTCGAACAGAAGTGAATTTGAACATTCTACCCTTAGGGTCATATGATCTATTGATAGGAATGGACTGGCTAGAAAAGAAGAAAGCTTTGATGAATTGCTGGGATAAGACTTTGCATTGTGTAGATGAGGAAGGGAAACCTTTTATTCTCAAAGGGAAACAAAAACCTATTTCTGTAAGACAAATTTCAGCAATGCAATTAAAAAGAACAGCTAGAAAAGGACACCAAGTTTATGCAGTGCATGTGGAAGAAACAGAACAGAAAACTGAAGAAGAATTACTGGATGCTGTACCAGTAATAAGAGAATTCAAGGAATTTTTTCCAAAGGAAATCCCTCATCTTCCCCCCAAAAGAGAGATTGACTTCTCAATCGATCTGGTGCCGGGAGCAACACCTGTTTCACGAGCGCCTTATCAAATGAGTCCTCCTGAACTTATGGAACTGAAAATGCAATTACAAGAACTGCTAGATAAAGGGTATATCAGACCGAGTGTGTCTCCTTGGGGAGCACCAGTGCTGTTCGTGAAAAAGAAAGATGGAACTTTCAGGATGTGCATTGATTATCGGCAACTGAATAAGTTGACCATTAAAAATAGATATCCTTTGCCTAGAATTGATGATATTTTTGATCAAGTGAGAGGAGCTTCAGTATTCTCAAAAATTGACTTAAGAACTGGTTACCACCAGCTTAGAATTAAAGAGGAAGACATCAGCAAAACAGCCTTTCGAACCAGGTATGGCCACTACGAATTTGTAGTCCTACCTTTTGGTTTGACAAATGCCCCTGCCACATTCATGTGCCTAATGAACAGTGTGTTAAACAAGTACTTGGATAAATTTGTCCTTGTGTTCATAGATGATATCTTAGTTTACTCAAAAAGTGAGGAGGAACATAAAGAACACCTGAGGATAGTATTGCAAACTCTAAAGGAAAATCAGCTATACACCAATTTTAGCAAATGTGAGTTCTATAAAGACAAGATCCAATACTTGGGTCATATTATTTCTGAACAAGGCCTTGCTGTTGACCCTGAAAAGATAAAGGCTATAAAAGAATGGCCAGTACCCACTGATGTTTCAGCAGTTAGATCATTCATGGGGATTGCAGGCTATTATCGCAGATTTGTGGAGAGATTTTCTGCCATAGCACATCCCATCACTTCCTTACAAAGGAAAGGTGTCAATTTTGAATGGACTGAAAAATGTCAAAACAGTTTTGACCAATTAAAAATGAAACTTACTACAGCCCCTATACTGAAGATTGCAGATCCTGATAAGGAATTTGTGGTATGTACGGATGCATGTAGAGAAGGATTGGGAGGAGTTATTTTGCAGGAAAATTCAGTGATTGCCTATGAATCTAGGAAACTGAAGATACACAAATAGAATTATAGTGCCTATGATTTAGAATTAGCAGCTGTTATTCATGCTTTGAAAATGTGGCGGCACTATCTTCTTGGAAAAACATTTACATTGATGACTGATCATATTAGTCTCAAATATTTCTTTTCCCAAACTGATTTGAATGCCAGACAAGCCAGATGGTTGTCCTTTTTAAGTGAGTTTGACATGGACATAAAACATATTAGAGGGAAGGAAAATAAAGTTGCTGATGCATTGAGCAGAAATGCTTGTCAAAATATCAATAATATTGGAAGTAGTGCTCAGATTGATGTAGAAGATTTGGTGAATAAGGCAGCAAACCAAGACCCAATTTATGAAACACTTCTGGTGCAATTACAGAAAAAGGAGAAAACTGATTTCACTCAAAACCAAAAAGGGCTGATCTGTTATAAAAATAGATTGTATATTCCCAATGTAGAGTCCTTAAAAAGGGAAATTCTGGATCAAACATATATCACGAGGACATCAGGATATGAGAAAATGTTATAATACTGAAAAGAGATTGTTAAGCACAAAATGAAAGAGAGTAGCAGAATATTTAAAAGTGAATGCATGAATGTATGTCAATTAGTTGAGTTGAACAACGTGACATCTTGCAGGTCTGAACCACTTTTCCATTGCAAAATGAAGTAGAAGCAGGTTTCATGGACTTCATTAAGATTTACCCAAAACCGTCTGTGACATGATTTTGTGGTAGTGTTGGTGAACACTTTAACCAAATCTGCTCACTTTATACCAGTGAAATCCACCTTTGGAACAGCTCAAGTAGTGAATGTATTCTTGAAGGAGATAGTAAGACTCCATGGAGTCCCTAAGATGATTGTTTCTGATAGGGATGCTAAATTCACAACAGCTTTTTGGAGGGGATTATTTGGAGGAATGGGCACTAAATTGAATTTTAGCACTTTGCCTCTCCAGCCAGTGGTCAAATGGAAAGAACTAATCAAATTTTGGAGGACATGCTGACAAGGTATGTGATGGATAGACCCTCATAGTGGGAGGATTACTTACATTTAGTTGAATTTTCCTATAATAACAACTACCAATCCTCCATCAAAATGAGTCTGTTTGAGGCATGTATGGAAGGAAGTGTCGTACTCCTTTGAGCTGGAGTCAGCCAGAAGATAAACTAATGTTGGGACCAGATGGCACCTGAAATGGAAAGATTGTCAAAGCAGATACAAAAAGAACATCAAAATGACTGAGATCGTCGGAGAGAAGAATTGTGCAGATAAGAAAAAGAGTGCATAGAGAATTTAAAGTTGAAGGAGCATGTATATTTACGTATTAAACCCAAAGAGCATTTGCCTCTTTGGGGAGTTGTGCAAAATTGGCCCCTAGATCTGTGGTCAGCACGAAGTATTAGAAAGG
Source organism: Pinus albicaulis (assembly GCA_034641835.2). Taxonomy (NCBI): domain Eukaryota; kingdom Viridiplantae; phylum Streptophyta; class Pinopsida; order Pinales; family Pinaceae; genus Pinus; species Pinus albicaulis. Next base: position 1,072,897,614 of record CM076574.1, read on the forward strand.
GTGGGACAGGTGGCTTACAAGCTGGCGCCTTACCACCCATGTCTTGGGATTCATGATGTATTTGATGTTCATTGTTAAAAACATATGTATGATGTTCTCACATCAGTTGATTGGAGGATATTTGTACAATTGGAATTCAGGAAGGGGAGTTCTGGCATGAAGATCATGAGCAGCTAAATATTGGGCAGGAAAAATTGAATTGAGAAGCGAGCAATGCTTAAGTAAGGTACGTTGGAAGCAAGAATCGTGAAGAAGCTACCTGGGAACGAGAAACTGAAATGATGGAAAAATATCCATTTTTATTTTCAAAATGAACTCTAGTAGTTGAATAACAACACCGAGGACGGTGTTTATTTTCAGAGGGGGAATATGTAACACCCCCAATTCATGTGATTGAATTTCAAAGTTAGATACTTGAACTTTAATCCTAAGGGGAGTGGACCCCAAAGGATAATTATTTTGTGAATGTAATTAAATATTTAAATGAGGAAATGAATAAAATAATGTGGTGCAGATTGACCAAAATGAGATGATGAGATCACTTGCTAAATCCATGAGGATGGATGAGGCAAATATTTTCCCACAATCTTTCAAAAATCCTTGAAAGAAAGTAAGTTTTAAATTTAGATTTTTGAGGAAAAATCTGAATTTCCCCAATGATGAGGAAAGTAGTTGGGAAGAGGTAAAAAGCTGGAAAAGCTGAGGAAAAGCATAAAACAGCTTTAAAGAATCCCTAAATTGAGAAGCCTAGGCAAACAGGAAGAAAAGCATCCTGAGATTCTGGACGCAGAATTAGAAACATTGCTTTGGGGAATAATAGCTTAAATAAGCTGCTCTTGTACAGATTAGAGGTTGATCTGTTCCAGGAGGTGATCTTAGCTCGGGGGTGAGTTCTGGGAGACAGAAGAACTCTAAGGTTGGGAGGTTGGTCGACTGCATGAGTGGTATGTCTCTGAGTTAAATTGTCTTCTTGCTTATTATGGTATGAATTGGCTACATATAAAAAACAAAATTTGTCTCTAAGGTATTAAATTTTATTAGTGTACATTTAACATAATTTAATCATTAGGCAGTAACCTCATAATTCTGTATAGTTGTAGAGGAAGATCCTATAAAGTAGAATCCCACAGAAAGTCTAAACCAAGGTTGGTTTAAATCTGAGGATACCTTGTTCTTTCAGGAAAAGGTTGTGAAATTTTTTTAATCTGCTTCTGTTTCCTAGCATGATTTTAATATATCTACCAGAGAGAGAAATTGAATTCACTGTAGCATACTGGAATAATAGCAGGAAATGAATTAAAATTTATACTGTGTATGAAAGAATGGAATGAGAGACTCTATAAACTGACCTCAGGGTCAGCAAACCATTCCATTATAATTCCAGAAAATTAAATGGTCTAAAACAACAAGGTTGTATGTAAGCCACACTTAGTATAGTGGAGGAAAGGAGTAAATATTTATAAAAGAAAAAGAGTTAACAGAGACAGTGGCCTCATGAAACTACTCTAATATTATAGCACTGAAAATGAATACATAGAGTGCAGAATTTATGATTAAACAGTTGAGAAGTATAGGAGTAAAGAGTTGAATTATTTTCAATAGTATACACAGTAACATTTATGTAACCACTATTTCCCTTGACCAAGAGGAAAAAGGGGATGAGTTCCAACCCCATGACCAGCTCTACAGAAACACCTACCACCAGACATATAGGTAGACAAGAGCTGTAAATAGATATAGGAAAATAAGAAGAAACTGGCAAATAGAAATATATATACAACTTTGGAAAATAGGAGAATATAAATTCTAGAACTGCATACATATTAACCATATGTTTCTAAATGAGAATGGACTCACAATTCCCCGCATGCCATTTATATGTCTAGACAGATAATGGTAAAACAGGTTCATTGTAACCATGAACAGAGGAAGCTGTAATTATGATACAAGTACCAGAGTGGAGATTCCTAACCACAGAAAATAATGAACGAAATACATCAGAAGAAGAGATAAAAATTTAATATAACTTCCTGGAAATTTTGATGAATGTAACCAAGGAATCTGGAACAACATTAGTATTACTGAGAACCAAATACTGTTCTGACGAGAAAACGAAACAAAGCAAAATTCCATGGTATGAGATCATATACACGATTCAGACAGTCCATGTAAATTTATACTGTAGCGTCGTATATTGAATTCGACCTAAGACAATAGGGAGTATATATGTCCAAAAATATCGTAATACATGCTGGAGCCTATCAAGCTAGGGTATAAAACTCAAAACCCCTATCTCAATAGAAGAAATTTAAGCGAGCACCATCCAGGAGCGACACCGATTAGAAAAAAAACACGACTCTGACAGAGTCTCGTTCCTCAAGGAACACTGCGCAGCATCACAAGAGAACAATGTTTCGACGCCCAACGAAACAACGCAACAAGAGAAGGGAAGTAATCCCATAAGTATACCGACCTGGACGGCACGGAGACCTATGTTAGCATCCATAACGATTGAAAGGTTTACGGACTGCTTTCATAAGCATGCAGGAGATCTTCGGTTACCTGTAGAAAACAAATTCAAACCAAAATGGGAATTAGCCATTTGCGCCATCGTGGGAAACCAATTGAATGAAGAAAATGCTCATGGTATTAAGACACTACCTGTGAAACGAAAATATCAGATTCGACGAGCTCCTAGAATCGAAATTATAAACAGAGTAGGGATTAATACGAAACTCCCTCGAATAGGAAAAGGAGGAAATAACAATTATATGCAGAGACGGGACGAAAAAAAAAACCCACCTCATAAAGATCAACTGAATAGTAGACGTTCGCCTGAAGGGACGCAAAGCACGCTACACAGGATGCATAACACAAATTAGTTCTCATTTTATGAAATCGCCAGAGTATGGTCGACGATAACCCAAAAAATGGAAAACAACAAAACTTTGCACTGAGGGTATAACTCGAAATCCTCAAAACAAAACGCATTCACCTTACGAAAAAATGAGGATATACTCAGAACCGGCGTATGGCCAGTTACGAGCAACCTTCTGGATCATTCAAACATACGATAGGTAAAAATGAATGCGTAAGTAATTACCTGGTATCGTGTTGGTGAAACAGGTACGCCATGACTCTTCTCTGTAACGGAGAATAGCAAACCCTCTGCAGAAGTAGAATTTTTGCAGACGCAAAGGTGCACAACAAATAGATTAACGCGGAAAACCGACTCAACTCAACACCAAAGGCTTATATAATTCTTTGACAGACACCTGAACCCTAACCGGAATTGATCGCCATCGTCCACTTGGCAAGATCATAGAAGCCCAAGACACGGATCGAAGGGTAGCAGTGGAGAGTTAAGACTGTCGTATAACATTAATGGGGTATAGATCCAAATTAAATTCAATGTGTCCGATGCAGATACCGGCGTGAGTGTTGTACACCACGTAAGCCGAGCAAGCCCAGCGATGTGGATGTACCATGTAAACGAACGAAGGGGTATGGAGAACGACATAAACCATACAATACTAATCTACTTATCATGACGCCTGACGTGGATATGATTTACACCGTGGCGATGAACACAGAAACCCAAATCAATTGTGATTATACGCCTTACGTGTAGACTGATCCCGACGCCCAGTTCCATATCTTAAACTCGATTAAAAATCTTATGTACAATGATGTGTGGTCATATCAACCCAGGCGTATATATATATTAATGTCAAACACATCAAAGAGTCAATTCATGATAATATGTACATCGAACTATATGAAAAATCGATACCCCAAAGTCTATACAAATATACATGGTGGAAAATCGTAGCTATGGATAGGGGAAGGGTCGAAAATGCTCTTGGGCAAAGGCTCATTTAAACCATATTATATAATACATGCTAATGGACCGTATGGTTGATTATAGATTCAATAATTATATGAGATATGTGACCATTAAGTCAAAGGTGAATTCTCGAGGTTATACGAGACCTGTATAAAGAATAAAATCATATAAAATATCTTCACACTTGGAGCTAAAACAACATAGGGTAAGAAGTAGTGGTAGAGGGTTTAATTGTGACATGATGTGATGATGAAAAGTATCATGGTGAAAAGAATTAGAATTTCATAATAAACCTATGCTTAAAAGCCTGAATTTGTGAAGAATTTTTTTTTTTTTCTGTGTCAAATTTGGAGGTGTGACATCAAAATCACAGTCGATTTTTATTTTTATTTTTAATTACTTTTCGACTATGGTATCATCTCGTCGTTCTTCGACGGGATTCTATCAACCTTACAAATTTTAATACATACTATACTTCAAAATCTTTGTCCTAATGTCATGTATATTAACTATAATGCAATGATATAAATTTCCCTTACCTCCTTTAAAGTTTTTTTTTTTTTTTTCATTATCTAAATCAATGTTTCATACCACTTGATGGGTATACATATATCAGTTCAGATATATATATCCTTACAATAGGAATGTATTATATTTAACTTTTCTACCTTTACATCTCATAAAAAGGATTTATAATAACGATAACGATGTGTACCAAGTCTTATTATTTAATTTTATATGCCAATTTATACATTTGTGACTATTATGATGGAGAATAAAATATATTTTTGTTATAACTCCATATTAAAGTCAAAACCCCTCTTCTTTTTATGTACACCCATAAATATATATTCATGAATAATTCCGAATGGTTATCGGTCATATCATGGTTTATGTTCTGCACATATTATGAATTACCTATGTACTTTGGAAATTCGACTTCAATACGTTTGACAGTTCATTAATTTCCCCTTGGGATGCTACCCCTAATGCGTTTATAGGTGACACGAATTCCTTATGGCGTGTCATGGATATGACCTAGTGGTTTCGTGACTTTTCTTGAGATTCTTCCTTGCATTTGAACCAATTCGCGTTAACATATATAAAATGTAATCTGATGTTATGTCTCATGAAAGGAGAGCTATCATCATAAATTTTTTTATTTGTTTTAAAACTACTTGCCCATGTGACCCAGTACAAAGGTTTTAACATTGAGATTTTTCTGTAAGATTTTCTCGGAGTTTCTCATCCCACACACCCCCCCCCGAGGTTTGAATATCATTCCATACTCAACCTCGCATCGCTTTCCAGCTAAACGTCTTTGCTGTCATGGATGGTATTAGGGTTCTTCTGGGTGAAGGGGTGTTTAAAGGAATTTTTCACTGTTTGTTCGATTCTTCCAGATCCTTGTCTTGCTCATTTCTCCTCAGACTGCCCTCGAGGAGAAAAAATGTTTTTGATTACCCTTGTTAGGGTTTAACTACACCTGCAACTACAATGCAACTCACGTCCATTATGTAGCTGGTAAGGTTTTCGTTAATCCCTTCCATTTAACTAGTTTTTTTTTTTTAAGGTTTATGTCCCCATTTCTTCTTGTGAAATTTTCTGAAAAATTTGAAATCGATTCCCATCCAGGCTATACTGAACTTTATTTTCCCAAAATTTCTATAAAGTTACCTTATGTTCCTCAAAGGAATAAACGAATTACTCTATTATACAATACGAAGTCATTTTGTTTTTCCCAAGGGTTTTATTTACAGGGTTTTTTGCTATTTCTCCTTTCTAGTTTTTCCAACAAATTTTACTCATATCCATCTAAGATTTAAAATTTCCGCTCCAAATTTAATTAATTTATTTTATCTGCGTCCTAACTTTTCCGCTTGATTTTTGGAGAGTCATTCGCTCCTCTCTGAATAGGCAGCATTCTTAGAATTCGAATGTTTAAAGTTGGCTCTCCCTATGCAATAATTTTTTTTGTTTTCATCTTTAGCAGGTAAGTAAATTTCTGCTAGACCCATCGATTTCACTTTGTTCCGTTCTCTACTACTTTCGATTTCTCTGCACTATACTTACGTTTCTCCCCTTTTTGTTTTCCATAGGACTTTCTTTATATGAAGAAGTATAACCCATAAAGGTAATGAATATCCTCTTACAACTCGTCATTCCGTTCCTCTTTACTTCATTTTCTATTCACTGTTTTTTTTTTTTTTTAACAATTTAACTTCGGTTATGTATTTGCAGGTATAAATATTCCCTTCCTTATCTCGGATTTTCTTAGAATTTGTCCCTGGCACTTAAACACTGGGTTTACACACTTTTTATGGTGATACAGGTTGCTGTGCTTATACGAACACATTTCACGGCAGTCAAGATGTCTCACTCTATGTTTTGTCTTTATATGAATTGAACACTGAATTTAATAATTTTATATTTTAGAATTGGAGTCGCACCTTTCCACAGAGATGAGATCATGTATTCTCACAGGAATATATATATATATATATATATATATTCTTTCAGTCGCATGATATAATAGTAATTTATTTTTATTATGTTTGTGTCCTATATAAACCTACATAGTTATTTTTGCAGAGACTTTTTATTTAGTTTCTGACACATTCAACTATCCATAATTTTTTATTTTCACATTTCATAACTGTATTATGAAGCTATTAAAGTATGAAACCTATGTATACTTCTATCATTTAAATTTATTATTTTCGTATTTACTACTATTGGAAATTCCCAAAGTTTCTAAATTTTCCCATTTATGTACAGGATAAAATTTCATAATAGAAAATATATTAAATATATCTCTACATATATGTATATGTATAGTTTCCGTACAGTGATACTTCCACTTTCTGCATTTTTCAATACTTCTAAATTTTTCCTAATATATAAAGGTTTAATTTAGTTTCCACAACATTTCCTAAATACTCAATTTATTAGCAACTCTATACTGCTTCTATGATTTTCTTTAATTTGTTGCATTCAAATTCGGTAACAATATGAACAGACACACAGTAATAACAAGAGGAAATTTTTATTGGCTAACGAGTGTAAATAACATATTTCTGGTTGACTTACAGGATGATCTTTAATTTTGTGCATATTTACTAAAATCTGTTATTATTTCATTCACTTCTAGCTGAAATTGTAACATAATCTAAATATATGTTATTTCAGTTATTTTTTATAGTAATGATTTAGTCCAATCATCATAGAATAATATCATTGAAGTTTTTAACAATATTACTATATGCTTGATTTCTATTAGCTTCAAGAATATTTTTTTTTTCTTAAGCATTGATACAAAATTAAATGACACAATTCCTGCTAACCAATTTCAATTGAAATGTGAAATAAAAGAAAACTCAAGGGAGATACCTATCCCCAGATTTAAACCTTCTCAGGTTTAGACATTCTGGTGGATGGTTCTTCCCAGATTTCTCCTATGCAACCATACAGATTGCAGCATTACTGCTTAAACAATTCTGTTAAATACATGAGATATCTATCCATACAAAATTTCAAAATCTATTTAACTGATTCAAATAAAACCAAGTGCCACTCATAAATAGAATATACAGAAATTAGATAACTACGTTCAGGTGCGTATATCAATTTCTATGACCATTCTTCCCAACCTTAGAGTTCTTTCTCTCCCGAACTCAGCCCCGAGCTGAGATCTTCCAGTCACAGACCAACCTCTGCCTGTCCTAGAGAAGTTTTCTTAAGCCATGCTTTCCCCAAGCCTGTTTCTAAATTCTGCGTCCAGAATTTCCAGGATGCTTTCTTCCTATTTTTTTCCTAGGCTTCCCTCATAGAGGTACTTTAAAGTTGTCTTTTCCTCTTTTCCAGCTTTTCTACCTCTTCCCAATTACTTTTCTCTTCATTGGGGAATTTAGATTTTCCTCTTTAAATCTAATTTAGAAATATTCCTTTCAAGTATTTTCTAAAAAGTTTTGGGAAAGTCTAACCTTATCCATATCCTCATGGATCAAGCTTAGGATCTCCAATCTTAATCTAGTGATAGTGCACACATAAATAGTCCATTTATTTTCATTAATAAATAATTAAATAAAATCCACACAATGTTTTTCCATTGGGGTCCACTTTCCCCTTTGGATTTTGTTCAAATGTCAATTTAAAAAGCATAGAACTTGGGGTGTTACACATTCCCCCTCTAAAAATTAACACTGTCCTCGGTGTTAACAAGCTAAACTAAAGCAGTTCATTGTGAAAATAGTGATGGATACTTTTCCATCATCTCAGTTTCTCTTTCCCAAGTAGCTTCTTCAGTAGTAAAGTGCTTCCATTGCACTTTTACTCTGGCTACTGTTCAATTTCACAGCTCAATTTCTTCCCGCTCCAAGATTTGAAGCGGCTCTGGAAGGAATTCCCCTTCTGGTTCCACCTGAATCACATTCCAATAAATAATGTGAGCAGAATCATGTACATATTTTTTCAATAAATAAACATGAAACACATCATGAACCTTAATATGCATGGGTAAGGCCATTTTATAAGCCACTGGTCCCACCCTTTCCATTATTTCAAATGGTCCACAGTATCCAGGAGCTAATTTTGCACAACTACCAGTGTACAAAGTACTCTGCTTGGGCTTAATCCGCAGATATACATGATCACCCACAATGAACTCTCAGTGTACTCTCTTCTTGTCTGCATATCTTTTCTTCCAATCTTGAGCTGTCTTGATATTTTTCTGAATTTGTTTGAAAATTATTTCCATTTCTCGCAAAGTGTCTGGCCCAAGTACTAATTTATCTCTAGGTTGGCTCCAACTTAAAGGACTGTGACATTTCCTTCCATAAAGCGCTTCAAATGGACTCATTTTTATGGAAGTTTGATAGCTATTGTTATATGTGAATTCTATTAGATCTATATATTCTTCCCACTTATTTGGCCTATCCATCACCTACATCTTTAGCATATCCTCTAGAATTTGATTTGTTCTCTCGGTTTGACCATCCGTCTAAGGGTGATAGGCAGTACTAAAATTTAATTTAGTACCCATGCCCCCCCAACAAAATTTTCCAAAAGGCTTCAGTTAACTTAGCGTCTCTATAAAAAATAATCATTTTAGGGACCCCATGTAGCCTTACTATCTCTTTCATGAACACATTTTCTACTTGGGCTGTTCCAAAAGTAGATTTAACAGGTATGAAATGTGCAGCCTTCGTCAAAGTGTATACCACTACCATCATCGAGTCATGCTGATAATTGGTTCTTGGTAACTCGGTTATAAAGTCCATAGAAACAGTTTCCCATTTCCATTCTATAATTGGTAAAGGATTTAGCAGTCCAGTTGGATGCTGATGTTCAACTTTTACCAGTTAACACTCCATGCATCTGGCTAGGTAGCTTGCTAGATCATTTTTTATTCCTGGCCAAAATAACCTCTTTTTCAAAGCTGTGAATAGTTTCTGATATCCCAGATGTCTGGAGTAAGTTTGTTTATGATATTCATCTATGATTTCATTTTTCAAAGAATCTACATTGGGGATGTACAATATTTCTCTATAACAAATCAGTCCCTTCTGATTTTGTGTATACCCTTTCATTTCTTTTTTCAGCATTTGAATTTGCAGTTTTTCATAACTAGGATCTTGATCTACTACCATTTTAACTAAATCCTTCTAAATAAAAACTAGCACTACTCCCGATGTTACTTATGTTTTGGCAAGCATTCCTGCTTAGAGCATCAACAATTTTGTTTTCTTTTCCTTTGATATGTTTTATTTCCATATCAAATTCACTTAGAAAGGATAGCCATCTAGCTTGTCGAGCATTCAAATATGTTTGAGTGAAGAAATACTTTAGGATGATGTGATCTGTCATCAAAATAAATTTCTTCCCTAGAAGATAATGTCGCCACATTTTAAGTGTGTGAATTATAGTAGCTAACTCAAGATCATACACACTGTAATTTTGTTCATGTTTTTTTAAGTTTTCTAGATTCATAAGAAATAATAGATTTTTCTTGCAATAATACTCCCCCTAATCCCTCTCCACACACATCAATACATAATACAAACTCCTTATCAGGATTTGCAATATTCAAAATAGGTGTTGTAGTAGATTCTAATTTTAGTTGTTCAAAGCTGTTCTGGCATTTTTCTGTCCATTCAAATTTTGTACCTTTTCTTTGAAATGAAGTTATGCGATAGGCTAAAGTGGAAAATATTTCTACAAACCTTTTGTAGTACCCCGCAATCCCCATAAATGATCTTACTATTGACACATCAGTAGGCACAGGCCATTCTCTAATAGACTTTATTTTCTCAAGGTCAACAGCCAATCCTTGTTCTGAAATTATATGCCCCAAATATTGAATTTAATCCTTATAAAATTCACATTTTCTAAACTTGGCATAAAACTGATTCTCCTTAAGATTCCGCAACACGATTCTAAGGTGTTCTCTATACTCTGCCTCACTTTTTGAATAGATTAAAATGTCTTCAATAAATACTAGTACAAATTTATCTAAGTATTTATTCAAGACACTATTCATTAAGCACATAAAAGTGGCAGGTGCATTTGTCAACCCGAATGGTAGGACAACAAATTCATAGTGTCCATACCGGGTTTGAAATGTTATTTTGCTGATATCTTCCTCTTTAATTCTCAACTGGTGATACCCTATCCTTAAATCAATGTTGGAAAACACAGAAGCTCCCCTAACTTGATCAAAGAGGTCGTCTATTCGGGGTAATGGATACCTGTTCTTGATATTCAACTTATTTAGTTGACGGTAATCAATGCACATTCTCAAGGTACCATCCTTCTTTTTTACAAACATCACCGGTGCTCCCCAAGGAGACACACTCGGTATGATGTAACCTTTGTCCAGCAATTCTTGTAATTGCATTTTCAAATCCATTAGTTCAGGGGGGCTCATCTGGTAAGGTGCTCTAGAAACTGGTGTTTCCCCTGGCACTAAATCGATTGTAAAATCAATTTGTCTCTTGGGGGGAAGATGAGGAATCTCATTTGGAAATACTTCTTTAAATTCTCTGATCACTGGTAAAGTGTCTAACAGATTTTTCTCTAGATGTTGTTCGAATTATTCAACTTGTACAACATATACTTGATACCCCTTTCTAGCAGTTCTTTTTAATTGAAGGGCTGAGATCTGCCTCACAGAAATATGTTTCGGTTTTCCCTTTAGTATGAATGGTTTTCCTTCAACATATATGCAGAGCATAGTTTTGTCCCAACAATTCATCATGGCCTTTTTATTTTCTAACCATTCCATTCCTATCAATAAATCATAGGAACCTAATGGAAAAATGTTTAAATTTACCTATGTCTAATAATCATTCAATTTAACAGCTGTTTGAGGTAGCTTATGAGTTACCTTGCATTTGGTTCTGATGGCTAACTAGAACAACCAAGGCTGCTGAAACTTTTCTGTTCTGAGTTTACATTTTTCTACAACTTGTGGACTAATATAACTCAAAGAAGCACCTGGGTCAATTAAAACTATAACAGATTGATCAGAAATATTACCTTCCATCTCGACCATAGTGGACTGGTGTTCTTCTTGCCAGTTCTCTAAAGCTGCACTGATAGTGGGAATGTTCCTTGCTACGTCATTAACTGTGGTAGCTTCTCTCTCTCTTAGAATCATCTGAATATTTTGGTGTGGACAATCCCTCAAGAGATGAGGTTCTCCACAACCCCAGCACTTCAATGGTTCCCACATTTTCATAGTTCCTTCCTTCTTATTATTTCCATTTAGTGGTTTGGGACCAGTTTGAGATTGAGCAGTTTGGTTGTCATTTTTTTTATTCAATTTCTTTCTCTCATGGTTTCTAGCAAAGTTTTTCAAGTAAGTTGGTTTCTGTTTCCTTCCATTGGAATCACCTTTATTTGACCAGTTCTTTCCTTACTCCATCTTACCCTGAAACTGTTGGTAGCATAATCTGGCTTTCCTCACCACTCCATCCATTGTTTTTGGATTATCGAACTCTATTTTATCCTTGTACACAGTAGGCAAAAAATTCAGGAATCTCTGTACCTTTGCTTTCTCCTCACGAATATAAGGAACATATCGTAACAGATTTGTGACCTTGGTAAAAAAATAATCTATGATGAGCTATCCCAATCTGAGTTCGTGAAACTCTTTTTCTTTGTCATCATAGTAGCATTTGTTCAAATACCAGTTTTTAAACTTGACATGAAAATCTTCCCAAGTCACTATTTTCTCATCAATGGCGTGGACCATTTTTGTTTCTTCCCACCACAAGGTAGCCTTACCTTGCAGCTGGTAAATAGCCAATCTGGATCTTAAATTACTTTCATATTCGTAGACTTGAAAATATTTGATCATATTGAGAAGCCATGCCTCAACATCTTCCTCCTTCTCTCCATCATAGGAGGGAGGTTTTATTTTCCGAAATTCACCCCGTAATTCCTTTTTTTGTCTATACTGTTGTTTAGTGGCATCATCTTCCTCAGATTCATCTATGAAATTAACTCTGCCTTTTCTCTTCCTCCCGGAACCTTCACCTTCATGGCTATTCTGCGAAGTCAGTTCTCTTATAGGTTTTTCTTGCTCCTCATTAGCTAAAGATAGCCTGTCATTTTGGCTTCTAAGCTGGGCCATATCTCATTGCATCCTATGCAACATATCCATCAAAGGATCATTGGGATCTGGCATGTTCTCTCCCCACCCAGATCAACATAAAGCTCATCTCCTTCAGACATGATTTTGTAGCTGTTATTTTCAGTACTTTCTCACTGTACAACAAAACAACATCAGTAATATTTTTAATATCATAATTTTATTACAGCATATAATTCCTGTGTGAGCACATAAACTGCCTAGTTTTTCAACTTGGCTTTGATACCATTTGTAATATATCTCAAAATCACACTTGATTTTTTTTTTTTTTAAATTACTTTTCGACTATGGTCTCATCTCGTCGTTCTTCGACGAGATTCTATCAACCTTCCAAATTTTAATACATACTATACTTCAAAATCTTTGTCCTCTAGATAATGTCATGTATATTAATTATAATGCAATGATATAAATTTCCTTTACTTCCTTTAAAGTATTTTTTTTTTTGCATTATCTAAATCAATGTTTGATACAAATTTATGGGTATACATACATCAGTTCAGATATATATATATCCTTACTTTAGGAATGTATTATATTTAACATTTCTACCTTTACATCTCATAAAGAGGATTTATAATAACGATAACAATGTGTACCAAGTCTTATTATTTAACTTTATATGCCAATTTATACATTTGTGACTATTATGATGGAGAATAAAATATATTTTTGTTATAACTCCATATTAAAGTCAAAACCCCTCTTCTTTTTATGTACACCCATAAATATATATTTGTGAATAATTCCAGATGGTTATCGGTTATGTTATGGTTTATCTTCTGCACATCTTATGAATTACCTATGTACTTTGGAAATTTGACTTCAATACATTTGACAGTTCATTAATTTCCCCTTGGGATGCTACCCCCAATGCGTTTATAGGTGACATGACTTCCTTATGGCGTGTCATGGATATGACCTAGTGGTTTCGTGACTTTTTTTGAGATTCTAACATAAATTTAAACCAATTCGCGTTAACATATATAAAATGTACTATGATGTTACGTCTCACGGAAGGAGAGCTCTCATCGCAAATTTTTTTATTGGTTTTAAAACTAGTCGCCCATGTGACCTAGTACAAAGGTTTTAACATTGAGATTTTTCCGTAAGATTTTCTCGGAGTTTCTCATCCCCTGACCCCAAGGTTCGCATATCATTCCATACTCAACCTCGCATTGCTTTCCAGCTAGACGTCTTTACTGTCATGGATGTATTAGGGTTATTCTGGGTGAATGGGGTATTTAAAGGAATTTTTCATTGTTTGTTCGAATCTTGCAGATCCTTGTCTTGCTCATTTCTCCTGAGACCGCCCTCGAGCAGAAAAAAGATTTTTGATTACCCTTGTTAGGGTTTAACTGCACCTGCAACTACAATGAAACTCACATCCATTATGTAGCTGGTAAGGTTTTCGTTAATCCCTTCCATTTAGATAGTTTTTTTTTTTTAGTTTACGTCCCCATTTCTTCTTGTGAAATTTTCTGAAAAATTTGAAATCGATTCCCATCCAGGTTATACCAAACTTTATTTTCCCAAAATTTCTTTCAAGTTACCTTACGTTCCTCAAAGGAATAAATGAATTACTCTATTATACAGTACGAAGTCATTTTGCTTTTCCCAAAGGTTTTATTTACATGGTTTTCTGCTATTTCTCCTTTGTAGTTTTTCCAACAGTTTTTACTCATATCCATCTAATATTTAAAATTTCCATTCTGAATTTAATTAATTAATTTTATCTGCGTCCTAACTTCTCTACTTGATTTTTGGAGAGTCATTCGCTCCTCTGAATAGGCAGCGTTCTTAGAATTCGAATGTTTAAACTTGGTTCTCCCTATGTAAGGAGGTTTTTTGTTTTCATCTTTACCAGGTAAGTAAATTTCTGATAGACCCATCGCTTTCACTTTGTTCCGTTCTCTACTACTTTCGATTTCTCTGTACTATACTTACGTTTCTCCCCTTTTTGTTTTCTATAGGACTTTCTTTATATGAAGAAGCATAACTGACAAAAGGTAATGAATCTCCTCTTACAAATCGTTATTCTGTTCCTTTGTACTTCATTTTCTATTCACCATTATTTTTTAACAATTTAACCTTGTTTATGTATATGCAGGTATAAATATTCCCTTCCTTATCCCGAATTTTCTTAGAATTTGTCCCTGGCACTTCAACGCTGGGTTTACACACTTTTGATGGTGATACAGGTCAGTGTGGTTATACGAACACATTTCTCGGCAGCCGAGATGTCTCACTCTATGTTTTATTTTTATATGAATTGAACACTGAATTTAATATTTTTATATTTCAGAACTGGTGCCCCACCTTTCCATAGAGATGAGATCATGTATTCTCATAGGACTAGATATATATATATTCTTTCAGTCGCATGATATAATAGTAATTTATTTTTATTATGTTTGTGTCCTATATAAAATTACACAGTTATTTTTGCAGAGACTTTTTATTTAGTTTCTGACACAGTCAATTGTCCATTATTTTCGATTTTCACATTTCATAACTATATTATGAAGTTATTAAGGTCTGAAACCTATGTATACTTATATCATTTAAATTTATTATTTTCGTATTTGCTACTATTGTAAATTCCAACAGTTTCTAAATTTTCCCATTTATGTACAGGATAAAATTTCATAATAGAAAATCTATTAAATATATCTCTACATATATGTATATGTATAGTTTCCATACAGTGATACTTCCACTTTCTGCATTTTTCAATACTATGAAATTTTTCCTAATATATAAAGGTTTAGTTCAGTGTCCACAACATTTCCTAAATTCTCAATTTATTAGCAACTGTATACTACTTCTATGATTTTCTTTCATTTGTTGCATTCAAATTCGGTAACAATATGAACAGACACACAGTAATAACTAGAGGAAAATTTTATTGGCTAACCAATGTAAATAATAGATTTTTGGTTGACTTACAGGATGAGATTTACTTCTGTGCATATTTACCAAGATCTATTATTATTTCATTCACTTCTAACTGAAAGTGTAACATAATCTAAATATATGTTATTTCGGTTATCTTTCACATAAATGATTTATTCTAATCATCATAGAATAATATCATTGAAGTTTTTAACAATATTACTATATGCTTGATTTCTGTTAGCATCAAGAATAATTTTTTTTTTACTAAGGATTGATACAAAATTAAATCACACAATTCTTGCTAACCAATTTCAATTGAAATTTGAAATAAAAAAAAAAAACTCAAGGGAGATACCTATCCCCAGATTTAAACCTTCTCAGGTTTAGACATTCTGGTGGATGGTTCTTCCTATATTTCTCCTATGCAACCATATAGATTGCAGTATTAATACTTAAAAAATTATGTTAAATGCATGAGATACCTATCCATATAAAATTTCAAAATCCATTTAATTGATTGAAATAAAACCAAGTGCCACTCATAAATAGAATATACAGAAATTAGATAACTACGTTCAGGTGAGTATACCAATTTCTATGACCAGTCCTCCCAACCTTAGAGTTCTTTCTCTCCTGAACTCACCCCCGAGCTGAGATCTTCCAGTGACAGACCAACCTCTATCTGTCCTAGAGTAACTTTCTTAAGCCACACTTTCCCCAAGCCTATTTCTAAATTCCGCGTCCATAATTTCCAGGATGCTTTCTTCCTATTTTTTTCCTAGGATTCCCTCATTGAGGTACTTTAAAGCTGTCTTTTCCTCTTTTCTAGATTTTCTACCTCTTCCCAATTACTTTCCTCTTCATTGGGGAATTTAGATTTTCCTCTTTAAATCTAATTTAGAAATAATCCTTTCAAGTCTTTTCTGAAAGGTTTTGGGAAAGTCTAACCTTATCCATATCCTCATGGATCAGGCTTAGGATCTCCAATCTCAATCTAGTCATAGTGCACACATAAATAGTCCATTTATTTTCATTAATAAATAATTAAATAAAATCCACACAATGTTTGTCCATTGGGGTCCACTTTCCCTTTTGGATTTTGTTCAGATGTCAATTTAAAAAGCATAGAACTTGGGGTGTTACACATTCCCCCTCTAAAAACAAACACCGTCCTTGGTGTTAACAAGCTAAACTAAAGAATTTCATTGTGAAAACAACGATGGATACTTTTCCATCATCTCAGTTTCTCTTTCCCAAGTAGCTTCTTCAGCAGTGAATTGCTTCCATTGCACTTTTACTCTGGCTATTGTTTGATTTCGCAGCTCAATTTCTTCCTCCTCCAAGATTTGAAGCGGCTCTGGAAGGAATTCCCCTTCTGGTTCCACCTGAACCACATTCCAATCAATATTGTGAGAAGAATCATGTACATATTTTTTCAATAAAGAAACATGAAACACATCATGAACCTTACGATGCATATGTAAGGCCAGTTTATAAGCCACTGGTCCCACCCTTTCCTATATTTCAAATGGTCCAAAGTATCTAGGAGCTAATTTTGCACAAATACCAGTGTAAAAAGTTCTCTTCTTGGGCTTAAACCGCAGATATACATGATCACCCACACTAAACTCTCGGTGTAATCTCTTCTTGTCTGCATAGCTTTTCTACCGATCTTGAGCTGTCTTGATATTTTTCTGAATTTGTTTGACAATTCTTTCCATTTCCTGCAAAGTGTCTGGCCCAAGTACTAATTTATCTTCAGGTTGGCTCCAACTTAAAGGAGTGTGACATTTCCTTCTGTAAAGTGCTTCAAATGGACTCATTTTTATGGAAGTTTGATAGCTGTTGTTATAGAACAATTCTACTAAATGTATATAGTCTTCCCATTTAGTTGGCCTATCCATCACATACATCCTTAGCATATCCTGCATAATTTGATTTGTTCTCTCGGTTTGACCATCCATCTGAGGCTGATAGGCAGTACTGAAATTTAATTTAGTACCCATGCCCCCAAACAAACTTTTCCAAAAGGCTGCAGTGAACTTGGTGTCTCTATCAGAAATAATCATTTTAGGAACCCCATGTAGCCTTAATATCTCTTTCATGAACACATTTTCTACCTGGGTTGTTCCAAAAGTAGATTTAACAGGTATGAAATGTGTAGCCTTCATCAAAGTTTCTACCACTACCATCACCGAGTCATGCTGATATTTGGTTCTTGGTAACCTGGTTATAAAGTCCATAGAAACAATTTCCCATTTCCATTCGGAAAATGGTAAAGGATTTAGCAGTCCAGCTGGATGTTGATGTTCAACTTTTACCATTTGACACTCCATGCATCTGGCTAGGTAGCTCGCTACATCCTTTTTCATTCCTGGCCAGAATAGCCTCTTTTTCAAAGCTGTGAGTAGTTTCTGATATCTCGGATGTCTAGAGTAAGGTTGTTTATGATATTAATCTATGATTTCCTTTTTCAAAGAATCTACATTGGGGATGTACAATCTTTCTCTATAAAAAATCAGTCCCTTCTGATTTTGTGTATACCCTTTCATTTCTTTTTTCAGCATTTGAATTTGCAGTTTTTCATAACTAGGATCTTGATTTGCTACCATTTTAACTAATCCTTCTAAATCAAAACTGGCACTACTCCTGATGTTACTTATTTTTTGGCAAGCATTCCTTCTTAGAGCATCAGAAATTTTGTTTTCTTTAACTTTGATATGTTTTATTTCCATATCAAATTCACTCAGAAAGGACAACCATCTGGCTTGTCGAGCATTCAAATCTATTTTAGTGAAGAAATAATTTAGGCTGATGTGATCTGTCATCAAAATAAATTTCTTCCCTAGAAGATAGTGTCGCCACATTTTGAGTGCGTGAATTACAACAGCTAACTCAAGATCATACACACTGTAATTATGTTCATGATTTTTTAAGTTGTCTAGATTCATAAGCAATAACAGAATTTTCTTGCAATAATACTCCCCCTAATCCCTCTCCACATGCATCAGTACATACTACAAACTCCTTACAGGATCTGCAATCTTCAAAATAGGTGCCATAGTAAGTTTTAATTTTTAGTTGTTAAAAGTTGTTCTGGAATTTGTCTGTCCATTCAAATTTTGTACCTTTTCTTTGCAATGATGTTATGGGATAGGCTAAAGTGGAAAATATTTCTACAAACCTTCTGTAGTACCCTGCAATCCCCATAAATGATCTTACTGATGACACATCAGTAGGTACAAGCCATTCTCTAATAGACTTTATTTTCTCAAGGTCAACAGCCAATCCTTGTTCTGAAATTATAAGCCCCAAATATTGAATTTTATCCTTATAAAATTCACATTTGCTAAAATAGGCATACAACTGATTCTCCTTCAGAGTCCGCAACAAATTATAAGGTGTTCTCTATGCTCTGCCTCACTTTTTGAATAGATTAAAATGTCCTCAATAAATACTACTACAAATTTATCTAAGTATTTATTCAAGACACTATTCATTAAGCACATAAAAGTGGTAGGTGAATTTGTCAACCCGAATGGTAGGACGACAAATTCATAGTGTCCATACTGTGTTTGAAATGCTATTTTGCTGATATCTTCCTCTTTAATTCTCAACTGGTGATACCCTGTCTTTAAATCAATCTTGGAAAACACAGAGGCTCCCCTAACTTGATCAAAGAGGTCGTCTATTCGGGGTAATAGATACCTGTTCTTGATAGTCAACTTATTGAGTTGATGGTAATCAAAGCACATTCTAAAGGTACCATCCTTCTTTTTTACAAATAGCACCAGTGCTCCCCAAGGAGACACACTCGATCCGATGTAACCTTTGTCCAGCAATTCTTGTAATTGCATTTTCAAATCCATTAGCTCAAGGGGGCTCATTCGGTAAGGGGCTCTAGAAATTAGTGTTTTCCCTGGCACTAAATCGATTGTAAAATCGATTTCTCTCTTAGGGGGAAGATGAGGAATCTCATCTGGAAATACTTCTTTAAATTCTCTGATCACTGGTAAAGTGTCTAACAAATTTTTCTCTAGTTTCTGTTCTAATTCTTCAACATGTACAACATATACTTGATACCCCTTTCTAGCAGTTCTTTTTAATTGAAGGGCTAAGATCTGCCTCACAGAAATAGGTTTTGGTTTTCCCTTTAGTATGAATGGTTTTCCTTCAGCATCTATGCAGTGCAGAGTTTTGTCCCAACAATTCATCATGGCTTTTTTATTTTCTAACCAGTCCATTCCTATCAGTAAATCATAGGAACCTAATGGAAAAATTTTTAAATTTCCCTCTGTCTGATAATCATTGAATTTAACAGTTGTTTGAGGTAGCTTATGAGTTACCTTACGTTTAGTTCCGGTGGCTAACTGGACCAAACAAGACTGCTAAAACTTTTCTATTCCGAGTTTACATTTTTCTACAACTTGTGGACTAATATAACTCAAAGAAGCACCCGGGTCAATTAAAACTATAACAGATTGATCAGAAATCTTACCTTCTATCTTGACAATAGTGGACTGGTGTTCTGCTTGCCGGTTCTCTAAAGCTGCACTGATAGTGGGGATGTTCCTTGCCACATCATTAAATGTGGTAGCTTCTCTCTCTCTTAGAATCATCTGAATATTTTGGTGTGGACAATCCCTCAAGAGATGAGGTTCTCCACAACCCCAGCGCTTCAATGGTTCTCGCATTTTCACAGTTCCTTCTTTCTTATTATCTTCATTTAGTGGTTTGGAACCTGTTTGAGATTGAGAATTTTGGTTGTCATTTCTTTTATTAAATTTCTTTCTCTAATGGTTTCTACCAAAGTTTTACAAGTAAGCTGGTTTCTGTTTCCTTCCATTGGAATCACCTTTATTTGACCAGTTCTTTCCTTGCTCCATATTCCCTCGAAACCACTAGTAGAATAATTTGGCTTTCCTCACCACTTCATCCATTGTTTTTTGATTATCGAACTCTATTTTATCCTTGTACACATTAGGAAAACAGTTCAGGAATCTCTGTACCTTTTCTTTCTCCTCACAAATATAAGGAACATATTGTAACAGATTTGTGAACTTGGTAACAAACTCATCTATGGTGAGTTGTCCCAATCTGAGTTCATGAAACTCTTTTGCTTTGTCATCATAGTAGAATTCATTCAAATACCGATTTTTAAACTTGACTTGACAATCTTCCCAAGTCACTATTTTCTCATGAATGGCGTGAACCATTTTTGTTTCTTCCCACCACAAGGTAGCCTTACCTTGCAACTGGTAAATAGCCAATCTAGCTCTTAAATTACTTTCGTATTATTAGACTTGAAAATACTTGTTCATATTCAGCAGCCATGCCTCAACATCTTCCTCCTTCTTTCCATCATAGGAGGGAGGCTTTATTTTCCGAAATTCACCCTGTAATTCATTTTTCTGTCTAGACTGCTATTTAGTGGCATCATCTTCCTCAAATTCATCTAAGAAATTGACTCTGCCTTTCCTCTTCCTCCCGCAACCTTCACCTTCTTGGCTATTCCGTGAAGTCAGTTCTCTTATAATTTTTTCCTGCTCCTCACTGGCTAAAGATAGCCTGTAATTCTGGTTTCTAAGCTGGGCCATATCTCATTGCATCCTATGCAACATAGCCATCAAAGGAGCATTGGGATCCGGCGTGTTCTCTCCCCCACCAAGATCAACATAAAGCTCATCTCCTTTAGACATGATTTTGCAGTTGTTCTTTTCAGTGCTTTCTCACTGTACAACAAAACAACATCAGTAATATTTTTAATATAATAAATTTATTACAACATATAATTCCTGTGTGAGCACATAAACTGCCTAGTTTTTTCAACTTGGCATTGATACCATTTGTAATGTCTCCAATTTTTTGTTTTTGTTTTTTTTTCACGTCGCCATTCGACGTATTTTAGTTTCCACTTTATTCATGCCTCCACATGGTTCTACAAAACATAGTTCTACAACAACATGGTTTTACAATATATATATTCATTGAAAAACTTCTACATTAATAATAACTTATACACTATAATTAAAACCATTGTTATGACACCTATTACATAAATGATAAAGTACATCTATTTTATTTTAACCCTTCTCCATGTTTATATAGGTATAATGATTATATTTATATAAGTTATCTTCTCCCAAGACACTCTATACCTTAGTATTGATAAATTCATATATAATTTATAAATTTCTTTTTAAAAATATAACCTAATTTCACTTTATGTACTTGAATATTGGACTTATCACCTTAGTTCAATCTACCTTACCTTGTACTTGCCATCAAATCCATATTAAGTTTAATTCGACCCAAAATCGAAACCACTGCTACGTGCTTCCTCCTGATTCTGTTAATAATGTTTAACCAATTTCGATGAGTTTTAACGCTATGGTTAACTCTGAAAAATCGTTCGTTTATCAGTCAATGGTACATGCTTTTATGACTATGATAATTTCCAAGGTCCTTTAATATATTTTTAATCTGCCTTTCCAGATTTCGTATCGGTGTTTTTATTTTTCAAATAGATTGCTTGTACTCCACCATACGGCTTCTACCATGCACTCCATGTGACTCGATACTACATATTAACTTCATTGAATTTAGAATCAATTGGCGAGATTTCCTTTTTGTTATTAGTTTACCCACCTTGCATTGAAACTAGAACTTATGCACTGATCCCACAATTATCTGGGCCACCTTCTTCCACGTGGATGGTGGAGATGTCTTTCAGATTAGGGTTCAGGGCAGTATATTATGTTATGGCTTTGTATTTCAGTTTTCATTTGACAGTTCTTTTTCGGGGTTCTCTGGAAGGATTTCACAACGATGCCATCTACCAAATCGTTGGATGCACCACGCCATTTACTCATTCCACACTGTATGTAACCAAGGTAATTTTCACTGTCTCTTTCTTATATTTTAGAGCCAGCTCGGTTAATCTACTTGTGTTGCGGAAATGTGTTGAAATTCCTCCACGAAAACTTGGAATAACATCTAAAGTTTCAGCTTAGAATTTTGTTTAATTTATTCAGATTTTCCCTCTCTACTGAGAGCTTCTTTGTCCTTTAAGAATATGTTCATATGCTGGCCATTCTTGTATCAACGACTCTATGTCTTTATATTTATGCTCAATATATTTATTCGAATCATTCTTCTATGAGTTGTGTTTCAGTATACCCTTGGCTTGTCACCGAATATAATTTTTTTCTTGAAATTTTCCATGTTTTCCATTGATTTCATCTTGGTGGTTTGGGAAAGTCACTACGTCTGCTAGTTCGATTTATATCTTTATACCAAGAGAGCCGAGTACCTTAAAGGTATCTCTCAGTATCTAGTCCTCGTGGTTTATATAACTACTTAGTTGTTGACTAACTAGAAACCATTCCGGAAAATTTTCTTTTCTAATATTGTGGAATTTACCTCTGCGGTTTAAATGCAGGACGTCTATTCTGTAGGAAGAAACCTCTGCTACTTAATACCAACGTAATATCCTTGATCGTTATTTTTATTTTCTAGTCATAAACCTATATTTTCTACAGGTAGCCAAAATTTCTACTATTACCGACTTTTCATTCCTAATTTCTTTTGCTTGTTGGCTAGGATGGAAATGAATGTCTGTTTAATATATTCATTCTTCTGCTAATTTCAATAATAATTGTTTTTATATCGGATTACTAATTTCACATTTCTTTGGTTTGTAGGTAATCATACTCCACCTCTATGGATTTCAATTTTTTTTGAATTTGTTTGATCCCTTAACCGGGACTACTCCAACTGATAGATATCGGCTTGACACAGGTCTGTACGGAAGTTCCCCCTTCATTTCGATTTTTGGAGCGAACTATCAGATCATCGTTATCTTGGTTCCGAGATTTTTATTATTGTGGATCTCAGGTATTATTTAGGGGATTTTCCAATTTATTTTGTAATAAATTTTGTTTTAAGAAAATCCATAAGGATCATACAGTTACTTCCCGGACTGTGTATATTTATTTATATAGTTTCATATATTATTTTTCTTCTCAGATAATTTTTTTCTAGTTCACATATTCCCTCTATTTCACCCAGAAGAGAAAAACTTCAATATAATCTCTGTTTGGATGTTTATATATATATACATATATCAAATGAGAAAATAATTAACATTGCTTGTTTTATTTATTTTGTTGATAAGGATTTATCCTTGATAAATAATTAGTTCCCATTTTGTATTTTTTTCAATTCTGGTTAGGAAATATTAGTTACTGCAATATTAAAATCTGTCAGCATTTTACATATATATCATATTAATTGTACAGGTGCTCCCTGTAGGTTTCCTTCTACACCTAATTTATTCGTTCTTTATTCCGGTTCTACTATGATTTCTTGTATAATTCTTACAGTAATGATTTTTGACCTTTGTGTAGCATATTGGGTTTTTCTTGTTTATTAAAAGAACAAGATTTCAGGTTTTTATAAAAAGAGCATTATAATTGCAGAAATTGAAATTTTGGACAGATGTATATGATAGTTTAAACTTTCAATAGTACTATAATTCAATCGTTACATATTAGCTATGTTTATGATTTCTCCATTCCTACTGCTTGTATCATTCATTTCACATACATATTAAACTTATACCTGTTCAATATAGTGCTGGTTTAGTTTTCCTTTCCTATATTACATTATAGATTTCTAACACTGTTAATTACACAATTTATTTCAATGTCTTGACACTGAAATTTCTACGATTAATTTCAGCAGTAGAACTATAATTCAAATTTTATCCACAATCATTTACAGATTAAATTTTTCTGATCTGCATAATGGTATGAATTATTCCTACATAAAAATTTAGATACCTATACAAGTTATTTGCAGTAGTACAATTTTTTTTTTCTACACAGAATAATTCTTTCTGAGAGACACCGATCTCCAGATTTAGACCTTTTTCAAGTTTAGATATTTTGGCAGATGGGTCTCTTCAGAACTTCACTCATACAACAATATAGATTTGAAGTACTTCTGCTTCATCTAATTCTGTTAAATGTATGGGATACAAAATTTGCAAATACATCCTAAGGAAATCCACCTATAAGAATAGAACTGCAGTTTCACATAAGAAATTTTATATAATTAGAAAAAGATAGATTAGTTCTGTGTGCATACCAATTTCTTAGACTAGTCCTCCCAACCGTAGAGTTTTATCTCCTTAACTCACCCCTGAGCTGAGATCCTTGCTTCCATGGATAGACAACCCTCTGTCTGTCCTGGAGCAGCTTACTTAAGCCATGCTTTCCCCAAGCATGTTTCTAAATTCTGCATCCAAAATTTCCAGGATGCTTTATTCTTGTTTTTTCCTAGGCTTCCCTCAATGAGGTACTTTAAAGTTGTCTTTTCCTCTTTTCCAGCTTTTCTTCCTCTTCCCAATTACTTTCCTCTTCATTGGGAAATTAGATTTTTCTCTCCCAATCTATTTTACTAATATTCATTTCAAGGTTTTTCTGAAAGGTTTTGGGAAAGTCTAACCTTATCCATATCCTCATGGATCAAGGTTTAGGATCTCAAATCTTCATCTAGTCATAGTTCATACATAACTATTCCATTTATTTTTATTAATAAATAATTAAATAAAATCCACACAATGTTTCTCCATTGGGGTCCACTTTCCCCTTTGGATTTTGTTCAAATGTCAATTTAAAAAGCATAGAACTTGGGGTGTTACAGGAGGCCAACGCGAAATGGGGAGGAAGAAGCAGATGGTGCAGTTGAAAGAGCGCAATAGAGAGAGCTACAACATAGAGCACAACAAGGAGGGTAGATCGGGGGTGCATAAGGATATGGAGGGATGAGAAATAAATAGGACAACACAAGGAGGTGGAGATAGTGTGGAGGGAGACCCGAGGGGATAAGGTCACTGGGAAGGGAAGGGAGGGGGTACGAAGGAATCTGCAAAATTTAGGATTTTTAGAGGGGAGGATCCAAAGCTGCTTGGATATCGCCTGTGACAAGATCATGGCAGAGGCATAAAATATGAAGCATCCCAAAGCTGGGCTAGATGGTTTTTCCCCACTGTCCCTGCTCACTTGGAAAAGATCACCATTGCTTCTTATCTAGGCCAGTCCTTCAAGACCATTTTGATTTTCTTTAATTTGGTTTCCCAGATGAAGGAGGGGGATCCCTCAATATGCTACAACCAAGTATTGTGGATCAGTTGTCTTGCTTCTGGGATATTGTTCAATAGAGGGATGTATTTTAAGGGGATGGGGCCGAGAGAGTGGTGATCTCCAAAAGAGAGGGTGATGGGGTAGTGATTGGAGGCCGAAAATGAGAGAACATTGGAGGATACCATGGAGTAATAACAAAGGAGAGGGACAACAACTAGAAATCTATTGAGGCATTCCATGATATTTACCTTACCTATCATTTTATTGCTCCAAGTATATCTGCGATTTTTTGGTGCGATATCAACCAAATCATTGTCTTGCATGATGATTTCTAGCTGATCTCTGGAGGGATTCGGATTAAAACAACCTCCCCTTTTTTTCATTTTCATGGAGGATTAGATTGAGATCGCTTCCAATGACAATGTTGCTGTTGTCTTCATTATATATATCTTCTTTAAGATCGTTCCAACAGAGCTCTTTGTCCCTATAATGATTGGGGCCACAAACATTGTAGATGATGATTTCCTTGTGGTCTTTATTTTTCTGTAGCAGTACTTTGATCCAGTTTTGTGTTGTTGTTGAGTTCTTCTGATTCCATGTAGTGTAGTTCCAAAAGGTGGCCAGCCCACTTGAGGCACCCCTAGATTCAATTTGGGTGCCCTCATGATTCTTGATTTTATCTATTATTGATTTATTCTCAAGGTCTCCTTGCTTAGTTTCCTGCAGGAGAATAATGTCTGGATTTTCTTGATTTATTAGATATTTTAGGGCTAATATTTTGGAGGGGTGCCCCAAACCCCTGCAGTTCCATGAAAGGGCTTTCATCATTTTAGAAAACCAGAGTGAGAAACTGCCTTCCCTCCTTGGTTCTTTTTTCTTGAGTCTTTGCTATTTTTCCCCAAAATATAGGTTTCAATGGGGTTTAGAGTTCCAAGAGCTATTTATTTTTGAGCATTTTCTTCTCGTTGCTGCTTTGTAGATTTCCTTCCTGCTGGTTTTTTTGGGTTTTCCAGATTTTCACCATGCTCTTTCACATAATTTCTTGTGATTCAAATTGAGGAGGGGTCAGAAGAGGAGGAAGGGGGGTCAGGGTTGATGGGGGAGGGGCGAGGAGAGGTAGGCTGAGTGGGAGTAGAAGGGATTGGAGGAGTCTAGAGAGACATTGGAGGGAGGACTAGGCAGGTCAGCAAGTTGGTGAGAGGATTCTAGAAGCTCAGGAGAGGAGGAAGAGGGGGGATCAGATTTGGGAGGGGGTGCAGAGAAGGCATTGCTCTTGGATTTAGAGAAGGTCTTATTTTTCTTAATAGTTTCCCATTGCGGATCTACCTTCGTGCTTTCAATATCAATAATTTTAGAGCATCTATTTGCAAAGCGGCCATATTCGTGACATACCTTGTATTTAAATGGGTTTTGTTCATAGTCGAGTTGTTGGATGTGCATCCAATCATCAAATTTTAGCTTGATCTCCTCAGGGAGGCCTTTACCGAGATCAAATTCGACACAGATCCTGGCATAGGCTTTCAT
Source organism: Pinus albicaulis (assembly GCA_034641835.2). Lineage (NCBI taxonomy): Eukaryota > Viridiplantae > Streptophyta > Pinopsida > Pinales > Pinaceae > Pinus > Pinus albicaulis. Next base: position 1,072,924,684 of record CM076574.1, read on the forward strand.
GTTGTGTTTTGGCTCGCTCTGATCTATAAAATTTCCTACAACATTTCCAATAGATCAAACAGAATAATCTCCCCAGCAGTGCAAGGGGAGATGAGGGAGGCGTGCCCAAACTGGGACAGTGTTTGGTACATCAAGTTCTGGATCAAAGTCCAGCGTCCATTTGTTAAGATACAAGCCTCGTGTAATGTGTCTCAATTTTTTTTTTTTTTTAATACTCATTAAAACATTGGCTACATGCTCCTTCGATTTCATTCTCTTTCGATTAAAAGACTAGATGGTTTATAATGTTCAACCCTTTTTATTTTACTCTTCTAATGGATAGAAGTCCCCATATTCTTGTGTCTAATATGTAACTCATACTACCTAACCGATTTAACTTCCTCACTAATTTCTCACTACTCAATCATTTCTTACCTGTCACACCTCCCATTTTCCTTCCAATTTTTTTTTTTTTTTTCTATCTTCTCAAGTTTAATGCTAATAAGGTACTATGTTATTACTTTGTAGGTTTGAACAGATCAAAATTTTCTTTTCAATTACTATTCATATATCAACTCTATCCCACCACATGGGAATTTATTTGATTTGTAACAAATATAATTACATTAAACATAACATAATGGTTTTATTTTATCACCCACCACTTCCATGTTCCATCTTCATTGTATATAATCAACCTTTGAACCTTCAATAGATTCGTATCGGTGGGGTCGATTTGGTTCCACATGGGTACCATATTGTTATATTCCCACGAACCTATGTGAAATCAATTCGGTCATCCATGTTTACCCCTCGTTGAGAACATATAACCTTAGTGGGATTTAACTTACCCCCGTCGATATTTATGCGAGTCTAGCATTCATGTCCCTTTTTTTTTTGACGTCTTGTCAACATTTATATGAATTTGGGTTTATTTATTTTGGCCTCCACGTAATAAAAATTTATAAATCTGTTCAACGTAATTGGGAATGGAGACGTCAATCTATCTTCCACGAAAGCTTTTATAGGATCTTTAGTCTCGTCGTAGAGGTTATAATTGGTCTCGTTCCATTTGTGATCACGTGGGTTTGCTCCACGTAGTACTGGATTCATCCCACCAGATTACCTTTTACCAAGGCAATTTCCATGGTGTGGCCAGATCACTATAACATTTATTTCATTGCTTGTCATATTAAATGTTGAACGGATGGTGTACATGACCCATTAAACCCCTCGATCTGTGGATTCACCCTTAGGATCTCGCCATGTGGACGACTCGGATTCATCTGGTGCGTTAGGGCTTCGTTGTTCGATTCAGGGAACATTGATATAAATTCAACATGTTATTTTGCTCGGCGGTTCTTTTACCTTCCTATTTGCTTGGTTTGTCTCTTGACAGTGTGTTTCAACGCCATGGACACTGAGCGTGATTCGGTTCAGTCTTCGACTTATCCCTGTGCTTCAATTTGCAATTTATCTAAGATCATTTCAGAGTTTTGTAAATTTACGCTCTGTTCTTACCATTTAACAGGGCTTCCCTTCTCTGGTTTAGAATTACGCTCACTGCTTTGAGCCGGTACTGAGGTTTTGGATTTAAAAGAATCTTTTACTGTCGTTCGGGTCTAGATTGTTATATGTATAACGAGTTGCTATATTGTTTTTGCAGAGAATTTGTTTTCTTCACTCCAGTGATTCGATTTGCTTGGTTTAAATTCCTAGACTTTGCATTTCCCTTCACGTATTCTCAGAAGCGAGACTGAACGTATGCTCTTATGGCTTCGGAGCCTTACCCTCCACCTTACTCTCAACCGAAGGTTGCTACGAGGGCATTAGTTTGGCGCTAGAGGGACTCTATCCTTCTCGGCACTCTGGTTAGTTAGCTTCTTTCTTTGACCATGCGTAGGACGCAATTCCTATTGTTCATTCACTGGAGTGTTATCTTTGTTATTCAACTTTTGACTGCCAACCTCTATTTATGAAAAATCCCTATTTATATGTAACAGGTCAAGGATGGAATAGGGCTTTCTCCCTCACCAGGTAACTATTCCCTTCTCAGATATTATTTTAACTTTTTTCATGTTATTCTTACTCTTCATGTTCTGCATCATATTTATATTGGGGTTTTGTCTCTTGTAGGTAATTTCGACTTGCGTCGTGTTCTCTCTCTCAAACCGCTGAGAGATGTGACTCCCTTAGACATTAACATTGTCTCCTCTTGCCACTTGCAGGTCGGTATTCATTGAATTCCAGTTAGAGGAAATCCGTTCTTCTCCCCTGGTTATATAATTTCTTTTCTGACAGTTTAAAAATTGTACTGATAAAGTTGTAAATATTTTGACAACTATAATTGTTAAATCCCAACCCTCAATATTCATTTATATCAATTCATGGAACATTATAAGGCTGTTCTGAGACCACAGTGGGCTTGAAATCGTTGGATTGTTTTATATATATATATATATATATATATATATATATATATATCTGTCATTATTGGATTTTCATAATACCCATTTTGATTCCGGTTATTATTATTATGTTCCAGCAGTACTCTCTCCTTGCTCATTTTTGACTTGGCTGTAACTTAATACTTAACTGATGGCATTTTCAATTATATATATATCTATATACATATATCCAGCATTCTTTGTAGTTTATTGCCTTAAAGCTTTCAGGCCATACAATTGTTAAACTATATTCATAAATGTGGTGGTATTTTAATGAATAATATACTGCTCTTTTCCATAGTGTCAAGTCAGTTTCCAGCATTCTGGTAACTCCACAATTTGTTATGGTATTCCAGTAATTGTTTTGTCTAAAACATTTTCGTAGCAGGGAGATTAGTTGTTCAAGGCAATTGTATGGAGTTCTCCTACCACACTGGTTTGTAGTTTTTCTAGTAACAGTATCTAGGTCTCTTCAATAATTTTGGGAATATTATAAAATAATTTCCAGCCCTACTCTGTACTTTCGTTTGTTTATTTGCACAGGATATTTGTATAATTATCTATAGGTGGTGTAAGAATATCTATCTCTATATTTATGTCTAGGAGACATTTCATTTATATTATGCTACCATACACCACAGCCTTTGGTTTGTATGATAGACTAGAATACATATAGTTAACTATATTTTGCTATTGTGAAATCTGCATGTTGTTTATTTACTTAACTTTCTTCCATCTACTAATTCTATCCTCAAATGCAGTAATAGTTCTATAAAATAAATATTAATGAGCAGCCCCATGCTAATTGATGTTTACTTATTTCTGATGTAGAATTAACTTCTTATATGCTTCTCTTTACATATGAACAATGTGTTGACCCTGAAGTCAGTCTATACCATTTTTTCTTTCTCCTTAATTGTACAGTTTAAATTACAGTTTACATATGACAATCTTTAAAAATGGTACAGTGGCTCTCACATTGCTTTATCCTACTCATGTTCATAATTTATACTATATATCAGAAGCATATTAAAGTTAAATCTCAAATTTTCCTGTGGAGAAATATGTATCCTCAAATTTAAACCAACACTGGTTTAGAGATTCTGTTGGATTCTACTTCACAGATTTATTTTATACAACTATGCAGAATTATAAAGGTGAATTCCTTATGATTAATTTTGTGAAATGTAGCATTTATAATTCTAATATACAATCAATTTTTATATGTAGCCAATTCATACTATATGAAGTAAACACATCAATAAATCTAGAGACATACCACTCATGCAATTGACCAACCTCCCAACCTTAGAGTCCTTCTGTCTCCCAGAACTCACCCCCGAGCTGAGATCATCTCTTAGAACAGATCAATCTCTAATCTGTTTAGGAGCAGCTTATTTAAGCTATTGTTCCCCAAAGCTTGTTTCTAATTCTGCGTCCAGAATATCAGGATGCTTTTCTTCCTGTTTGCCTAGGCTCCCATTTTTGGGATTCTTTAAAGCTGTTTTATCATTTTCCCAGCTTTTCCAGCTTTTTACCTCTTCCCAACTACTTCCCTCATCATTGGGGAATTCATATTTTTCCTCAAAAATCAAATTTAGAAATAATTTCTTTCAAGGATTTTTGAAAGATTGTGAGGAAATATTTGCCTTATCCATCCTCATGGATTTAGCAAGTGATCTCATAAATCTCATTTTGGTCAATCTGCACAACATCATTTTATTCATTTACTCAATTAAATACTTAATTACATTCACAAAATATTTATCCTTTGGGGTCCACTCCCCTTAGGATTAAAGTTCAATGTCTAGCTTTGAAATTCAAACACATAAATTGGGGGTGTTACATATTCCCCCTCTGAAAATAAACATCTTCCTCGGTGTTGTTATTCAACTACTAGAGTTCATTTTTCAAACAAAAATGGATATCTTTCCATCATTTCAGCTTCCCTTTCCCAGGTAGCTTCTTCAGCAGTAAAGTGCTTCCACTGCACCTTTACTCTTGCTACTGTTCTGTTTCTCAATTCAATTTCTTCCCGCTCCAAGATTTGAAGCGGTTCTGGCAGAAATTCCCCTTCTGGTTCCACCTGTACAACATTCCAATCAACTATGTGAGAAGCATCATGGACATATCTTTTTAACAATGAAACGTGAAACACATCATGAACTCTAATATGGGGTGGTAAGGCCAGCTTGTAAGCCACTGGTCCCACCCTTTCTAATACTTCAAAAGGACCACAATATCTAGGAGCCAGTTTTGCACAGCTTCCAGCATAGAGTGTACTCTTTTTGGGTTTAACACGCAAATACACATACTCCCCCACTTTAAATTCTCGGTGCACTCTTTTCTTATCAGCATAGTTTTTCTGGCAATCTTGTGCTGTCTTGATGTTTCTTTGTATCTTTTAACAATTCTTTCCATCTCTTGTAAAGCATCTGGTCCCAACATTAGTTTATCTTCTGGCTGGCTCTAGCTTAAAGGAGTACTACATTTTCTTCCATACAGTGCCTCAAATGGGCTCATCTTGATAGAGGATTGGTAGCTGTTATTATAGGAAAATTCAGCCAAATGCAAGTAATCTTCCCACTTTGATGGCCTATCCATCACATACATTCTCAGCATGTCCTCCAAAATTTGATTAGTCCTCTCTGTCTGCCCATCGGTCTGAGGGTGATAGGCGGTACTAAAATTCAATTTAGTGCCCATACCTCCAAATAGCCTTTTCCAAAAAGCGGCTGTAAACTTAGCATCTCGGTCAGAAACAATCACTTTTGGAACCCCATGTAGTCTTACTATTTCTTTCAGGAATACATTCGCGACCTGGGCAGTCCCAAAAGTAGATTTCACTGGTATAAAATGGGCAGCTTTTGTTAAAGTGTCTACTACCACCATCACTGAATCATGTTGGTATTTGGTTTTGGGTAATCCTGTTATGAAATCCATGGAAACGGTGTCCCATTTCCATTCTGCAATCGGCAAAGGGTTTAAAAGACCAACAGGATGCTGATGCTCAACTTTGACTAGTTGACATTCCATGCATTTAGTTAAATATTCTGCTACATCTTTCTTCATTCCTGGCCAAAACAACTTCTTTTTCAAAGCTGTTAACATTTTCTGATATCCTGGATGTCCTGCATATGGTTGTTTGTGATATTCATCTAAAATCTCTCTTTTCAAGGACTCTATATTGGGGATATACAATCTGTTTTTGTAGAAGATCATCCCTTTTTTGTTTTGAGTATAATCAGTCTTCTCATTCTTTAGTAGTTTCACCAATAATGTTTCATAACTTAAATCTTGGTTTACTGCCTTTTTCACTAATTCCTCTAAGTCAAACTGGGCACTACTTCCAATGCTGTTTATATTTTGACAAGCATTTCTGCTTAAGGCATCAGTAAATTTATTTTCTTTCCCCTTGATATGTTTTATGTCCATATCAAATTCACTTAAAAAAGATAGCCATCTGGCTTGTCTAGCATTCAAATCAGTTTGGGAAAAGAAATACTTGAGACTAATATGATCAGTCATCAACGTAAATTTCTTTCCAAGGAGATAGTGTCGCCACATTTTCAAAGCATGGATAACAGCTGCTAATTCTAAATCATAGGCACTATAGTTTTGTTCATGTATTTTCAGTTTCCTAGATTCATAGGCAATAACTGAATTTTCCTGCAAAAGAACTCCTCCCAACCCTTCTCTACAGGCATCCGTACATACCACAAATTCTTTATCAGGATCTGCAATCTTCAGTATAGGGGCTGTAGTAAGTTTTTGCTTTAATTGGTCAAAACTGTTTTGGCATTTTTCAGTCCATTCAAATTTGACACCCTTCCTTTGTAATGATGTTATGGGATGTGCTATAGCAGAAAATCTCTCCACAAATCTGCGATAATAACCGGCGATCCCCAAGAATGATCTCACTGTTGAGACATCAGTTGGTACAGGCCATTCTTTTATAGCCTTTATCTTTTCAGTATCAACAACAAGGCCTTGTTCATAAATAATATGACCCAAGTATTGGATCTTATCTTTGTAAAATTCACATTTGCTGAACTTGGCATATAGCTGGTTTTCCTGTAGGGTTTGCAATACTATCCTTAAGTGTTCTTTATGTTCCTCCTCACTTTTTGAGTAGACTAAAATATCATCTATGAACACAAGGAAACTTTATCCAAGTATTTATTTAACACACTGTTCATCAGGCACATGAATGTGGCAGGGGCATTTGTCAACCCAAAAGGTAGGACTACAAATTCGTAGTGACCATACCGGGTTCGAAAGGCTGTTTTGCTGATGTCTTCTTCTTTAATTCTGAGCTGGTGATAACCGGTCCTTAAGTCAATCTTCGAAAATATCGAAGCTCCTCTCACTTGATAAAAAAGATCATCAATTCTGGGCAAGGGATATCTGTTTTTAATGGTCAACTTATTCAGTTGACGGTAATCAATGCATAGCCTAAAAGTTCCATCTTTCTTTTTCACGAACAGCACTGGTGCTCCCCAAGGAGACACACTCGGTCTAATATAACCTTTATCTAACAGTTCTTGCAATTGCATTTTCAGTTCCATCAGTTTAGGGGGGCTCATTCGATAAGGGGCTCAGGAAACAGGTACTGCTCCCAGCACCAGATCGATTGAAAAGTCAATCTCTCTTTTGGGGGGAAGATGAGGAATCTCATCTGGAAAGACTTCCTTAAACTCTCTTACTACTGGCACAACATCCAAAAATATTTCTTCAGGTTTCTGTTCTGTTTCTTCCACATGTACTGCATAAACTTGGTATCCTTTTCTAGCTGTTCGTTTTAATTGCAGTGTTGATATTTGTCTTACAGAGATAGGTTTTGGTTTTCCTTTAAGAATGAAAGGTTTCCCTTCCTCATCTACACAATGCAGAGTCTCATCCCAACAATTCATTAAGGCTTTCTTCTCTTCTAGCCAGTCCATTCCTATCAGCAGGTCATATGAACCTAAGGGCAGAATGTTCAAATTTACTTCTGTGTGAAAATCATTTAATTTTATTGCTGTTCGGGGCAATTTATGTGTTACCTTCCTCTTGGTTCCAGTGGCTAGCTGAACCAACCATGACTGTTGAAATTTTTCAGGTTTCAAATTACATTTTTCTACTATTTTTGGGTTAATGTAACTCAAATAAGCACCCGGATCAATCAAAACTGTGACAGATTGGTCAAAAATCTTACCCTCTATTTCCACCATGGTAGCTTGATGTTTTGCTTGTCGATTTTCCAAGGCTGCACTGATAGTTGGTATATTTCTGGCTATGTCATTTACTGTGGTGGCTTCTCGATCTCTCATAATCATCTGAATGTTTCGATGAGGACAATCCCTCAGAAGATGGGGTTCTCCACATCCCCAGCATTTCAGGGGTTCCCTCATTTTCACTGTACCCTCCTTCTTATTGTCTCCATATATTTGTTTTGAGGCCACTTGGGACTGAGCAGTTTGACTTTCTTTGGGTTTATTAAACTTTTTCTGCTAATGATCTCTGCCAAAATTCTTCAAATAAGCTGGTTTCTGCTTCTTCCCTTTGAATTCGCTCTTATTTACCCAATTTTTCCCATGTTCAGTTTTGCTTTTGAATTGTTGGTAGCACAATCTAGCTTTTCTAACAGCTTCATCCCTTGTTTTTGGGTTATCAAATTCGATCTTCTCTTTGTATACAGCAGGCAAACAATTCATAAACCTTTGTACCTTTTCCTTTTCTTCCCTTATGTAGGGTACATATCTCAACAGATTTGTAAACTTAGTAACAAACTCATCAATAGTGAGCTGTCCTAGTCTAAGCTCACGGAATTCCTTGGCTTTATCATCATAGTAACGTTCATTTAGATATCGGTTTTTGAACTTAACCTGGAAATCTTCCCAAGTAACTGTCTTTTCATCAATGGCATGCACCATTTTCGTCTCCTCCCACCACAAGGTAGCCTTACCTTGTAGTTGGTATACAGCTAATCTGGCCTTCAGATTGATTTCATATTCATAGACCTGGAAATACTTAATCATGTTTAGCAACCAAGCTTCCGCATCTTCCTCCTTCTCCCCATCATAGGAGGGAGGTTTGATCTTTCGGAATTCCCCCTGTAATTCCTTTTTCTGCTTATACTGATGCCTAACAGCATCATCATCCTCAGACTCATCAGTCTTCCTCTTTCCAGAACCTTCGCCTTCTTGGCTGTTCCATGAAGTTAGCTCTCTGATGAGCTTTTCCTGCTCCTTACTGGCTAATGACAACCTGTCATTCTAGCTTCTCAGCTCAGCCATTTCTCGTTGCAACCTGTGCAACATAGCCATCACCGGAGCGTTGGGATCTGGTGTACTATACTCATCACGCAGATCCACATAAATTTCTTCACCTTCTGCCATTCCAGTACCACTGTACGTTACACAACACAGATCAGTAAAATTTAAAAATTTTCCACAATACTCATTTATACAGGGAACACACAGCAACAGTGAGCACAATGACAACAGCCCAGTTTTTTATAACTTGGGCTCTGATACCATTTGTCACACCTCCCATTTTCCTTCCAAATTTTTTTTTTTTTCTATCTTCTCAAGTTTAATGCTAATAAGGTACTATGTTATTACTTTGTAGGTTTGAACAGATCAAAATTTTCTTTTCAATTACTATTCATATATCAACTCTATCCCACCACATGGGAATTTATTTGATTTGTAACAAATATAATTACATTAAACATAACATAATGGTTTTATTTTATCACCCGCCACTTCCATGTTCCATCTTCGTTGTATATAATCAACCTTTGAACCTTCAATAGATTCGTATCGGTGGGGTCGATTCGGTTCCACATGGGTACCATATTGTTATATCCCCATGGACCTATGTGAAATCAATTCGGTCATCCATGTTTACCCCTCGTTGAGAACATATAACCTTAGTGGGATTTAACTTACCCCCATCGATATTTATGCGAGTCTGGCATTCATGTCCTTTTTTTTTTTTTTGACGTCTTTTCAACATTTATATGAATTTGGGTTTATTTATTTTGGCCTCCACATAATACAAATTTATAAATCTGTTCAACATAATTGGGAATGGCGACGCCAATATATCTTCCACGAAAGCTTTCATAGGATCTTTAGTCTCGTCGTAGAGGTTATAATTGGTCTCGTTCCATTTGTGATCACGTGTCTTTCCTCCATGTAGTACTGGATTCATCCCACCATCTTACCTTGTTACCAAGGCAATTTCCATGGCGTGGCCAGATCGCTATAACATTTATTTCATTGCTTGTCATATTAAATGTTGAACGGATGGTGTACATGACCCATTAAACCCCTCGATCCGTGGCTTCACCCTTAGGATCTCGCCATGTGGACGACTCAGATTCATCTGGTGCGTTAGGGCTTCGTTGTTCGATTCAGGGAACATTGATATAAATTCAACATGTTATTTTGCTCGGCGGTTCTTTTACCTTCCTATTTTCTTGGTTTGTCTCTTGACAGTGAGTTTCAACGCCATGGACACTGAGCGTGATTCGGTTCAGTCTTCGACTTATCCTTGTGCTTCAATTTGCAATTTAGGTAAGATCATTTCAGAGTTTTGTAAATTTACGCTCTGTTCTTACCATTTAACAGGGCTTCCCTTCTCTGGTTTAGAATTACGCTCACTGCTTCGAGCCGGTACTGATATTTTTGATTTAAAAGCATCGTTTACTGTCATTCGGGTCTAGATTGTTATATGTATAACGAGTTGCTATATTGTTTTTGCAGAGAATTTTTTTTCTTCACTCTAGTGATTCGATTGGCTTGGTTTAAATTCCTAGCCTTTGCGTTTCCCTACACGTATTCTCAGAAGCGAGACTGAACGTATGCTCTTATGGCTTCAGAGCCTTACCCTCCACCTTACTCTCAACCGAAGGTTGCTACGAGGGCATTAGTTTGGCGCTAGAGGGACTCTATCCTTCTCGGCACTCTGGTTAGTTAGCTTCTTTCTTTGACCATGCGTAGGATGCAATTCCTATTGTTCGTTCACTGGAGTGTTATCTTTGTTATTCAAATTTTGACTGCCAACCTCTATTTATGAAAAATCCCTATTTATATGTAACAGGTCAAGGATGGAATAGGGGTTTCTCCCTTACCAAGTAACTATTCCCTTCTCAGTCATTATTTTAACTTTGTTCATGTTATTCTTACTCTTCATGTTCTGCATCGTATTTATATTGGGGTTTTGTCTCTTGCAGGTAATTTCAACTTGCGTCGTGTTCTCTCTCTCAAACCGCTGAGAGACGTGACTCCCTTAGACATTAACATTGTCTCCTCTTGCCACTTGCAGGTCGATATTCACCGAACTTCGGTTAGAGGAAATCTGTTCTTCTCTCCTGGTTATATAATTTCTTTTCCGATAGTTTAAAAATTGTATTGATAAAGTTGTAAATATTTTGGCAACTATAATTGTTAAATCCCAACCCTGAATATTCATTTATATCAATTCATGGAACATTATAAGGCTGTTCTCAGACCACAGTGGGCTTGAAATCGTTGGATTGTTTTATATATATATATATCTCTGTCATTACTGGATTTTCATAATACCCATTTTGATTCCGGTTATTATTATTATGTTCCAGCAGTACTCTCTCCTTGCTCATTTTTGACTTGGCTGTAACTTAATATTTAACTAATGGCATTTTCAATTATATATATATATATATACATATATCCAACATTCTGTGTAGTTTATTGCCTTAAAGCTTTCAGGCCATACAATTGTTAAACTATATTCATAAATGTGGTGGTATTTTAATGAATAATATACTGCTCTTTTCCATAGTATAATGTCAGTTTCCAGCATTCTGGTAACTCCACAATTTGTTATGGTATTCCAGTAATTGTTCTGTCTAAAACATTTTCGTAGCAGGGATATTAGTTGTTCAAGGCAATTGTATGGAGTTCTCCTACCACACTGGTTTGTAGTTTTTCTAGTAACAGTATCTAGGTATCTTCAATAATTTTGGGAATATTATAAAATAATTTCAAGCCCTGCTCAGTACTTTCGTTTGTTTATTTGCACAGGATATTTGTCTAATTATCTATAGGTGGTGTAAGAATATCTATCTCTATATTTATGTCTAGGAGACATTTCATTTATAATATGCTACCATACCCCACTACCTTTGGTTTGTATGATAGACTAGAATACATATAGTTAACTATATTCTGCTATTGTGAAATCTGCATGTTGTTTATTTACTTAACTTTCTTTCATCTACTAATTCTATCCTAAAATGCAGTAATAGTTCTATAAATATTAATGAGCAGCCCCATGCTAATTGATGTTTACTTCTTTCTGATGTAGAATTAACTTCTTATATGCTTCTCTTTACATATGAACAATGTGCTGACCCTGAAGTCAGTCTATACCATTTTTTCTTTCTCGTTAATTGTACAGTTTAAATTACAGTTTACATATGACAATATTTAAAATTGGTACAGTGGCTCTCACACTGCTTTATCCTACTCATGTTCATAATTTATACTAATATATCAGAAGCAGATTAAAGTTAAATCCCAAATTTTCCTGTGGAGAAATATGTATCCTCAGATTTAAACCAACACTGGTTTAGAGATTCTGTTGGATTATACTTCACAGATTTATTTTATACAAATATGCAGAATTATAAAGGTGAATTCCTTATGATTAATTCTGTGAAATGTAGCATTTATAATTCTAATATACAATCAATTTTTATATGTAGTCAATTCATACTATATGAAGTAAACACATCAATAAATCTAGAGACATACCACTCATGCAATTGACCAACCTCCCAACCTTAGAGTCCTTCTGTCTCCCAGAACTCACCCCCGAGCTGAGATCATCTCTTAGAACATATCAACCTCTAATCTGTTTAGGAGCAGCTTATTTAAGCTATTGTTCCCCAAAGCCTGTTTCTAATTCTGCGTCCAGAATATCAAGATGCTTTTCTTCCTTTTTTCCTAGGCTTCCCATTTTTGGGATTCTTTAAAGCTGTTTTATGCTTTTCCCAGCTTTTCCAGCTTTTTACCTCTTCCCAACTACTTCCCTCATCATTGGGGAATTCAGATTTTTCCTCAAAAATCAAATTTAGAAATAATTTCTTTCAAGGATTTTTGAAAGATTGTGGGGAAATATTTGCCTTATCCATCCTCATGGATTTAGCAAGTGATGTCATAAATCTCATTTTGGTCAATTTGCACAACATCATTTTATTCATTTACTCAATTAAATACTTAATTACATTCGCAAAATATTTATCCTTTGGGGTCCACTCCCCTTAGGATTAAAGTTCAATGTCTAGCTTTGAAATTCAAACACATAAATTGGGGGTGTTACATTACCACTTCTTAATTACCCTACACCACCATAGGGTGGATTTCTAGTGGGGACCTATTCCTATATATTTTCATACCTATATATATATTATATGAATATTCTAGGCATATGTATATTTCGAAATCCCTTTTGTATTTCTGTCGGAGCTTATTTCTATCTACTTTCCTATCTATATATCCTACCTATTATCCATGATACGTTTCAAATTGAAGGTATTAATTCATTACCCTCTATATAACTGAAATTTCTCATATACGTTAGATTTTCTACATTATGAATATTACACTACATATATATCCTTTGGGTTTTAAATTCTAGAGTGCCAACACATTTACGTGGGCCATATAATTATTATCCCTAGTACTAAAGATCTCATCCACCGTTCTTGAATAAAGAGATGTCACCTATGTCATAGTTTATTTTTATGAATAAGTGGGTAAATATTAACTGAAGCTAACTATTAACAAGCTTTGTCAAACCCAATGTGATATCTAGACGATATGGGTTACTCCCAACATATATTCCATTAAACGAATGGTACCTATCATTAAATTTCTTATGTACACATTGCTCAAACCTCGTTTTATTCCCCGATGAACTCTCGATCCTCATGATGTGAGTTTATCTAGTGCCACTTGTAGGGCTGTGATGAATTATGGTTTTTCCATGCTATGATTTTAAAGTTCAAATTTTCATTTGAGATTCACTCTTTCCACTGTCTGGATTTGGGATTTTTCCCATTTCTAGCATTCTGAAATCGAGATTCGAGTTCTGCTTCTGCTATTCTCGACAATAATTTCTTGGTATTTTCTTTTCCTTTCTAACATCTACTCTATTGGATACGAGGGAAATCGTAGGCATGCATCTACATTTAATATGGGAAAATTGAACTTCTTCGATTCTTATCCCCAGTTTTCCTAGCCTCATTTTCCATAGGTAAATTTTTTTTCTTTTGTAAATATGATGCTGTGCGTTTTTTTCTTTTTCTTTTCTATAACCAGTTATGACTTTAGAACTTTACTAATCCTTTCAATGGTTGAATGTGCAGGTAATGACTTCTCAGAATATGCTCGTCTCAGATTTAATTCCCGGCACTTTTCTTCCTTAATTTTTTCGAAATTAACTCACTGCTATTTTCCCAGGTTGGTCCTCAAATTTTTTCACGAAGGGCAGGGCTTCCATTGTTCAAATTCGATTTCTAGATTTATATTTGAATACTTCTAATTTAGAATTCGTAAAGATATGTTGGCCTCCTCAGAAACTATGAAGTTGACTTTAAAACTAACAGATGCTCTTTCTCCAAGTGGTTAATAACCTACTTTTTTATTATATATATATATATATATATATGGACTGTGAAATTTTCGTTTTGTCGATTTTATCGTTCGAAACCTTACATGGTTTCACTATTGCTATTTTTAATGCTCCATAATTTACATCGGTGCTTTACACAGTGAATACACTAAACTCTGCTTTCACAGTATGATTTTTAATTTCAAGCAAATCATAGCACCACCTCCTTATATATATATATACCGTGAATGATTTTATGTAACTCCTGGAATTTATATGTCAGTTCTCTACTTACCTTATACAGGATATCTACATTGGCAACTGTCTGAAAGTATTAAAGGATGTATCAGTCCCTAGATTTTGTTTATTAAATCTTTCTTGTGCAGGGTACCTTCCAGATTTGAAATGAAAGGATTACAATTTTGTTCACTTAATATATCTATAAATATATGCTTTAAATATATACAGAATGGAAATGTACTTATATATTGATGCCTCATATGTATATACATACATATATGTACAAGTCTATAGTTAGTTATATTCCTCCATTTCATATTTCACATAAATTTATTTACAATATGCTATATGGAAAATTTGGTACATCCATATAAATTTTCGGATACTTCTCAATAATACTAACTAGCTGTGTTGTCAGTTTTGTACCAACTTTTATTCCTATGTTTTTTTTTTTTTTTTTTTAGAAAGAAAAAAACACAGCAGTATTTATTCCAGATTTAAAATGGAAAATTTCTCTTTTTTATATCAATTGTATTTTCTATTGAGCATACATGATTCATTTCTATTCAGAAGCAAGATACAAAACTTTATTCTCAGTAATATAATTGCAATTTTTCTCAGTAAGCATCAACTGAATGTGTTGAATAATAAATCTTTTGTTGTTTTTCCCAATAATTAATACAACCAATTTTCTAAGTCTGTTTCAAATTATTTTTGTATAGTAAGCTGGCATTTAGGAACAGATTGTATGATAGTACTATAACTCAACACAAAATATAACTACAGAAATTATGATGTAGTCATATGGATTATTTATATATTTTTAATAATTTTGCTTTCTAGGCTAATCATGTTCATAGCACAAAATAAATAGAATAAATCAGCACTCTCTTATAGGTAAAATTTTCTAGTCTACATGTTAATGTATTTTTCTCATATCTACGCATAGAAATAATATTATTCTCTTTCACTACATAAAAGTAATATCTTCTCTGAGAGATACTGATCTTCAGATTTAAACCGATGTTTGGTTTAGACATTCTGGTAGAAGAATCTCATCATATTACGCCCATACAACCATACAGATCTGAAGTATAACTATTTCATTTAAGTCTATAAAATGTATGGGTATCAATAATTTCAACATACCATAATTCAAATCACACATTAAAACAACACTGTAATTAACCATGAACACTTTTCATGTAATTATAAATTTATTTAGTTCTTGGTGCATACCAAATCAGATGACTAGTCCTCCCAACCGTAGAGTTCTATCTCCTTAACTCACCCCCGAGCCGAGATCCCCACTTCCAGTGATAGACAACCCTTTGTCTATCCTGGAACAACTTACTTAAGTAGTGATTTCCCAAGCCTATTTCTAATTTCTGCGTCCAGAAATTCCAGGATGCCTTATTCCTATTTTTGCCTAGGCTTCCCTCAGTGAGGTAATTTAAAGCTGTTTTTCCGCTTTTCCAAGTTTTATTCCTCTTCCCAATTACTTTCCTCTTCATTGTGTAAATTAGATTTTTCTCTCCTAATCTAATTTAGAAATATTCCTTTCAAGTTTTTTCTGAAAGGTTTTGGGAAAGTCTAACCTTATCCATATCCTCATGGATCAAGGTTTAGGATCTCCATCTCAATCTAATTATTTCATTTATATTTATTTATAAAAATTTAAATAAATCCACACAGTGTCTCTCCATTGGGGTCCACTTCCCCTTTGGATTTGTTCAAATGTCAATTTAGAAAGCATAGCAAATTTGGGGTGTTACACCTCTAATGTCCATAAAATACGGTCCATAAAGAATCTTTTAGAAAAAATTACATAAAGATATAGGTTTAAATTATTCAAATGAAGTAGGATTTTTATTCTTAGGAATAAGAGTAATATCAATTACAAATTATCTTCCTTTCCCTCCAATAATTTTCTCATTTTTCTAAAGTCTGAATTGGGATTTGTTAGAAATTAATTAACGCAACAATGAAATACATAAAATATTGCAGAAACACCATGGAGATGGTAAGAAATCACCATCCACTCCACCATCATCCTCACCACCATCTACACCATCCTCTTCATCAACTTCCACTACCACATATTTTCAATCTGGTCATCCACATTCTTCAAAAGGAACTGGAAAATCAGCCTTACTTAAAGTTGATGTCAAATTTGAGCTACCGATGTATAATGGTGAAGTGAATGCAGAAAAGCAGGATAGTTGGACTCGTCAGTTGGAGGTTTATTGCAAAATTTAGAACCTTCAAGAGGGCGACATAAAGATTCAATTGGCTTCCTTGACAATGGAGGGTGCAACACTTGTATGGTGGGAAGAAAGGGCTCAAGATGAGATCAAAATTCACTATAAGATTTATATGTCTTGGTCTAATTTTATTGCTGCCATTAAAAGGAAATTTTACCCTCTATCTTACATGAAAAAAGCCATTATGGACTGACATAATTTTAGAAAATGAAAAGGGAAAAGTGTGAAAGATTACACTCATGAATTTAGGAGAAGGGATTTCATTTTGGGTGTCAATTTATCTTCTCAAGAAACTTTTTTAAAGTATATTGTGGGTTTGCATAACTATCTTAGACATAATATTCTCATGTTTAATCCCACACAATTAGATGAGGTTTGTGTTCAAGGCATACATCTAGAAGAAAGAGGGAAACATAGTGTAGATGAGAAAAGTGATAGTTTCCTTGAGTATGAAGGTAAAGGAAAGGGTAAGTTTAATGGAAGAGGAAGGAAAAATGGTTCTACAAAAATAGAGAAAGAGAAACTCACATGTAAACATTTTTCGAAGAATGGCCATGATGAAGACCATTGTTGGAAATTCAATCCAGAATTCAAGCCAAACAAACTTAAAACCAAAGAGAAGGGGAAAACAACTGCGATCATTGAACATGACTTAGGTTCATATTTAGGAGATGAAACCAAGATTACAAAAATGGGTTTGAATGGTAAGAACATAGAAAATACTAGTTCTTCAAGTTATTATAATGTAACTCAAGATGAAGATACACGAATTGAACTCTTTCATATTAGAGTCATTTCAAAGCATACCAAAATAGACAGACTATTTGATAATGGTTCTCAAGCTAATTTTTTTTTTGAAGACTTAGTTAAGAGGTTAAATCTAGAACGACCCACATTGACTACGAAATTATAGTGAGATTATAGTGAGTGTAATATCCCTATTTTCAGCATTTTAAAAATGGTGAATAAACCTAAAGGTCAAGTGGACCTAAGAAATAAATTATGTATGGATATATTAATTTTGGAAATTAATATATAAATGTGGAAATTATATTAATTTATAAAGACAAAGTAAATTGAGACGAGGAATTCAAATCCATGAGGATGGAATAGATTCCCAAGACTTTCCCAAAATTCTCCAGAAATAATTGTAGAAAAATAAAATAAAGTAAATTTTATTAGATGGGAGAAAAATATCTAATAAAATACCCAGTAAAGTGGAAAGTTACTTAGAAGGGGTAAGATTAAAACAAGAATGAGGAAAAGCTAGTATTAAAAGAAGCTTTTGTGGAAAAAATAAAAGCAAACCCTAGGCTAAGGGAAACAACATCCCAAATAGCGGGACGCCATTATGGAAGCAAGCTGAGAGAAATAAAGCTTAAACAAGCTATTTCTAGTGTGAAAAAGGGGTTGTCTATACTAAGGAAGAATTGGTCTCTGATCGGGGGAGAGCTATGAAGTAACCTCAAGGTTGGGAGGAAAATAGTATTTATATAGTGGTATGTACATTATGTGGAAAGTTTTTGTATATTAGAGATTCCGAATTAGCCTATTATTATTGGTTTATAATAAAAATAAAATTGAACTCAGAAAGTTTAGTTGTGTGGTATTATTTTGAATGAGAATTATGTAAATTAAACTCATAGATTTTATGTGTATTGTATAGTTTCTTTTTTCATAAATTTAATTGCCATATGTTTTTGAGAGTGTCTTAACTAAAAATGAATATAGTTAAGTCTCTTGTGCTGTTACATAGACTTGGTATAAGTAGGGGAAAAACAAACAAAAACTCTAAACCCTTTCCCAGGGTCTAAATCCGTTGTTTAAGTCCAAGTTAAAAAGATGGAATTAAACTAAAAAGTTATAGTATATGTACAATAAATACTGATATATTATAGTGAGATGAATATCCGAATTAGCTTTATGCTTATATCCTTCATTAAAATTCTTAACAAAATTAACTCTATACAGATAGCATATAATCAGCTACATATATGAATTATTCTATGCATATACAAAATTCAGATTGAAGGTAAAACATAATTATATCTATTCTGTAAGAGGGAAATTATCATACACTACAATTCATACATAACTCAGTCATACATGTGAAAACATAATATAGATAAGAATAGAGATCTGTATTATCTAACTTCCATACACATAGAAGTCCACTCAAAATCCTCCAATGGAATTGAGGATGAATGTTAGGTCCCTATAATATTAGTGTAGCCCCTTATTATTGTTAGTGTAGCCCCCTTATTATTATTTTTATGCCCCTGTATTCCCCATATTGTTATTATTGTACACCTGTAATCCCCATATTGTTATTATTGTGCTCTTACATTATTATTGTTAGGTCATCTAGGATTATATTGTGACCCCATGGACTCCTATCTATAGAAATGAGGTTTTGTCATTTGTATCATCCAAGAATTGTTCATTTATGTAATGTAAAGGAGGTTTCCCCATCGAAGTGGCTTATTTGTAAGGCGTTGATCTCTCTTTCCTTCTATTTTTGGACCTGGTTTCATAACATTTGCTATCATAGCTTTGTATTCTAGGGTTTCATTGCTCCAAACAGGTCATCGTGGAATTTTTCGCTATAACGTTTTTTCTACGAAGGTCCATAAGCTGAAAATTTTACATAGCGAAGCCAAAATCCTAAGGAACAACGTGTAAAAATTTTAGATCTTGGTTCACAATATTTTCAGAGATATGATGTGTGGAAGTTAGGGTTTTTTTAGGCTCCCAAATTTCATCTCAAATAGGTGACTGTGGTAAATTCATCATAACTCTCTCTTTGAGCATTAGATTGGAATTTTGTAAAAAGTGACCGAAATTACACAAAATTTAGTTTCTTGTGTATCAATTTCAGATCCGAAGGAGGAAACAGTGACACGTGGCATGTCGTACAAGTTATCTCTACTGAACTAATCCATAATTAGGTCATTGTGGGAGATTAGGCATAAATTTTCCTTGAAGAATCCAAATCAGGTCAGACCTTTGGCATTCGAAAGAAGATTCATAGGGCTACTATAGGACTGAATATTAGATATTAAAGATGCTAAATCACATAAAAAATTCAGTTTCAATATCGAGCTCCTCAAAAGAAAGAAAAAGGTGTCTATTTTTTTCAAATTACACAAGTCTTATTTAAAAATTTAGTTTGAAGTGATTCACAACATATTGAAGTATATATATCAGCATTGGGTTATAAAATGCCCCATAAAAATAATTCAACACCCATTAAGCCCTCAAAAAGCTATACTATGACGCATGAAGAGGAAGAATTGCAGTATGAGATATCAAAATTACAGTACCAAGTGAAAGAAATTTCAATCTTACAAAGAGAAATCAAAGATGAAATATATGGTTTAAAATAAAAAAATGGAGGCTAAGTTGGATGGTTTGAAGGATAAAATGCAAGCTAATATGGATGATAAAGCAGTGGAAGATCACATCGAGCATCAACAACAAGTTTTCCAACTCTAAAAGGATAACCTAACTTTGGTGCATAATAGAATGAAATAATAGGAAGATAAATATCGCTGTGAAAGAAGTTATGAAGCAATCAAAGAAACAAGAACTCAACAACTATGAAATCAATCAATTTTAGAGTATCTCATCAAGTGGAAAAACTTACATGCTGAAGATTCCACATGGGAGGATGTGAATTTTATACATAAGCATTCAGAAATAATCAAACGTTGAGGACAACACTTGTTTGAAGCACAGGGACATGTTAGGTCCCTATAATATTAGTGTAGCCCCTTATTATTGTTAGTGTAGCCCCATTATTATTATTGTTGTGCCCCTGTAGTCCCCATATTCTTATTATTGTACCCCTGTAACCCCCATATTGTTATTATTGTGCCCTTAAATTATTATTTTTAGGTCGGCTATGATTATATTGTGACCCCATGGAATCCTATATAGAGAAATGAGGTTTTTTCCTTTGTATCATCCAAAAATTATTCATTTATGTAATGTGAAGGAGGTTGCCCCCTCAAAGTGGCTTATTTCTAAGGCGTTGATCTCTATTTTCTTCTATTTTTGGAGCTGGTTTCATAACAATTAAATAGTGCTAAAATAGTTATAAGTGAATTATACAGTACGATGCTACAGTTACATCGGAGTCATCATCCTAATAATATGTACAATTAATGATAGTAAATTATGCATAGTGGAACAAATGGTGGAAGAGTCTCCATTGTTCTAATGAACAACCTGAAACAGTATGATATTGATTGTCAGACACTCTGACTAATGATCACAATAAAAAGAATAATTGTAGAAGATAACAAATTAAACCTGAAACAAGCAATACGGTGAAAGTTGGAATTTCAATTGTGAAAATTTTATAACAAATTAAAGAGTATGTCCAGTGAGAGGGGATACCTGTAATTATCTCTTTAATTTCGAAGATTTCCTCCTTGCACCTACAATGAAGCAGACTGTAAGTAAAGTTGGAAAAATAAACCGAATAAATGAATTATTATATAATGTTGTAGTTGAAAGTAGAAAAAACCTGGAAGAAGGAGAGTTACAGGTTTGCATAATTGATTAACAAATTTCGAATATAGTACCTTCAACTATGAAAATCAAAGAAAACAAATTTTTACTTGCACACCATTTAAATGAAAATAATTGGATAAGATTTATAATTACCTACCAAAGGAGAATAACTATACTTAAAATAAGAAGTGAGACTTCAAATCGGTGTTTGAATAAACTGACGATTGTCGGTATAATTATCTAGTTTGAATAATATTCTGCAAGCGAATTGTTATGAAAAATACCACTAGAGTAGCGGTATAAAAATTTTATTTAAAAATCATAATAAAATGGTATTAAATACAAAACTCTGGAAATTAAGTGACATAGTAAACTATTCTAAAAAAGGAATTAATTTCGATGTGAAATTTAATTGGATTCTGAAAAAGTAAAATCCTAAATTGGCTAGCTGGATATGGCTAACCAACTGTATAAAATTTCATTGAGAGAGAGAGAATGAATTTCAACTTTATAAATTTCAATATTATGAATTAACTTATAAGAAATTATAATATGGGAAATTCGAAATTCATTATAACATAATAATTGATTTCAATGTATCATTATTGTTGTAAATTTTATAAGCATAAGCACTTCTATATGAGAATGATACAACATTGTTTAGGTTCCTCAATTACAATGAGGAAAACAATGGTTTATAAATTTCGAGAAAGTAAAATATATGCATTTTACAACCGACGAAGAGAAAAATTTTAATTCGAATATGTGCTAGAATGATCTCGCACAGAGAAACAACAAAAGAGTATAAAATTGACAAACTCTGACATCCAAATTTGGGGATGTAGAATCAATTAAAAAATTCTAGAATGTAACTATATTGCAAATTTTAGTGTGTAAAAGAATTAAAATTCAAGTCATTGAAAGTTATTACTAAATTATATATATATATATATATATATATATATATATATATATATATATATACATATATAGATATATATATATATATATATATACATACATATATAGATATATATATATATATATATATATATATATATATATATATATATATATATATAGATATATATATATATATATATATATATATATATATATATATATATACATACATACATACATACATACATACATACATACATATATATATATATATATACATATATATATATATCATCTCTCTGGAATTGAAACATAGAGCAACAAACTATAAAGTAAGCCTAAAAACGTATATTGTATACACAAGATAAATTAACCCTGCTCTTAAAAGAATTTAAAATGAAAGCAGTACTGGTTATTAGACAAAAAAGTTCAGAACAACGAGTTTGAAATAATAACCAGAGTTCAAACCTTACATAACATGGAGGCTAAATTCACATGGAATGCATATAAGGAGAAGCTTTGAGTTATAACGTGAGAAGACCCATTTCTTAGGAATTGAAATAAGAAATTCAGAATTAAAATTTAAAAAGCCTCAATTTAATACGCAATATAGATTCTTAAGGCTTTGGTTGGAAGTTGATAACGGTGATATAATTTCACATAAAATGCAAAAAAGGGTTTCCGTGGAAGTGGGGTTGTGACCAAATTGGGGAAATATGTAAACGAGAAAGAAATGTAAACAAGAACCAAGAAAATCATCATGGTCATCAATAGAAATGAATTACAACATTCGTTGATGGAGTTGATAACCCTTTAATAACATTTTAAAAAAAATTTAAAAGAAGGAAATGATGATAACTCTTACCTCGTTAAACCTATAGGTCATAGTTATTTACGTGGCTGAAAGAAGAACGAGCGTGGGGTTTAAAAAAAAAATGGAGGCTTGTAAAGACAATTAAACTCATCAAATATAGTGAACATGAATTAACAAGTTAAACTTTATAAAATAGTAGTGACGAAATGCTGTAAACCATTTCAAGTTGGGAAATGAGAAAAAGAGGATTTGAGGTGATGCGTTACCTAGAAAAAAATTGCATAAACGTCTCTTCCAAAAATTCGCGTCATTTCAGAGGCTAATTCAAACCATGGCTGAAGTATTCATCTCCAGTTATGAAATTTTAAGCACACCATTATTTATGGAGGTAAAAGGTAAGAATGTTCTTTAGTCTCAGTGGAAATTCTTAAGGAAAGTCATGAAAATTCCAGACTCTGTATATTTGTTGCCGTCAGAGGAAATTCGATTCAATTGTACAAACAAATGGACTGTGGAATGCATAATGTTTTGAGTGGTCCCAAACCTTAGGGTATGAGGGACGAAATCCCTACCGTCAATTTCCAATTGATCTCTTGTGTACAAGTGGGCACGAGGAGTAGTTCTGATCACATGGAGCCATGTGACTGATAGTATTAGACTTAAATTCCATGACATACATAAGTTAAGGTATAAGTTATAGTTAATGTGAAATGGATAAAAGTCTGTGGGTGGAATACCATAGTAATCACCAAAAACAAATTATAATAAAACCCATCCAAATATTAATATACATCGAATAATATAATTGCATGATAAGATGGTGATAAAATCAAGTTTGAAAATCGTAGTTCCTAAGGATGAGGAGGAGTCTCCTTAAGTTTGAAAATTATTTGATTTATAAGTTTAATAGTTATAGTTAGCAAACATCAATTATGTAAAGTGTTATATGGAATTAATGATACCCTAGGTAAAATAAAAGTGTATAGGTAAAGTAGAATAAACTAGTAAATTAAATTCAATAGTCATGTTAATTAGAAAAAAGATAAAATACATGGGGAGGACATGTATATTGACATAAGGGAAATATAATTTTAAGGATTCATTTATAGGAAATAGTTTAGATAATCTAGACCTAGAAACTAGTTCCTAAGAGGTGAAAAATAAAAACAAGGACATACATTATGCTAACTGTCATTACTAAAGTGATAAATGACTAGTTATGTCGAAAGAGGAAAGAGGACAAATATCATGACCAGAAATAGCATAAAAAGAAAAATCCCATACGATCCCATCGTGACCGTCAACGTGGTGTTGATCTAAGCCAACAGAGGAGAGAAAAATCTCCGGAGCCATGTGATTACATTAATCACCAGAGTGTAATCATAAATATTAAATTCTCGGAAGGATAAAAGATTAAAAACCTCTGACCTGTAGATCTATGGATAGTAAATCCGAATCCCAAAATATATTAATGCATATTGTTATATTAAAGTAGGATGGATGTATTAATAAATTATATGGTTAATGTAATATGTGTATCCTGTCGTAAGTAAAAAACTAGTGGAGTAATACGTTACCATGTGTGAATAGTGTACACATTTAAATCATATCAATAAAATACCAAACGATTGACATAAAGTAACAAGGTTACGAAAGATCGATTCATATTAAATGTGGAAGGGTAAAAGTACAAAACATATATATTACGATTCTCTTTCTAAAGTCGTAGGTTGGTAAGTTTGAAATAATGTGGCAGGCATTCCAATATATACGATGAGTAAAATATAACAAGGAACTTGTCATGAAGGCTCTATGGTACATTATATAGATTATTCAATCCTTTTAAATGGGTTTTGTATACACCTTTACTTTAAAAAAAAAAGGTATACGTATCAAATGAGGAAATTTGATAGTATAACAGTGTTAACTCTTATGAATATTAAGATTGACATATATAGTGTTAAGGGTACCATATAATATGTAATGTTAGAAATTAATGAAATTAGGTTTAGAATACCATAAAAATGTTAAGGTATAATGTAAAGTGTAGCATTACCATGTTATACTATTTCTAGTATAAACATCATAACAACAAGTATAGTAGAACAAGGTGGTGACGAACTGTCTTCAAGTATAGTCACTAATAAAAGTGAATTATGAATTTGATAAGAAGGACAAGGATCTTAAATATCATAAAAATGTTAGACCTGAATTCATAAGTTTTGAAGGAAATCATAACAATAGAAAATATAATGAAAAGGTTTCGTCGAATATTGACGAACTACTTTAATGTCATTGACGACAAATTACTATTTATGTTATAATTATAAATTTAGTTTTTTTTTGTAAGTGGAGTTGTTACATACATAAACCCATAAAACAAGAGAGACACATATATGCATGGTTCACCCAATTTGGGCTACGTCCATGGAGAAACATCCAGTACCTCCTTTTATATTATCCAAAAAATGAAGACACACAACCTATAGCAAATTCGTTGTAATTTCCTCTTCAATTTCACACAACCTCCACTCTCTCTCTCAGAATAATAATACCCAATCACAATAAAATTCCCTCATATAAACTGAGGGTTTCCTTCTAGGGAAAAAACCCTAAATTAACATAATTTCTACCATCAGATCCTATGCCTAATGGATGGCCCAGATTGACTACGAAATTACAATATTTTACAAGGAAAAATTTCATCTATTTTTAGCTTTAGGGGCGTTTCCCCTGAACCCTCACCATGGGGGCAGCCCCCCCACACCCCACCATCAAGGATTGGGATGAAAAAGTAGCTAAAACATGACTTATGAATCAGGAAGATAATCAGGCTCCACATCCAACAATAATTAGCAAAGTCATAAGAAAATTCAACTACGTCTTGAAAAAGGAGAGCTTTCAACTTGTTCTCAATATCTAGAAAATCTTGCTAATCCTTAAATTTATTTTATAAGTCTAATTTGTAGACACTTGATTCAACAGATTTAAGTTTTTGTTAAAATTTAGTATAACCCATTCAAATTTCAGTTATAGTGACTCTAATTAGATTTTGTGAGATTAACATAATCCTCCTCCATTTACTAAGAGGAACTAAATTTAAAGGGTTTGGGTGGCTTCCTATTATCAGTTCAAATTTCCAAAAAGACTTGATGGTGGTCAAATCATCCATGAACACACACACACTATTTTACCCTCAATTGATAAGAAAAATGCCTTCATTCAACAAAAACCAATCCAATCATTTGTATATACTAAATTGATCCAATTTTAGCATTTTTCAAGTTGGATAAAACTTAATAGGCTCTACATACAATAAGCCCACTTCTTCCAACTTCTACAAGATGAAATCAGATAGAAAAATTGAGTGTGCAATAAAACCCTAAATTTTAAATTTTCTCAAAACAAATTTAGACATCCACCACAATAATATTTTTCCCTCATCAAATTCATAGCAAGTATTCTCTCCCAATAATCCAAATGATGATGATATGGCCCATAAATAATGAGGAAAATCAATTCCTCCTTGAAAACTTTAGAGAATAAAATAACAACTAAACTTGCAGAAAAAAAACAAGATTCAAAACCTAGATCATTCCATAGAGCCGATAACAATAAATTTCCATTTCACTACATTTATTGAATTTTGAGATTACCAATTGTCTCAGGAATGAAATTATCATTGGCTTATGAGAATCTTTAAATTTTTTGAACACATTTTTTTCAAAGTAATTTAAAAAACCTTTGATATTCAACATCATATTGATCATGAGGCCCCACTTGTAGGGTTGTGTTTTCTCTAAGAACCTTAAGTATGAATTTCTATTTCCTTATGGAAATTCATTTTTTTTCTTTTCAATAGCCTTTAAAGGGTATCTAGACTTGCATTCCAAACCCCCATCTAATCTCACCGTGTTTAAATGATCTAAGGAAACTTCTTGGACTATGAGCATGCAATCGAATAATATTATACCCAAAATAGAATCCTCATGCTCAGAATTGGGATGTATTTAAGAAATCTCGAAAGGTGACTTGCCACCCAGCATCCACCCCCTAGAATAAGATAGAAAACCCAAACCATCTACCATACTAGTGAGAATATGAGGAATTTCTTATTGCTTTAAATACTTCCACTAACAAAAAATATGGAAGATTAAGAACTTCATATGTATATGTTAAGATAAAGGTCATTATTTCATTTAATAAAAAAAAGGACTACTGTGATAGAAAAGTAGGTCCCAATCAAAATTTTATATGCATCCATAGTACTTTAAAGTAATAAATTCAACCACTTTTTGTTAAATAGAGAAAAAAATAAAAGAATATCTTAATTTAGATAAAGGATGCCACTCTACTTTAATGTGTTCCTCTAGAGCATACTAACTACTGGATAAACCAAAGAAATACGCAGGATATCAGGGATATGCCTATTGCCTAATGCATTTGGATATTGTTTCCTATTACCAACCTTATAGTTTTTTTTAACCTGCCTTTTAATTAATTTATAATAAATAAAATATGTTATGATGAAACTTTTATATAAAAGTTATTGATTTAAAACACTATAAATTTAACTAACCGACATAAATACACTAATTTAAAATAACATTCTTATTATTTAAAAATATAATCAACTTTACAAAAATATAATGGAAAAAGGGTTTAGTGAGTTTAATTAAGTAGTCAAGTATTTTGAATTTCACACGTTTTATAATTAATTCTAGAATTATTTGATTTTGTTATGGGTCTTAATTAAGATATATTTTTTTCCACATTTTTAAACTATCATAAAATTGGTGAAATGACAATTTTTCATTTTTAAATTATATTTTTTTAATAGATAACTTAACTCAATGAAATAAAAAATATTAAAATATTCAATTTCAACAATCATAATTCTAATGATCTTATTTAAATAAATAAAAAAGCATAATAAAAAATATAAAAAATATAAACCCTGAAACATTTAAGGTAGATCGTAAATAAAAAAAATTGATAACCATGTGAAATGAAGATTACTAGTAAATACAAAAATTGATAACAATGTGATATGAAGATTTCCAAATAACCATAATCCTAATTTAATAGTAACAAAGCCTAAACCCTGAACCACTTTCCACATAAATGTTCTTATGGAAACAACCATCTTTTCCATAATAATACATGCTGAAGAGACTTTACATCATCGCTTTGCTTGTCCTTCCTCTGTAGTGGGACTGACAGGGCCTTTCTTTCGTACGCCCTCTTCTTTTCAAGAGAAAGAGAAAGAGACTTCACAAAGATATCGCGCTTGTCCGTCCTTCTGTTACAATTGCTACTATTATATATGTAATTATGCATTTCTGCCCTCACTGACCAACTTTCTTGTCTTGATTAACCCGAATTGGCATTTTCATGCAATAATAATTTGGTATACCGGTCCTGACTGGTCTGCTTCCCCTGAAGCAAGAAGAGTGCCGGGCCTGCCTCAAGGAAGAAGGAACCTCAATTAAAAGGAATTAGTTGGCTGTCTTTCAGTTAAGTAGGTATCACTCACCCTTATAGTTCTACCCTTCTAGCTCTACTTTCATGCTTGTAAGATCACCAGCTTTTCTATTCTTTTATCTTCTCTAGGGCTCTATTCACTATTATCTTCCCTCAATAGCTATCATGGAAAAGAATTTGTCTAATCATTTTAATTCCTCTAGATCAAAGCCTCTAAACTGCATGCACAAATAACTGGCCAGGCCCGTGGTTGAAACTATCCACTGGATAGGATCCTATTCTTTATAAAGTCAGTAAGGGTAGGGTGAAAGTAAGCAAGCAAGGGTAATGATAATTCCCTCTTATTAATGTTAATTCTCTCCTTCGTCACGATATTCCCTCTAGAGAGTTGCTCTAGAACCCAACCAAATAGCAGGAATTAGGGTCTCTTCCCCGCTTCTTTCCCCTAGATGGCTGCTCTTTCACCGCCTTGTAACCTAATACTCTGGGATCTATCTTATCCAAAACCTAAGTAACTAGATAGCTTGCTCATTAACTGCCTAATTCTCATAGCATTTCTGAGAGTTATATCCTTTAGGGAAACTAGGAAATATTTAGTGGTCAAATTTCCTATTTTGTAACCAAAGAGAGAAAAAATGATAAAATACAAAGTTTCAGATATATTGATTCGTAAGGGTAGGAGAAGCGCTTCTACACACGTTTCTACACCCGCTTCTCCACACGGTCTGGAACAGTCAACCTCGCTAAAGTGCTTTCCCCATTTCCATCAATTAGTAAACCCCCCCACTCAAGCCATTTCCCTCAAGATATTTCCTCCATTTTCATAAGTCAACCCTGCTAAAGCCTCCTCCAACCTGACCGATCATACTCAGTCAGCCCAGCTCAAGGTCTTGCCTCCAGATAGTATACAATCTTTCCTAAAGTGATTTCCTCCATACAGACAGTTCAAGGCAATTTACGACTCTTTTCCAAAGTCAATCTAAGAATCGGTTTGGGAAGTAACTAGTCTGGAAATATCACCAAGTTAGGGTTCTTTAAATATGTTACATGCCTATGCCATTTTATATCTTTCATATTGAGGCATAGATGTTGCATAGGAAAAAGACATTATGAAGATAAGGTGATGGATGATGAGGTGTTGCTCAAGAGGTTGGTGAAAGAATATGTGAACCTCCATGAGATACCAACTAATCAAGTAGCATCCAGTCAATTGATGACAAACATGTAGGTATACTTTTTGGTGTGCTTAAATACTAAAGGGAAACTAGGTAAGGATTCACTCAACTGCAATTGATATATGGAATTGATAAGTATCCTTGTTACATTCTAGGTAATGCTATGTTTTCCTAGTAATTTCATGTTTCATGTAGCAAGCATGTAAGAATGATCCTCTTGATATTGGCTTCCATATGAAATAGGGAAGCTTGCTTAGGATTCTTCCTATGATACTTTTTATATGAACCCCTGTTAAATAGAAAAATATAGACTTATATTTCATTTACATAGATGTGCTTGGGTTATGAGGAAATAGTGCAAGTGTTGCATATGCTTGCTAGGGCATATTTACATGCTTTAATGTAGTATTTGAATGCATGGTTCATATGCATAATTTGAATTCATACTTATTTTTTCATTGTGATTATGCAAGTAAACAATTGAATCGATAGAGTTGTTACTAACTCATGAGATTGATATCATTGGAGGAGTTGTTGGGTATTGCAAGAAGGAAGTTGCATTGTTGAGGTACTCGCATGTGAATGGACTATGTGGAAGTTCTGTCAAGGGAATAGAGTAATGTAAAATAATGAAGACAATGTCCATATGTGGATAAATACCATGTATGTCCTAGAAAGTGATTAGGAGTATTTCCTTGCTATGAACCATCCTTGAAACATTGATTGAAACAATTTATGTGAATGGAAATAAGGGCAAGGTAAGGGTGGATATTTGGTTTTATTGGGGCTCTAGCTTTGAAATAGATTGAACTAACGGCAGAAGCTGGCAAGATCAACTATATATCCTCTCAAGTACATCGCAGTGAATCTGTAACACCCCCAATTTGTGTGTTGAATTTTTTAAAGTTAGACATTTGAACTTAATCCTAAGGGGGTGGACCCCAAGGGATAAGTATGGTGTGAATGTATTTGCATATTTTATTTGAGGAAATAAATAAAAATGATTGTGCATTTTGACCAAGATTAGAATTAGAGATCACTTGCCAAATCCATGAGGATGGATCAGGCAAAAAATCCCCAAAATATTTCAAAAATCCTTGAAACAAATTAATTTAGATTTGAAGAGGAATCTAAATTTCCCCAATGAAGAGGAAAGTAATTGGGAAGAGGTGAGAAAAGCTGGAAAAGCTGAGAAAAAGCATAAAAAAGCTTTAAAGAGTCCCAAAATGGGAAGCCTAGGCTAAACAGGAAAGAAAGCATCCTGCTATTCTGGACGCAGAATTAGAAACATGCTTTGGGGAAATATGAGCTTAAATAAGCTGCTCCTAAGCAGATCAGGGGTTGATCTATCCTAGGAGGTGATCTCAGCTCGGGGGTGAGTCCTGGGAGACAAAGAGGATTCTAAGGTTGGGAGGTTGGTCATTTGCCACAGTGGTATGTTCGTGAAATTATTGTTCATTTTGATGTATTATGGTATGAATTAGCTACATATAAAACTTAAAAGCATTTGTATGATTGATTTTGGTACTACATTTAACAGAGTCCATCCTAAGGCATTCACCTTCCAGATTCTGTGTAGTTGTAGACTAGAAATCCATAGAGTAGATACCACAGAAACTCTAAACCAAGGTCGGTTTAAATCTGAGGTTACTTAGTCTCTACAGATAATTAGATCTTTTCTTGTTCCTATAGATACAAATGTGATGTTTTATGCTCATATGTATGCTATAAAAATATGGTAGCAAAACTGATATTTACATGGTACCCTAAAGTAGAAGCAAAGACAGGAAAATAAGCATTTCAAGTTATTTATAAATCCAGAAGAAATCTTCTTCTAGCTGTATTAATCATAAGAATTACCTTTTAAATTCTCTGCTTAGTGGTAAATAATCCAAATCATAGACAAGCCTCTAGCAAAATTCTTCAACCATTGCTGGTTTCCAATTTGGAAGACTAGTACTCTAAATAAGATAAACCAAAATTTGGGGTAACTTTAATCTGCTTCTACCTAAAGTACAATAATTGCATTCCATATCTAGTATAGAGAAATCTAAAGTCTGAGCTCATATGCAAACAAATAGAAAAGAATGAGAAGTTTCATAACATAGTATACTAGTGTTGTATAGATAGTACACCTATTTGAAAGAAAAACTGCAAGCGCCCAAGGAAAGGGATCTCTATTCTCGATCCCATAATTCTAGACACAAATTATTGAAGTCATATGAGTAGTCATGGACATAACATATGTATATAGAAAAAAAATAAAAGAGGAAATTAAATATTGGTGAAGCTCACATGTAAGGCACAAATCGAAACTTCAATTTGGGAGACATAATATATATATAACTAAATCAAAAAGGAAAACAAAAACATGAAGAACCTTCGGCGCTTAGGTAACGAAAGTAATACGATTTAATAACTGTGAGAACTATCTATGCGTAGGCGTGGCATCATAGTAGACGAGTGCGTAATAAGTTTAACTCTGCCTGTATAAAAAATAAAACGATTCTTACTGTGTGACCCCGTAAGGTCGATTAGATCAAATTAAACGAAATCGTTATTTACTTCAGTGATAGCATAAGAATGATCATTACTGGGTAAACGCCAGAGGATCGGCCAAGGCAAAAACAAAAAAAAACGATAACCATTAATTATTTCCACGACCGAGATCCGTTCGGCTCATCTCTGAAGAGGTGACAGGGGCGACCTCAAGTCCCACACCTGCGTAGACAGTAAGGTCAGAAAAAAAAAGTGTATGCCTAAAATTATGCCGAATGGAATCAGTGAATTACGAAATATATTACATGTCTGTTAGTGCCGAGATCGGTATTAATAAACGAGAAACAAGGGATAACAGATGTAGTTAGAAAAAAATTAACAATAAGGACGAAAACAAAAACGCCATGCCAGCCGCATTATTTCTAAATTTGAATAGACTTGCTTTAGTCATTAATCGGAGCGAAAATAGGAAATTACATAAATATAATACCTGTCGTGCATTTCCTGAACTCAGAAAGAAAGTCACATGGTTAAATAAATGATTTGTCACTACAGCATTAGAAGCGCAGTCACGCTATAAGCGTTTCATCCATTAAACACACAGTGACATTACAATTATAAATATGCTGAGGGTAATAGTAACGCTCAGAACACGGGTGTGCGCGCTGAGCCGTAACCAGCATGTCAACAGTGAGGCGAGTTCAAAATATACACATTGCACCTCAACTCATATCATAAACATAATCTCTGGAAAACGAGAAATTGATAATACACAGTGACATGAATTTAAAGAAGTTGGTTACCATCGTAATCACGAGGGAAGCTTGGGAACGAGCAGGGTCGTTGCACCAGAAGGAGACAGGACACGCACTGAACCAGAGGTCCTCCTGCATCAATGAGAACACGCAGGCACTTGACTATTAAACCCTGCTTTTGCTATTCCACAGAGAGCAATTAGAGTTGAACACAGGAAATGAAATAATAATGAACAGGGGAGGGTTTAAAATGTGAACCGAAACCCTAACCCTAAATCAACAGTATCACACAAAAAAGTGCGTTGCAGGTTTGGCGTACAGATCATAGACTCAACCCTAATCCGCGTCGACCTCTAGTAGCACGGAATCCCTAGAAGGGTTTTAGAAATCAGGATGAGTAGGTAAGACCAGTACCATCTCATAACAATGGATTTTCTCCAACTCTAAATTCGTGCATCGAGCTGACGGAAAGTTTGCAAACTTGTGCATTCATCCTGCTGAAGCAACCCCTACTGAAGGCACGTATAGCTGGGAGCACAGAGGAACAGGCCTATCTCTCCCGAGGTAGGCGAGGGTGAGTGCCAGACGTTAACCTTGCAGAGTTCCTCGCCTCTGCGTGGGACGCGTGTATTCTTCTGTCCATGAAAATTGATCCGAAACGATATGTGAAGTACAGAAGACAGAGGAAAATGCAGACCGCCACCGCCTCTGATGCACCACCTGAACACTCCAGCATATAATCGATCTCAGAAAAAACCTTACGTGGAAAAAATATGTGCAATCTTACTTCTGGCGGTTACACGCAAATATTTCGGGCAAGATCGCGGGTATAATGCGTATCACTGTATATGGTACCTGCACTGTACAGGGCGGAGGTTAATTATCAGTAACATGCCGACGTTAACACGGTAACGCATACTCACGCCACCATAATACACGCATATCGTGTAAGTGCTGCGTAATAATCTCATACGCCCGTCTAGTTACTCATTACATGCCTATTCTTCGCATGTATGTAGCGTAAAACCATAATATCACAAACCCTACTATGCGAGTTTACAAGAGAATAAAATCATGTTATGTTAGGTGACTTTAAAAAGTAAAGGAATGAATTAAATCTTACATCATGCGATGGGTTAAAAGTCGCATAGAATGTAATGACCTTAATGGTTAGGAGATTAACCACCTAGATAACTATATATATGTGTATATAGGTCAGAGATATAAACATTTATGAAGTGGGTTAAGGAGCACGCATTAATGATTTATGGGTAGGATATTAAATACCTATATATATATATATATATATATAAATACACATCCATATATATATATATATATATATATATATATATATATATATATATATATATATATATATATATATATATATATATATATATATATATAAATACACATCCATATATATATTGGATTTAATAAAGTTGCACTTTAGATTTCTATGGGCAGGATATTAAATATCTATATATATATATATATATATATATATATATATATATATATTGGTTAATAAAGTGGCACTTATTTTGGTTTTATTAAATTGCACTTTAATTGAATTTAATAAGTTGAACAGGTGTGAACTTTGGTACTGAAATTCACCCATATGTATAGATTGTATTTAAACTAGAAGTGGAAAATTTGCTAGTAGAGAAGGAATACGTTGTCTTGGAAAAAAAAAAAAAAAAATTTGGGAGGTGTGACAAATGGTATTAGAGCCCAAGTGCAAAAACTGGGTTGTTTTTGTTGTGCTCACTAAACTCTGAATGCTATGGAACAATGTAGAGAGTGTTTTTTTTTTGTTCTTTTGTTTTACTGATAAAATTTATGAGTGTGTACAGTGGTGCTAAAATGGCTGAAGAAGGAGGAATTTATGTGGATCTGTGTGATGAGTTTGCTACTCCAGATCCCAATGCACCGGTAATGGCTATGTTGCACCGACTGCAACGAGAATTGGCTGAACTAAGAAGCCAGAATGACATATTGTCATTAGCCAGTAAGGAGCAGGAAAAGCTCATCAGAGAACTCACTTCCCGGAACAGCCAAGAAGGCGAAGGTTCCGGGAAGAGAAAGATGGATGAGTCTGATGATGATGATGCTGCGAGACAGCAGCATAGACAGAAAAGAGAACTGCAGGGCGAGTTCCGAAAGATCAAACCTCCCTCCTATGATGGGGAGAAGGAGGAAGATGCTGAAGCTTGGTTGTTGAACATGATCAAGTATTTCCAAGTATATGAATATGAGAGCAATCTGAAGGCCAGATTAGCTGTGTATCAGCTACAAGGAAAGGCTACACTGTGGTGGGAAGAGACAAAAATGGTGCATGCCATAGATGAAAAGACAGTTACTTGGGAAGAATTTCAGGCTAAGTTCAAGAATCGTTATTTGAACGAACGATATTATGATGATAAAGAAAAAGAATTCCATGAACTTAGACTAGGACAGCTCACTATCGATGAGTTTGTCACTAAGTTTACCAATTTACTGAGATATGTCCCTTACATTAGGGAAGAAAAAGCAAAGGTCCAAAGGTTTTTGAATTGTTTGCCTACTGTGTACAAGGAGAAAATTGAGTTTGACAACCCAAAGACAATGGACGAAGCGGTTAGGAAAGCAAGATTATGCTATCAGCAGTTTAAAGGTAAGGCTGAACAAGGGAAGAGCTGGCTAAACAAGGGTGAGTTCAAAGGGAAAAGACAAAAACCAGCATATCTAAGGAATTTTGGCAGAGATCATTAGTGGAAAAAATTCAATAAACCAAAAGAAAGCCAAACTGCTCAGTCCCAAGTGGCTTCAAAACAAGTAGAAGGAAACAATAAAAAGGAAGGGACAGTCAGAATGAAGGAACCTTTGAAGTGTTGGGGCTGTGGAGAACCCCATATGATGAGGGATTGCCCCCATCGAAATATTCATATGATCAGCAGAGAGCGAGAGGCAACAACAGTCAATGACATAGCCAGAAACATACCAACTATCAGTGCAGCATTGGAAAATCGGCAAGTAGAACATCAAGCAACCATGGTGGAAATGGAGGGTAAGATTTCTGACCTACCTGTTACTGTTTTGATTGATCCAGGTGCTTCTTTGAGTTACATTAGTCCTGGAATTGTAGAAAAATGTAAAATTAAACATGAAAAATTTCAGCAGTCATGGTTGGTACAGCTGGCCACTGGAACTAAGAGAAAAGTCACACATAAGTTGCCCAAAACAGCAATACAATTAAATGGGTTCCCAACAGAAGTAAATCTGAACATATTTCCATTAGGATCCTATGATCTGCTGATAGGAATGGATTGGCTGGAAAAGAAGAAAGCTCTGATGAACTGCTGGGATAAAACCCTGCATTGTGTGGATGAAGAAGGGAAGCCTTTTACACTAAAAGGGAAACCAAAATCCATTTCAGTAAGACAAATATCAGCCTTACAATTGAAAAGAACAGCTCGAAAAGGATACCAAGTCTATGCAGTATATGTGGAAGAAGTAGAACAGAGGACGGAAGAAAATCTGCTGAATGAGTTACCGGTGGTAAGGGAATTTAAAGAAGTTTTCCCAGAGGAGATTCCTCATCTTCCCCCCAAAAGAGAAATTTACTTTTCTATAGATTTGGTGCCGGGAGCTACACCTGTTTCCCGAGCCCCCTATCGAATGAGTCCACCTGAACTCATGGAGCTGAAGATGCAACTGCAAGAATTATTAGATAAAGGATACATTGGACCGAGTGTGTCTCCATAGGGAGCACCGATCTTATTTGTGAAAAAGAAGGATGGAACTTTTAGGATGTGCATTGACTATCGTCAACTGAACAAGTTGACCATCAAGAATAGATACCCTTTACCTAGAATTGATGATCTTTTCGATCAAGTGAGAGGAGCTTCAGTATTTTCAAAGATTGACTTAAGAACTGGTTATCACCAGCTCAGAATCAAGGAAGAAGACATCAGCAAAACAACCTTTCGAACCAGGTATGGACACTACAAGTTTGTAGTCCTACCTTTTGGTCTGACAAATGCTCCTGCCACCTTCATGTGCCTGATGAACAGTGTGTTAAATAAGTATTTGGATAAGTTTGTTCTAGTGTTCATAGATGATATTTTAGTCTACTCCAAAAACAAAGAGGAACACCAGGAACATTTACGGATAGTGTTGCAAACTCTGAAGGAAAATCAGCTATATGCTAAGTTCAGTAAATGTGAATTTTACAAGGATAAGATTCAATATTTGGGTCACATTATCTCTGAAAAAGGGCTTGCAGTTGACCCTGAAAAGATAAAAGCAATTAAAGAATGGCCGATTCCAACTGATGTTTCAGCAGTAAGGTCATTCATGGGGATAGCAGGCTATTATCGTAGATTTGTGGAGAGATTTTCTGCCATAACACATCCCATCACTTCATTGCAAATAAAGGGTGTCAAGTTTGTGTGGACTGAGAAATGTCAGAACAGTTTCGAGCAGTTAAAACAAAAACTTATTTCAGCCCCTATATTAAAAATTGCTGATCCTGATAAAGAGTTTGTTGTATGTACAGATGCTTGCAGAGAAGGGCTGGGAGGAGTCCTGTTGCAAGAAAATTCAGTCATTGCTTATGAATCTAGGAAACTGAAAACACATGAACAAAATTATAGTGCATATGACTTGGAATTTGCAGCTGTTATCCATGCTTTAAAAATGTGGAGGCACTATCTGCTGGGGAAGAAGTTCACATTGATGACTGATCATATTAGCCTCAAATATTTTTTTTCCCAAACTGACCTGAATGCAAGACAAGCCAGATGGATGTCCTTTCTAAGTGAATTTGATATGGATATAAAGCATATCAAGGGAAAAGAAAATAAAGTTGCTGATGCCTTAAGTAGAAATGCTTGTCAACATTTAAACAACATTGGGAGTAGTGCCCAGATGGAGATAGAGGAATTGGTAGGAAAAGCAGCAAATCAAGATCCCAACTATGAAGCACTCTTGGTGAAACTACAGAAAAAGGATAAAACTGATTTCACTAAAAACCAAAGAGGGCTACTCTATTACAAAAACAGGTTGTATATTCCAGATATAGAGTCATTGAAAAGAGAAATTCTAGATGAATATCACAAACAACAATATGCAGGACATCCATGATACCAAAAGATGTTAACAGCCTTGAAGAAGAAGTTGTTCTGGCCAGGAATGAAGAGAGATGTGGCAGAATATTTAAGTAAATGTATGGAGTGTCAACTAGTCAAAGTTGAGCATCAACACCCAGCAGGGCTTTTAAATCCCTTGCCAATTGCAGAATGGAAATGGGACACAGTTTCCATGGATTTTATAACAGGACTACCCAAAACCAAATACCAACATGATTCAGTAATGGTGGTAGTAGACACTTTAACCAAGGCTGCTCACTTTATACCAGTGAAATCTACTTTCGGAACAGCTCAAGTAGAAAATGTTTTTCTAAAGGAGATAGTAAGGCTTCATGGAGTTCCCAAAGTAATTGTTTTAGATCGGGATGCTAAGTTTACAGCAGCATTTTGGAAAGGATTGTTTGGAGGGATGGGTACTAAGCTGAATTTCAGTACTGCCTACCACCCTCAAACTGACGGGCAAATAGAAAGGACGAATCAAATTCTGGAGGATATGTTGAGAATGTATGTGATGGATAGGCCATCAAAGTGGGAAGAGTATCTGCATCTAGCTGAGTTTGCCTACAATAATAGCTACCAATCCTCTATTAAGATGAGTCCGTTTGAGGCACTCTATGGGAGAAAGTGCCGTACTCCCTTGAGCTGGAGTCAACCAGAGGATAAACTGGTGTTGGGAACAGATGCACTACAAGAGATGGAAAGAATTGTTAAACAAATACAGACAAATATCAACATAGCACAAGATCGACAGAAGAGCTATGTTGATAAGAAAAGAGTACACCGAGAATTCAAAGTGGGGGATCATGTGTATTTGCGCATCAAACCCAAAAAGAGCACACTTTATATAGGAAGTTGTGAAAAACTGGCTCCTAGATATTGTGGGCCTTTTGAAGTTTTAGAAAGGGTGGGACCAGTGGCTTACAAGCTGGCCTTACCACCCCATGTTAGAGTGCATAATGTGTTTCATATTTCATTATTAAAAAGATATGTGCATGATGCTTCTCACATAGTTGATTGGAATGTTGTACAGGTGGAACCAGAAGGGGAGTTTCTACCAGAACCGCTTCAAATATTGGAGCTAGAAGAAATTGAATTGAGAAACAGAACAGTGGCCAGAGTAAAGGTGCAGTGGAAGCACTTTACTGCTGAAGAAGCTACCTGGGAAAGGGAAGCCGAAATGATGGAAAAATATCCATTTTTGTTTAAATGAACTCTAGTAGTTGAATAACAACACCGGGGATGGTGTTTAGTTTCAGAGGGGGAATATGTAACACCCCCAATTTCTGTGTTAAACTTGAAAAAAAATTAGACATTGAACTTTAATCCTAAGGGGAGTGGACCCCAAAGGATAAGTATGGTGTGAATGTAATTTAATAATTAAATTGATGAAATAAATAAAATGATTGTGCATTTTGACCAAGATGAGAATTAGAGATCACTTGCCAAATCCATGAGGATGGATAAGGCAACAAATCCCCAAAATCTATCAAAAATCCTTGAAAGAAATTAATTTAGATTTGAGGAGGAATCTAAATTTCCCCAATGAAGAGGAAAGTAATTGGGAAGAGGTGAGAAAAGCTGGAAAAGATGAGGAAAAGCATAAAACAGCTTTAAAGAGTCCCAAAATGGGAAGCCTAGGCTAAACAGGAAAGAAAGCATCCTGCTATTCTGGACGCAGAATTAGAAACATGCTTTGGGGAAATATGAGCTTAAATAAGCTGCTCCTAAGCAGATCAGGGGTTGATCTGTCCTAGGAGGTGATCTCAGCTCGGGGGTGAGTCCTAGGAGACAAAGAGGATTCTAAGGTTGGGAGGTTGGTCATTTTCCACAGTGGTATGTTCCTGAAATTATTGTTCATTTTGATGTATTATGGTATGAATTAGCTACATATAAAACTTAAAAGAATTTGTATGATTGATTTTGGTACTACATTTAACAGAGTCCATCCTAAGGCATTCACCTTCCAGATTCTGTGTAGTTGTAGACCAGAAATCCATAGAGTAGAAACCACAGAAACTCTAAACCAAGGTCGGTTTAAATCTGAGGTTACTTAGTCTCTACAGATAATTAGATATTTTCTTGTTCCTATAGATACAAATGTGATGTTTTATGCTCATATGTATGCTATAAAAATATGGTAGCAAAACTGATATTTATATGGTACCCTAAAATAGAAGCAAAGACAGGAAAATAAGCATTTCAAGTTATTTATAAATCCAGAAGAAATCTTCTTCTAGCTGTAGTAATCATAAGAATTACCCTTGAAATTCTCTGCTCAGTGGTAAATAATCCAAATCATAGACAAGCCTCTAGAAAAATTCTTCAACCATTGCTGGTTTCCAATTTGGAAGACTAGTACTCTAAATAAAATAAACAAAAATTTGGGGTAACTTTAATCTGCTTCTGCCTAAAGTACAATAATTGCATTCCATATCTACTATAGAGAAATCTAAAGTCTGAGCTCATATGCAAACAAATAGAAAAGAATGAGAAGTTTCATAACATAGTATACTAGTGTTGTATAGATAGTACACCTATTTGAAAGAAAAACTGAAAGCGCCCAAGGAAAGGGATCTCTATTCTCGATCCCATAATTCTAGACACCAATTATTGAAGTCATATGAGTAGTCATGGACATCACATATGTATATAGAAAAAAAATAAAAGAGGAAATTAAATATTGGTGAAGCTCACATGTAAGGCACAAATCGAAAATTCGATTTGGGAGACATAATATATATATAACTAAATCAAAAAGGAAAAAAAAAACATGAAGAACCTTCGGCGCTTAGGTAACGGAAGTAATACGATTTAATAACTGTGAGAACTATCTATGCGTAGGCGTGGCATCATAGTAGACGAGTGCGTAATAAGTTTAACTCTGCCTGTATAAAAAATAAAACGATTCTTACTGTGTGACCCCGTAAGGTCGATTAGATCAAATTAAACGAAATCGTTATTTACTTCAGTGATAGCATAAGAATGATCATTACTGGGTAAATGCCAGAGGATCGGCCAAGGCAAAAACAAAAAAAAACGATAACCATTAATTATTTCCACGACCGAGATCCGTTCGGCTCATCTCTGAAGAGGTGACAGGGGCGACCTCGAGTCCCACACCTGCGTAGACAGTAAGGTCAGAAAAAAAAAGTGGATGCCTAAAATTATGCCGAATGGAATCAGTGAATTACGAAATATATTACATGTCTGTTAGTGCCGAGATCGGTATTAATAAACGAGAAACAAGGGATAATAGATGTAGTTAGAAAAAAATTAACAATAAGGACGAAAACAAAAATGCCATGCCAGCCGCATTATTTCTAAATTTGAATAGACTTGCTTTAGTCATTAATCGGAGCGAAAATAGGAAATTACATAAACATTATACCTGTCGTGCATTTCCTGAACTCAGAAAGAAAGTCACATGGTTAAATAAATGATTTTTCACTACAGCATTAGAAGCGCAGTCACGCTATAAGCGTTTCATCCATTAAACACACAGTGACATTACAATTATAAATATGCTGAGGGTAATAGTAACGCTCAGAACACAGGTGTGCGCGCTGAGCCGTAACCTGCATGTCAACAGTGAGGCGAGTTCAAAATATACACATTGCACCTCAACTCGTATCATAAACATAATCTCTGGAAAACGAGAAATTGATAATACATAGCGACATGAATTTAAAGAAGT
Source organism: Pinus albicaulis (assembly GCA_034641835.2). Classification (NCBI taxonomy): domain Eukaryota; kingdom Viridiplantae; phylum Streptophyta; class Pinopsida; order Pinales; family Pinaceae; genus Pinus; species Pinus albicaulis. The sequence goes on from CM076574.1 coordinate 1,072,966,240, forward strand.
TGGTTACCATCGTAATCACGAGGGAAGCTTGGGAACGAGCAGGGTCGTTGCACCAGAAGGAGACAGGACACGCACTGAGCCAGAGGTCCTCCTGCATCAATGAGAACATGTAGGCACTTGACTATTAAACCCTGGTTTTGCTATTCCACAGAGAGCAATTAGAGCTGAACACAGGAAATGAAATAATAATGAACAGGGGAGGGTTTAAAATGTGAACCGAAACCCTAACCCTAAATCTACAGTATCACCCACAAAAGTGCGTTGCAGGTTTGGCGTACAGATCATAGACTCAACCCTAATCTGCATCGACCTCTAGTAGCACGGAATCCATAGAAGGGTTTTAGAAATCAGGATGAGTAGGTAAGACCAGTACCATCTCATAACAATGGATTTTCTCCAACTCTAAATTTGTGCATCGAGCCGACGGAAAGTCTGCAAAGCTGTGCATTCATCCTACTGAAGCAACCCCTACTGAAGGCACGTATAGCTGGGAGCACAGAGGAATAGGCCTATCTCTCCCGAGGTAGGCGAGGGTGAGTGCCAGACGTTAACCTTGCAGAGTTCCTCGCCTCTGCGTGGGACGCGTGTATTCTTCTGTGCATGAAAATTGATCCGAAACGATATGTGAAGTATAGAAGACAGAGGAAAATGCAGACCGCCGCCGCCTCTGATGCACCACCTGAACACTCCAGCATATAATCGATCTCAGAAAAAACCTTACGTGAAAAAAAGATGTGCAATCTTACTTCTGGCGGTTACACACAAATATTTCGGGCAAGATCGCGGGTATAATGCGTATCACTGTATATGGTACCTGCACTGTACAGGGCGGAGGTTAATTATCAGTGGTAACATGCCGACGTTAACATGGTAATGCATACTCACGCCACCATAATACATGCATATCGTGTAACTGCTGCATAATAATCTCATACGCCCGTCTAGTTACTCATTACATGCTTGTTCTTCGCATGTATGTAGCGTAAAACCATAATATCACAAACCCTACTATGCGAGTTTACAAGAGAATAAAATCATGTTATGTTATGTGCCTTTAAAAAGTAAAGGAACGAATTAAATCTTACATCATGCGATGGGTTAAAAGTCGTATAGAATGTAATGACCTTAATGGTTAGGAGATTAACCACCTAGATAACTATATATATGTCGGACATATAAACATTTATGAAGTGGGTTAAGGAGCACGCATTAATGATTTATGGGTAGGATATTAAATCCCATATATATATATATATATATATATATATATAATTACACATCTATATATATATTGGATTTAATAAAGTTGCACTTTAGATTTCTATGGGCAGGATATTAAATACCTATATATATATATATATATATATATAAACATATATATATATTGCTAATAAAGTGGCACTTATTTTGGCTTTATTAAATTGCACTTTAATTGAATTTTGAATAAGTTGAACAGGTGTGATGTTTGGTATCAAATCACCCATATGTATAGATTGTATTTAAACTAGAAGGAAAATTTGCAAGAGATAAAGGAACATGTTGTCTTGGAAAAAATAAAAATAAAAATTTGGGAGGTGACAGTAATCAAGCAACCAAGGCAAAGCAATAGCGTGACCAGCAAGGGTAGTTAAGGGCATATTTATACAAGTAGTTAAAGATAGTTAGGCATTGAATAAGGGCAGTTGTGTAACATCTCCAGTTTAAGAAGACACAATTTTTTTTTTTTTTTATACCTCAATTTCCTAGTTATCTGAATGCTAAGATCAGAATTTATTTCCATCTATTGTGCCTTTTACTCTACCACTTCAATTTCTCATTTAAAATTTTTAATATTTTTTTTTTTCCCACTACCCCTTTTTAACAACCTTTAATATTTCCAAGATGGACAATATACCCATGAACATAAAATCTTATGCTTTTCTTAAGGCCCCTACGTACCCTCATTCCTTATTCCATCTATTCCACATATAGGTCAATACATAAGCCGATATAATTATATCACCAACTTATATATAATGACCATCCTATATAAAATTATATATATAACACGTCTATATATTTTTCTTTGGAGGAAATGCTCTTTGAAAGCGCGTACTCCCATTTCATAAACATATATATACATATATACCATATGTATGCATTTACATGGTTAATACTAATTGGAGGCGCGCGCTCGCATATATAACCCCTGCATAAATTTCCTACCACGTATATCTCTATCCTTTGAAATATCGATTATATCTTTACAGGCTGACAATTTAGACTGAGGTTAGTTTTAATGTGAATAAATTGAATCGTCCATGGGCCGGTAATACATAATAAAAAATCAATTTAACGCCGGTGATATATATATATATCTGTGTATGTTGACTGTGGTATGACTGCAGCGTTCAATCTCTGATGCATATATATATGTATGGTCTCGAGTTCAGTTTTTCCGCATGTCATTTGGAATCCTCGAAAAATTCGTGTCTAACCCTGATCGACATTTGTTATGCAGGTATTCCTGTCCATTTTGTTTTCGGAATGACCGCGGCGTGGACAATTCTTATCCGTTTATACAGCTACGCGTACCACCTCCGCGCACAATGTCGATCGGGACAACCACTCGCGTAAATCATGTTCCCTCCTGGACACGTTTAGCACATGAACACACGTTTTAAATCGCACACACACGTTGTTTTTCATGATTCATACGGCCAGAGCACCCAATACTCGCACTTCTGGCCCGTATGGTATGGGCCGCCTAACTCCGGATTCCGATCATCTAGTTGACGTGGTGGGTTTCGTTAAAAATTCCTGCTGGTTCCTTTTTTTTTTCTATGTGCAGGAGTAACGTCTCGCCTGTCAGGGAAAGTAGCCGACGCCGGCGCACCTAAACCTCGCTCCATCAAGAACGCGACGGTGGTCGCCCGTCGAGTGCGAGTACCGGGTACACCGAGCCTCTACCTATGGCAAAGGGTCTCGACCAGGCGCACCCGGGCGTTTACATGCCACGGCCTTACCTCCTTCCTCAAGGCCTCTTCACACCACTTGGTACCCTCCAGTCGACGTGCTGCACTGGCTCAATCGACCTCGGGATTTTCTGAAGGTCTGTGGCAGACGAATTAGGGTTTTGAGTGTGATTTTAACTAGACATACTTGTGTCGATCTATTTACCAGATCCTTTCTGTCTTTTTTTTTTTTTCCTGAGATCCTGTTGGTCTCCCCTTGGCTCCTTCAGCTAAGTTGCAATGTGAATCAGGTGATAGTGTGGAGGTCTAAGGTTTGCACGCTTACTTCTCTCGTCTAATATTTCATTATGCCTGCAGATCTTCACTTCGTTTCTTTTTGGACGATACAGTGTCTACTCATCTGTGGTAAGTTTGCACAGAGAGAGTAGGAGGTCGGCGTCTCAGTCTGTGCACTGGGGCAAAGATCTAACCTGTCCTCCTGGGTGCGTTTTAAATCTGTATTTTATTCTTACCAAAATTTTGTAATTTCGTTAGGAGGTAACCCTTGTCGTGAAACTTATGAATGTTTTGGGTTCCTGAAGTTATTATTTCTACGTTTAATACCTATTCCATGTGCCGAATATTTGCAGGTATCTCTGATGGCTAACGTCTGGGTGTGGGATCGTAGGTTTCCCCGCCCCCGAGCTTTGCCAGTCGGTACCCCACCAGCGTTCAAATCCATCGCCCCTCGTATGGTTTTCACATTTTAATGTGGTTACTATCAGCGTGACACAGGGGTGGGGATTCTACCCTCAGGTAACCCTAAATTCTTTTCTTCGGTCGTCTATCTTCATTACGAAAGTTCAACACTGTTAATCTTATTGTTTTATGACGATAGTATACCTCCCAAGCGTGGGTCACGCTGCTCCTGGGAGTTTCAACATAATACCTTTGACATGCGAACTTGTTGACGTCGATTTCAGGCAGTTCATACACAGCACAGAATGATCTTGTCGGCCATTGCTTTGAACGCATTAGTTCACAGGTTTGGTCTTGGTTCATCTGATGTATCAAAGGTTCGACACGGTCGCGGCCAGGTTTATGGTGGTTTTCCAGAGGAATTACTTTTGGTTGACCTACTTTATGCACTGTCATTATAAATCTAATTTGACCATCACACGATAGAACCCTATTTGATTCGCATAACAATCTCTTTGTTTTATTTAACACTTTTCTCTGAACTTGTGATTAACATGAGAGGTCATGTTATCTACCGGTACATAGATATTTTCCTTGTTTTACTCATCTATTTATGGTTTGCAAGAAATAGTGAGACGAGTTATTATTAACTTTCTGCATTTATATGAACTCGTGGAAACAAGGTATTTGTTTAAATCTCAAGAAATTATAAGGATTGCTCTAGTGATAACCTACCCGTGTTAAGATAACTTGACCGTACGCGGTTCCCATAGCCATAGCGCTCATGTATATATTTCGTTTGGTTTATGCTTATGTCCCCTTTTTGACCTATATGCTCATATATATACCTATATTTCATACTTATGTTTCCTTTTTAATATATATGGTTTAAATGTAAGATTTGTAGTTATATCGTCCGTGTGACATATGAAAATTCATGTATATATATATCTCATCTGTGGTAGAGGTTAAAAAAGCTTAATTTGATTTTTCTAGATACTTGTTAATATATATACCTATATTTATCTAAAGGTATATATAGGTGTTCGATAGTTCCATTAATGGTATACATTCAGCATAGTGCCATACTATTTGTTTCAAGGGTTAGAACTGAATTTAGAATACAAAGTACCCTATAGTTGCTATGAGTACTATAACCCTTGTAGATTTTCCTTGTGATTTAATAAGAATTCAGAATAACAGTTCTAGAATCCTTGCTCTTAAATTCTATTTTTCTCTTGAAGTATACCTATATGTATTTAATAGCACTTGACTAAGGGACCTAAATTTATAAATTATTTTGCTATGATATTTGTTTTTGGGGAGTAAGGTTAGATTTGGAATAAAATATATTCACTTATAGATGTTGTCAAAATCATATAGAGTAAAAATATATTTTTTTTCTAGCACTATTCCAAAGATCATATACTAGCATCTCACTTTCTTATTTTTAGATTGGTAACATGTAACTTTAGTTCTGCTATAATGTTTCTCTAGCATACACATAAGCATATCATATCATTTTTGTGTCTACATGGAACACAACAAAAATTAAACATCTGTAGAGGCCAAGTAACTTCAGATTTAAACCAACCTTGGTTTAGAGTTTCTGTGGTTTCTACTCTATGGAATTTCTGTACTACAACCAAACAGAATCTGGAAGGTGAATGCCTTAGGATGGATTCTGTTAAATGTAGTACTAGCATCAATCCTACAACTGCTTTTAAGTTTTATATGTAGCTAATTCATACCATAATACATCAAAATGAACAATAATTTCAGACATACCACAATCTGCAAATGACCAACCTCCCAACCTTAGAGTCCTCTTTGTCTCCCAGGACTCACCCCCGAGCTGAGATCACCTCCTAGAACAGATCAACCTCTGATCTGCCTAGGAGCAGCTTATTTAAGCTCATATTTCCCCAAAGCATGTTTCTAATTCTGCGTCCAGAATAGCAGGATGCTTTCTTTTCTGTTTAGCCTAGGCTTCCCATTTTGGGACTCTTTAAAGATGCTTTAAGCTTTTCCTCAGCTTTTCCAGCTTTTTCTCACCTCTTCCCAACTACTCCTCTTCATTGGGGAAATTTAGATTCCTCCTCAAATCTAAATTAATTTCTTTCAAGGATTTTTTGAAAGATTTTTGGGGATTTGTTGCCTTATCCATCCTCATGGATTTGGCAAGTGATCTCTAATTCTCATCTTGGTCAAAATGCACAATCATTTTATTTATTTCCTCAAATAAAATATGCAATTACATTCACACCACACTTATCCCTTGGGGTCCACCCCCTTAGGATTTAAGTTCAAATGTCTAACTTTTAAAAATTCAACACACAAATTGGGGTGTTACATATTCCCCCTCTGAAAATAAACACCATCCTCGGTGTTATTATTCAACTACTAGAATTCATTTAAACAAAAATGGATATTTCTCCATCATTTCAGCTTCCCTTTCCCAGGTGGCTTCTTCAGCATTAAAGTGCTTCCACTGCACTTTTACTCTCGCCACTGTTCTGTTTCTCAATTCAATTTCTTCCCGCTCCAATATTTGAAGCGGTTCTGGCAGAAACTCCCCTTCTGGTTCCACCTGTACAACATTCCAATCAAATATGTGAGAAGAATCATGTACATATATTTTTAATAATGAAATATGAAACACATCATGCACTCTAACATGGGGTGGTAAGGCCAGCTTGTAAGCCACTGGTCCCACCCTTTCTAAAATCTCAAAAGGCCCACAATATCGAGGTGCAAGTTTTGCACAACTTCCAGCATAAAGTGTGCTCTTTTTGGGTTTGATGCGTAAATACACATGATCCCCCCACTTTGAATTCTCGGTGCACTCTTTTATTATCAGCATAGCTTTTCTGGCGATCTTGTGCTGTCTTAATATTTCTTTGTATCTGTTTGACAATTCTCTCCATCTCCTGTAATGCATCTGGTCCCAACACCAGTTTATCCTCTGGTTGACTCCAGCTCAAGGGGGTACGGCACTTTCTCCCATAGAGTGCCTCAAACGGACTCATCTTAATAGAGGATTGGTAACTATTATTATAGGAAAACTCAGCTAAATGCAGATACTCTTCCCACTTTGATGGTCGATCCATCACATACATTCGCAACATATCCTCCAAAATTTGATTCGTCCTTTCTGTCTGCCCATCGGTTTGAGGGTGATAGGCAGTACTAAAATTCAGCTTAGTACCCATCCCTCCAAACAATCCTTTCCAAAATGCTGCTGTAAACTTAGCATCTCGATCTGAAACAATTACTTTGGGAACTCCATGAAGCCTTACTATCTCCTTCAGGAAAACATTTGCTACTTGAGCTGTTCCGAAAGTAGATTTCGACTTAATGCATCAGCAAATTTATTCTCCTTCCCCTTGATATGCTTTATGTCCATATCAAATTCACTTAGAAAAGACAGCCATCTGGCTTGTCTTGCATTCAGGTCAGTTTGGGAGAAAAAATATTTGAGGCTGATATGATCAGTCATCAATGTGAACTTCTTCCCCAAGAGGTAATGCCTCCACATTTTTAAAGCATGGATAACAACTGCAAATTCCAAATCATATGCACTATAATTCTGTTCATGTATTTTCAGTTTCCTAGATTCATAGGCAATGACTGAATTTTCATGCAACAGGACTCCTCCCAGCCCTTCTCTGCAAGCATCTGTACATACAACAAACTCTTTATCAGGATCAACAATTTTTAATATAGGGGCTGAAATAAGTTTTTGTTTTAACTGCTCGAAACTGTTTTGACATTTTTCAGTCCACACAAACTTGACACCTTTTCTTTGCAATGAAGTGATGGGATGTGCTATGGCAGAAAATCTCTCCACAAATCTGCGATAATAACCTGCAATTCCCATAAATGACCTTACTGCTGAGACATCAGTGGGAGCTGGCCATTCTTTAATGGCTTTTATCTTTTCAGGGTCAACTGCCAACCCTTTTTCAGAAATTATATGACCCAGATATTGAATTTTATCTTTATAAAATTCGCATTTGCTGAACTTGGCATATAGCTGGTTTTCTTTTAAAGTCTGCAACACTATCCTCAGATGTTCCTTATGTTCATCTTCATTTTTAGAATAGACTAAAATATCATCTATGAACACAAGAACAAATTTTTCCAAATACTTATTCAACACACTGTTCATCAGGCACATAAATGTAGCAGGGGCATTCGTCAAACCAAAAGGTAGGACTACAAATTCGTAATGCCCATACCTGGTTCGAAATGCTGTTTTGCTGATGTCTTCTTCTTTAATTCTGAGCTGGTGATATCCAGTCCTTCGGTCTATCTTGGAAAAGACTGAAGCTCCTCTCACTTGATCAAAAAGATCATCAATTCTAGGAAGTGGATATCTATTCTTAATGGTCAACTTGTTCAGTTGACGATAGTCAATGCACATCCTAAAAGTTCCATCTTTCTTTTTCACAAATAAAACTGGGGCTCCCCAAGGAGACACACTTGGTCCGATATACCCTTTATCTAACAATTCCTGTAATTTCATTTTCAGTTCCATTAGTTCATGAGGGCTCATTCGATACGGTGCTCGAGAAACAGGTGTTGCTCCTGGTACCAGATCGATTGAAAAATCAATCTCTCTTTTGGGGGGAAGATGAGGGATTTCCTTGGGAAAGACTTCCTTAAATTCTCTAATGACTGGTATAGCATCCAGTAACTCTTCCTCAGTTTGCTGTTCTATTTCTTCTACATGCACTGCATAGACTTGGTATCCTTTTCTAGCTGTTCTTTTTAATTGTAAAGCTGATATTTGTCTTATTGAAATGGATTTTGGTTTCCCTTTTAGTGTAAAAGGTTTCCCTTCTTCATCCACACAATGCAGGGTTTTATCCCAGCAGTTCATCAGAGCTTTCTTCTTTTCCAGCCAATCCATTCCTATCAGCAGATCATAGGATCCTAATGGAAATATGTTCAAATTTACTTCTGTTGGGAACCCATTTAATTGTATTGTTGTTTTGGGCAATTTATGTGTGACTTTTCTCTTAGTTCCAGTGGCCAACTGTACCAACCATGACTGATGAAATTTTTCAGGTTTAATTTTACATTTTTCTACAATTCCAGGACTAATGTAACTCAAAGAAGCACCTGGATCAATCAAAATAGTAATAGGTATGTCAGAAATCTTACCCTCCATTTCCACCATGGTTGCTTGATGTTCTGCTTGCCGATTTTCCAAGGCTGCACTGATAGTTGGTATGTTTCTGGCTATGTCATTGACTGTTGTGGCCTCTCGCTCTCTGCTGATCATATGAATATTTCGATGGGGGCAGTCCCTCATCATATGGGGTTCTCCACAGCCCCAACATTTCAAAGGTTCCTTCATTCTGACTGTCCCTTCCTTTTTATTCCCTTCTACCGGTTTTGAAGCCACTTGGGACTGAGCAGTTTGACTTTCTCTTGGTTTATTGAATTTTTTCCGCTGATGATCTCTACCAAAATTTCTTAGATATGCTGGTTTTGGTCTTTTACCTTTAAACTCACCCTTGTTCAGCCAGCTCTTCCCTTGTTCAGCTTAACCTTTAAACTGCTGATAGCATAATCTTGCTTTTCTAACAGCTTCATCCATTGTTTTTGGGTTGTCAAACTCAATTTTCTCCTTGTAGACAGTAGGCAAACAATTTAAAAACCTTTGCACTTTTTCCTTTTCTTCCCTAATGTAAGGGACATACCTCAGTAAATTAGTAAACTTAGTGACAAACTCATCAATAGTGAGCTGTCCTAGTCTAAGTTCATGGAATTATTTTGCTTTATCATCATAATAACGTTCATTCAAATAACGAATTTTGAACTTAGTCTGAAAATCTTCCCAAGTAACTGTCTTTTCATCAATGGCATGCACCATTTTTGTCTCTTCCCACCACAATGTAGCCTTTCCTTGTAGCTGATACACAGCTAATCTGGCCTTCAGATTGCTCTCATATTCATATACTTGGAAATACTTGATCATGTTCAGCAACCAAGCTTCAGCATCCTCTTCCTTCTCCCCATCATAGGAGGGAGGTTTGATCTTTCTAAATTCTCCCTGCAATTCTCTTTTCTGCTTATGTTGATGTCTAGCTGCATCCTCATCCTCAGACTCATCCATCTTTCTTTTTCCAGAACCTTCGCCTTCCTGGCTGTTCCGGGAAGTTAGTTCTCTGATGAGCTTTTCCTGCTCCTTACTGGCTGATGACAACATGTCATTCTGGCTTCTCAGTTCAGCCAATTCTCATTGCAACCGGTGCAACATAGCCATTACCGGGGCATTGGGATCTGGAGTAGCAAACTCATCATGCAGATCCACATAAATTCCTCCCTCTTCAGCCATTTTAGCACCACACTGTACACACTCATAAATTTAATCAGTCAAACACCACAAAAATAACTGCGCAATCTCTACACTGCGCAATAACATTCAGAATTTTGTGAGCACAATAATAACAGCCCAGTTTTTGCACTTGGGCTCTGATACCATTTGTAACATCTCCAGTTTAAGAAGACACAAATTTTTTTTTTTTTTTATACCTCAATTTCCTAGTTATCTGAATGCTAAGATCAGAATTTATTTCCATCTATTGTGCCTTTTACTCTACCACTTCAATTTCTCATTTAAAATTTTAATATTTTTTTTTTTCCCACTACCCCTTTTTAACAACCTTTAATATTTCCAAGATGGACAATATTTAAAAATCTTGTGCTTTTCTTAAGGCCCCTACGTACCCTCATTCCTTATTCCATCTATTCCACATATAGGTCAATACATAAGCCGATATAATTATATAACCAACTTATATATAATGACCATCCTATATAAAATTATATATATAACACGTCTATATATTTTCTTTGGAGGAAATGCTCTTTGAAAACGCGTACTCCCTTTTCATAAACATATATATACATATATACCATATGTATGCGTTTACATGGTTAATACTAATTGGAGGCGCGCGCTCGCATATATAACCCCTGCATAAATTTCCTACCACGTATATCTCTATCCTTTGAACTATCGATTATATCTTTACAGGCTGGCATTTAGACTGAGGTTAGTTTTAATGTGAATAAATTGAATCGTCCATGGGCCGGTAATACATAATAAAAAATCAATTTAACGCCGGTGATATATATATATCCGTGTATGTTGACTGTGGTATGACTGCCGCGTTCAGTCTCTTATGCATATATATATATATATGGTCTGGAGTTCGGTTTTTCCGCCTGTCATTTGGAATCTTTGAAAAATCCGTGTCTAACCCTGATCGACATCTGTTATGCAGGTATTCCTGTCCATTTTTTTTTCGGAATGACCGCGGCGTGGACAATTCTTATCCGTTTATACAGCTACGCGTACCACCTCCGCGCACAATGCTGACCGTCGGTCCACTGGCGTAAACCCTGTGAACTCTGGACACGGTTTAGCACTATAATTGTTTTGGTTTTGAAACTGCACACACACGCGTCATGATCCATACGCAGAGTACTCAATTACTCGTACTCGGTCTGTATGGTATGGGCCGCCTAACTCCGGATTCGGATCATCTAGTTGACGTGTGGGTTGAGTTAAAATCTTTCGCTGGTTTTTTTTTCTATGTGCAGGAGTAACGTCTCGCCTGTCAGGAGAAAGTAGCCGACAGCGGCGTACCTAGAAATTTATCCATCCAGAACTCGACGGGTGGAGTTCAACTGTCAGCAAGTCTAGTGCGAGTACTGGGTACATTGAGCTCTGCCTATGGCAGTGGTTCGATCTAGGTTTAATTCGGCGTTTACATGCCACGATGCCTTACCTCCTCTGCACCTCTTCACACCACTTGGTACCCTCTAGTCGACGTGCTGCACTGGCTCAATCGACCTCGGGATTTCCTGAAGGTCTGTGGCAGACGAATTAGGGTTTCGAGTGTGCTTTTAACTAGAGATACTTGTGTCGATCTATTTACCAGATTCTTTCTGTCTTGTTTTTTTTTTTTCTGAGATCCTGCTGGTCTCCCTTTGGCTCCTTCGGCTAAGCTGCAATGTGAGTCAGGGGCAGGGAGGTCTAAGGTTTGGTATCGCTTACTTCTCTCGTCTAATATTTCATTATGCCTGCAGATCTTCACTTCGTTTCTTTTTGGACGATACAGTGTCTACTCATTTGTGGTAAGTTTGCATAGAGAGAGCAGGAGGTCGGCGTCTCAGTCTGTGCACTGGGGCAAAGATCTAACCTGTCCTCCTGGGCGCGTTTTAAATCTGTATTTTATTCTTACCACAATTTTGTAATTTCGTTAGGAGGTAACCCTTGTCGTGAAACTTATGAATGTTTTGGGTTCCTGAAGTTATTATTTCTGCGTTTAATACCTATTCCATGTGCCGAATATTTGCAGGTATCTCTGATGGCTAACGTCCGGGTGTGGGATCGTAGGTTGCCCCGCCCCCAGCTTGGCCAGTCGGTACCCCACCAGCGTTCAAATCCATCGCCCCTCGTATGGTTTTCACATTTTAATGTGGTTACTATCAGCGTGACGGAGGGGTGGGGATTCTACCCTCAGGTAACCCTAAATTCTTTTCTTCGATCGTCTATCTTCATTACGAAAGTTCAACACTGTTAATCTTATTCTTTTATGATGATAGTATACCTCCCAAGCGTGGGTCACGCTGCTCCTGGGAGTTTCAGCATAATACCTTTGACATGCGAACTTGTTGACGTCGATTTCAGGCAGTTCATACACATCACGGAATGATCTTGTCGGCCATTGCTTTGAACACATTAGTTCACAGGTTTGGTCTCGGTTCATCTGATGTATCAAAGGTTCGACACGGTCGCGGCCAGGTTTATGGTGGTTTGCCAGAGGAATTACTTTTGGTTGACCTACTTTATGCACCGTCATTATAAATCTAATTTGACCATCACACGATAGAACCCTATTTGATTCGCATAACAATCTCTTTGTTTTTTTTAACACTTTTCTCTGAACTTGTGATTAACATGAGCGGTCATGTTATCTACCGGTACATAGATAGTTTCCTTGTTTTACTCATCTATTTATGGTTTGCAAGAAATAGTGAGACGAGTTATTATTAACTTTCTGCATTTATATGAACTGTGGAAACAAAGAAATGGTTTAAATCTCGGCAATTATATGATTGTTCTTATGATAACCTACCCGTGTTAAGATAACTTGACTGTACGCTGGTTCCCATAGCTATAGCGCTCATATATATATTTCGTTGGTTTATGGTTATGTCCCCTTTTTGACCTATATGCTCATATATATACCTATATTTCATACTTATGTTTCCTTCTTAATATATATGGTTTAAATGTAAGATTTGTAGTTATATCGTCCGCGTGACATATGAAAATTCATGTATATATATCTCATCTGTGGTAGAGGTTAAAAAGGCTTAATTTGATTTTTCTAGATACTTGTTAATATATATACCTATATTTTTCTAAAGGTATATATAGGTGTTCGATAGTTCCATTAATGGTATACATTCAGCATAGTGCCATATTATTTGTTTCAAGGGTTAGAACTGAATTTAAAATACAAAGTACCCTATAGTTGCTATGAGTACTATAACCCTTGTAGATTTTTCTTGTGACTTAATAAGATTTCAGAATACCAGTTCTAGAATCCTTGCTCTTAAATTCTATTTTTCTCTTGAAGTATACCTATATGTATTTAATAGCACTTGACTAAAGGACCTTAATTTATAAATTATTTTGCTATGATATCTGTTTTCAGGGAGTAAGGTTAGATTTGGAATAAAATATATACTCTTATAGATGTTGTCAAAATCATATAGAGTAAAATTATATTTTTTTTCTAGCACTATTCCAAAGATCATATACTAGCATCTCACTTTCTCCTTTTTAGATTGGTAACATGTAACTTTAGTTCTGCTATAATGTTTCTCTAGCATACACATAAGCATATCATATCATTTTTGTGTCTACATGGAACACAACAAAAATTAAACATCTGTATGGAGACTAAGTAACTTCAGATTTAAACCGACCTTGGTTTAGAGTTTCTGTGGTTTCTACTCTATGGATTTCTGGTCTACAACTAAACATAATCTGGAAGGTGAATGCCTTAGGATGGACTCTGTTAAATGTAGTACTAATAATCAATCATACAAATTCCCTTAATTTTTATATGTAGCCAATTCATACCATAATACATCAAAATAATCAAAAAATTTCAGGAACATACCACTATTGCAAATGACCAACCTCCCAACCTTAGAGTCCTCTTTGTCTCCCAGAACTCACCCCCGAGCCGAGATCACCTCCATCACAGATCAACCTCTGATCTGCTTAGGAGCAACTTATTTAAGCTCATGTTTCCCCAAAGCATGTTTCTAATTCTGCGTCCAGAATAGCAGGATGCTTTCTTTCCTGTTTAGCTTAGGCTTCCCATTTGGGACTCTTTAAAGCTGTTTTATGCTTTTCCTCAGCTTTTCCAGCTTATCTTACCTCTTCCCAACTAATTTCCTCCTCATTGGGGAAATTTATATTCCTCCTCAAAATCTAAATTAATCTCTTTCAAGGATTTTTGAAAGACTGTGGGGATTTGTTGCCTTATCCATCCTCATGGATTTGGCAAGTGATCTCTAATTCTCATCTTGGTCAAAATGCACAATCATTTTATTTATTTCTTGAAATAAAATATGCCAAATACATTCACACCATACTCATCCTTGGGTCCACCCCCTTAGGGATTAAAGTTCAAATGTCTAACTTTTAAATTCAACACTACGGTGGGGTGTTACGGGCTTCCACTTATTTAGGGACTTTAAGTACCTTTTACCTTTCCTCGGCTTTTTACCTCTTCCCAAATACTTTCCTCATCATTGGGGAATTTAGATTTTTCCTCAAAAATCTAAATTAGAAATAATTTCTTTCAAGGATTTTTGAAATATTTTGGGGAAAGTCTTTACCTTTTCCATAACCTCATGGATTCTCATGGATTAGGCATGTGATCTCAATGATCTCATTTGGTCATAGTGCATACAAAATATTTTATTTATCTTTCATAAATAATTAACTACATCCACACAATAATTATCCATTGGGGTCCACTCCCCTTTGGATTTATGTTCAAATGTCTAATTTGAAAAGCCTAGAATTATAGAACTTGGGGGTGTTACATATTCCCCCTCTGAAAACAAACACCGTCCTCGGTGTTAACAATTATCTACTATAGTTCATTTTGAAAATAAAGATGAATGCTTTTCCATCATCTCAGTTTCTCTTTTCCATGTAGCTTCTTCAGCAGTAAAGTGCTCCCACTGCACCTTTACTCTAGCTACTGTTCGATTTCGCAATTCAATTTCTTCCTGCTTCAAGATTTGAAGCGGCTCTGGAAGGAAATCCTCTTATGGCTCCACCTAGATCACATTCCAATCAATAATGTGAGAAGCATCATGTAAAAATTTTATTTTTTCCAATAAGGAGGCATGAAACACCTCATGAAATTTAATATGCAAGGGTAAGGCCAGTTTAAAATCCACTAGTTCCACCCTTTCCAACACCTTCCTCGGTGTTACACTCTAACGTTGATTTTTCAACTTTGACAAAGATTTCTTCTTCATCCTTGCTCAGTTTCCAGCAGAGTACTCTCCTGCTTCCACTCTATTTACTGATGCCTTATGCAGTTGATTTCCTTCCTATTTTGCAAGAAGTATATCTGGAAAATATTTTATTCCATTTTCTCTGTCCACAATTCATACCAATGTAAGTAATATCAGGTACATATAATTGATAATCCACAATAACATTCTGAATTTCAATAATTTCAAGAAATTCAGTTATTAGTCAAACCGTTCAGGTTCATACTAGTTTAGTGCACTTTTAGTACACTACTTATCCTTTCTTGTTTTTCAGTGAGATTCTCTCCTCACACAAACTTGGTCCAGTTCGGCTTTTCTTGATTTTCTAGGTGATTTATCTGCACTTATCTTCACCTTTTTTCTCCTTGTTTCCAGAGTGTACAATTTTCTGTTACACACTTGGCTAAACAATTTTACAACTTTTTATTAGTACTCATAAATGAAAGAAAACAACTGTATCATATGCATGGTTATGCTTACCCTTTCTCAGTTCATAGATGTACTTCCAGTACCTTCTCATTGTTTTCTTTTGTTAGCCAATCAATTTAATTAGTAATAACCAGACTCGTTAATAATGTATATAATTCAATTCTTACTTCACACATGAATTTTTTTTCCTCTAACCTCTTTTATGAAATTCATATTCCTACTGACAATACCTCTAGAGTGTGCAATAATGTACAACTTTATGTTTCATTATTTTATTTTATTTTCAAGTTTCCTCAATTTTTTATCCACTAGTTCAAAATTTACGTGAATAAATTTGGATCTGATGGGTTTCCCCCACACCCAAGTCCAAATACAGCTCATTCTCCTTTCTCCCGTTTTGTAGCTGTATGATTTCACACTATTACCTGGTCCTTGAATTTAAGACTCAGGAAAATTAAATTTAATACAATTTACACCAACAAAATTATATAGTGTGAGTACATATTTCTTTTATAATGATATATGTAATTCATTACTATAATTCGTTACATTCCCAAGAATACATCAAAATGAATTTAGCACAATTTCCCCTTTCAAAAAAAAATCATTAGAAATTGTATCTTTACATTTAATTTTATATTCATGCTTTACTAATTCCAATGAGGATGCACCAATTATAGCTATATATGCATTTCACTAATCATTAGCAATCAACCCATGGTTTATATAAACAACACGTGGTTTCTAACAAAGACCACCTACAACCTAAAACCATGGTTTACTTAATAAATGGAGTATAATATATATATAGGAAATTAATTGTGCTCCATTAGATTCTTATCCATGTCTGATAATTTTCATAATTACTTTCTCCTGGATAAAAAAAAATTGTTAGGTTTTCAATTCTTCCTTAACTAAATCATCAGGAAAATTTGATTTATCCCTTCATTTATTCATTTATAACTCAATGAAATATGAAACATGATCCACAATTACTAATCCAATCAATTATTTAACCAACGATTTAGACCGTATGCATTTGAGATTTCCACTTCCTTAATTTCCACGTACATGAACTAAAATATTCTTATTACCAAATACTTTAGTCATGACTTAAATATACATGACTTGAAAATCATCCTGGTAACTTTACCAAATACCAACATCCAATTTTTTTTCTTTTTTTAACACTTAATCTACCACAACAGTGTTTCTTACTCCTTTAATCATAATTAGAGTAATAATATTCCAGCCATATGGTCAAATATGACATACCACTTTACTTATAAATTTTTAAGATGAATTCACTTTTTATTTTTCCTAGTTTCTTCCCAGCAGGTGATACTGCCGCTTTACGGATCACTACATGGCCACTTGTTCACATCTGCCTCTTCAAAATTTTCCATTTGGTCACTGTTTTGTTTAATGCCTCCTACTATGAGGTGCATGTATGTTCAACTGTGTACAAGACTTCTTTTCCAACTGAATCAGGAAATGATATATATCTTATTGATTTTTCACATTCTTAACCATGAACATATTATTTATGGTTCCACCCACCTTCTACTATCAATTCATAATGCTTACATTGCATATAATAATTTATTTAACAATAGTCAATAGAGGACTATCACATACTTCCCACAATCTCATAATTATAATAATGCTTGGGAATATATATACATATTAAGACACTTGTCCAAAATGTCAACTACTTATCTCTATGGTTTCCCTGTACACTTATTTACACCAACCCTTTCTTAATATGTTCAACTTATTTGATATTCAAGAATATTATGAATTATTCGTAAATATCTTCTTTAGGTTTTTGGTTCAAGATACGTTTCCCTCACGATCATGAATATACATCAACACTTTTTTTTTCTTAGGGTCGTAATATTTCCACGTGAATTCTAAATTAAATTCATTTCTTTAACAGTAACCCTAGTTTAAATGTTGTGTGTTGAGTTCTATAGTAAATAATGAATTTGTCTTAGAGAGATATAATTTTATATTATCACTATATCTACTTTTCTTTTCCTTCTACGGTATAGAACCCAACCTTTACATAACTATATGTAATTTCACTTAACACATATATGTTCTATTTAATGCTAACGACACATGTAGGTTTTTTTTTACTACACCTCGCATTGGACCCATGGAAAAAGTCCTTGGGAAGTTGAATTTATAGTTAAAAGTCCCAACCCCATTCGGACTTGTCATCCAACCTCTCACGTGGGACAATACCCAACTCTGGACCAACATTACTTACGTGTCAACTCTCGTAAATTTTGTTATTATTGCCAAAAGTAAATTGCCCCTCTTTTTTTTTTTATGGTTCGATATTAAAATTGACTCACTTTATAAGAGGCTTCAGCCTTGGATTTATTTAAATTTAGCATTCCATATCATTTTAAGGTTTTCATCTCACCAATCCTTTGGTTAATTCACCACTTAATATATAACATAATGGCACACCAAAATGTGATACTAAGGTTTTTATTCCCGTATAAAATATACGTGACTTATGAATTTTACCTTTGTTATCCATCGGGTTTATAATTCACATCCATTCGTAAATCATGAAATTTACCCATAACAACATGAACTCCAACCTAGTTCCCGTACTCTCGGTGCATAACCACGGTTCGAGGCGAAGTACTACACCAATGTAAAATATTTTTTTTTTCTCCTTAGCAGTGACTCAAACTCCGTATACTTGGATGTGATAAGAAATGTCTTAAGACATTTTGGAAACCTCGGTTCTCGTTTTCGAAGTTTTCGTGTCAATTGAAATGGAACTTGAAGATTTGGATTGATACGAATCATAAATGCCTTCCTATTCTGCCAGGTTTTTGGTACCATACATTTATTTGATTTAATTCATAATAGTGCCTCTAAGATCGACTGTTAGGTTTCCATAACTCCCTTGTTGTATTCGAGAATTTCATTGTTGATTTAACTATTGCCTAAGGCATCTTCCGCCACGTGGACGGTAGATGGGTGAAGACCATTAGGGTTTTTCCACAGATATAAAATTTGAGTTCTTAATTGCAATTTTCATTTTCATGGTGCGATTTCGAAAACTTTCGTTTCTCTGCAACTTTTCATTTGTTTCTGCCAGGAAATCTCGCATCTCTTCAAATAGCTTATCAACCAAGTTGCGCTTATTTTCTCAGGTATCTCAAGCCTCTCTTAAGCAATCAACATGTTTTATAAATTTTTTTTTTTTTCTGAGTTAAAATTTTACTGAATGCGCTATTGCTTTGCTATGGTCGGATTTGAGAAATTAGGTCTCTGCTTCCATTTTATCTTTCAACTACTACAATCACAGTTCACACGCATATATCTATATCCTGAGAAGATTTGGTTTATTTCTTAAATCGAGAGGTTATGACTCAGTTTGCCGTCTTTCTGGTTTATGAAGAAGAATCTTCAACGTTACTGTATATTACTTTCTTACCATATTGCCATATCCTATATGCGTTTTTTTTTTTTTTTTTTCTCATAATACTACTCATTTGTTTCTTGCTTTTTTATGGCTTCACCAGTCCATATATCGAATGACCACATAATCTTGCCAGCTCCTTCAACAAGTGACGCAGTTTGGCAAAGATTTACTGGTCTACAGTATGGCTATCCCAAAATTTTTGTTTAACATACGATTCCAAGTTTTGGTGACCGTTTGATTTGCTTGTAATCCTTTATTTAAACGAAGGCCCATTACAGTGCTTTTTTTTTGTTTTTTTCTTTTTCTTTTATTTGTTAACTACAGGTTGGCTATCAGGCGGTTGGCTATCAGGCAGATTGAAGTTTACAAAGGTACAACATAGTTTTTCTACATCATTAGATGCATTTTTTTTTTCTTCTAATTTCTCATTTTCATGTTACTTTCAATTAGTTTACCTTCCAACCGGTTTCCAATTGATTTCTTCCAGGTAATATTGCAATTCCAATTCCCTTTTTGTTTACTGGCATTCTTCAAAATCGTTTCCTTCATGAGTCACCTGAGTGGAAGAATAATACTTGGTTCCTTTATGTTTCACAAGTCTGTATATCTTTGTTTTCGACCGTATTACTCTGACCCAGAAATCGACATATCGTTCTCACTCCATTAGTAGCTGTGAAGACTGTTTTGAATGAACTGGTTAATTTTATTGTAATTAGCTTTTTACTTCCCAGAAGGACACTGTAATAATATCTATAGGACTATGACTTTCTTACACCCATATTCCATTTCATATAGTATTGAACTGGGACTTAATTTTTTCTGCATATCTGGGTTTTAAATGTATGAGTTGATATCTACATTTCTTCAACTCGCTTATTCTTCTCTATGCTAGCTCGTTATTTTCCGTTTGCTAAATTTTATTTATTTTTATAAAATACAGTTCATAGTTTTTGTTTTTGATTTCTTCTACTATCAAACTTACCTGATACGAGATAATGAAAAATGGAGCATAGATCTAAGGTATTATAGATATGCCATGTTCACCATATAGGATAACCATTTTCCCTGAATTTGTACTGTTATGATTACTCTTGAAGTATAGTATGACACTTGCATTTCACTCTGTCAAAATTTATTATAGTCCCGAGTAATATATAGTTTCTGAATATATTTAAATTTTCCCAGATATGTGTTTTAAAATATTTGTTTCTCTATCATATTATTTTAGACAGAATATCAAATACTCACAATAGAATTTCTCATTTTTTCATTGATAAATTTTATTTATCTTACTTGAATCTATAGTTATATTAACTTACTTGTAATATAAAATATAGATTCGTTTCAAATGTTAAGTACTTTGATTCTATACTCTATTTGCTTTGAGAAATTTAGTTACTTATCTAAAATCTCATATTCCAAACTGTTATTTTCTGCAATTATATACTTATAACTTACTAGTATAGACACAGATTTAAGTTACCATTTTTTTTCAGGATAAGTGGGAATATTGTATATCCTCAGATTTAAACTCCTCACAGTTTAGAGATTCTGATAGATATTTCCCACTATCTCTTCCTACTACTATACAGAAATTAGAAGATAATTTCTTCTAATACTTCTGCTAAATGTAAGGAATTTCTGCTAAATGTAAGGAATAACCAATCTCTGAAAACTTAATTAAAAATAACAGTAATTAAAAATAACAGCTACAGCAGTTATCCATATTGTACAACAGCATCTGATTTAACCATTCATAAAAATTCTGTGCATACCACTCCTTTTGATTGGTTTAAAAAGGTTCTAACTGCATATCATTCCTTTGTTTTACTTTACAGTGAAGAAAACATAAAAATTGGCATAGCCCAAATGGTGGTTTGGCTTTCATTGGTAAAAAAAACAATTTCCTAATTTTAAAAACCCTCTTTCACAGACGATCTTTCTTCTATGGTCTCAAACCTCATTAAACAAGACCAAATAGTAAGATTGGAATCATGACTAACCCACTATACAGGAAGCAAAGGTACACAAGCATGGAAGGTTTCATTACAGTACCCAAAATGCACAGACGGTTTCATTACAGAAACACAAATCAGGTCTGGTGACCCAAAGGAATCGTTATCAAGGGATTCCAACGCTATCTTTTCATTATAGCATAATATTCATAAAATTTATAACAACTTATTGTTTCTTCGTGAGCACATAACTTGCCTAGTTTTCTCAACTTGGGCTCCGATACCATTTGTCACGTCTCCCATACTCAGCTTCTTATCCACATAACATTAACTCACAGATATACTCTACTTTATGCATCTGACACCATTTTTCTGTTGAATCAATTACAAATTCTTATTTTTATCTGGTGTTTAGTTTCTCTTTGGTAATTATAGGCAGTCATGCTATTATCAGAATTCCCATGAGAAATTTTGGCTTGACCTCAATTCTTATTAGTCAATCTAGTCGACTTATATATATATATATATATATATATATATTGGTTTGTATTTCTTAGGTGGGTTCTTCAGAGTTGTGTCCAAATCTAACTGACCACTATGCCCTTCCTCTAACTTTCTAGTTAGCAAGCTTTATAGACTTTCCAACATCTATAATTATGAAGTTTAACATCTATGTATAGATGTTTACTGCATATACATCTATCTATATTCAGTTAACCTTCTTTGCTTCAACTACTTTTACAGCAGTTTATATTGAAGGTGAATAGATGCTCTTTTCCCAGTATTTTAAATATGCTTACAATCTTCCCTTACACATACTTTTATCACACATAAGTAGATTTTCAATTGGACTCTTCCCGTATATTCTATTATAAATATTCAGCATATTTGAAATTCTGGTGCATATTAAACTCTTCCCTTGGAAAAATAGGATATAGATCATTTTTCTTCAATCAAATGGAAGAAACCAAATTTGATATTTTAGACTCCCTATTTTCAGATCCTCATACTTAGTTAGGATTTAACTTTTGTTTTCCTATGTTTAGGCTTCTATGTAATAGAACAGTTTAAATTCTTAATTCTACAATTCTTGTCCTTGTAGTATAGCTGTCATGCTGAAATCCATACTGCTATCACAGGTTTAGTTGTTTCCTACTTGCTGTTCTTGGTTACAGTTTTATTAAAATATTCTTTTTATACATCACAGCAACTAAGTTCTTCATTCCAAAACACCGCAAGCTACAACTTTAATTTTTCTATTAGATTAGACATTCATATTGACTTATCATCTCTAACATTCATTACGGTAGGGTACAAATCCCCATAACCAAATCATTGGTCTCTATTTAACTTTCTCCCTACTAGTAACATACTGAATTTTCAGCTATTAGATCAAGTTTGTAACTGCATGAGGTATTGAACAGACAGTCAATCTAAAATTTGCAGAAGAAATTATAACATAACAATTACTATGACCCTGATATACTTAATACAACCAGAAATTAATTTCCAAAATTACGCATGCATACCGATACTATGACCAGTCCTCCCAACCTTAGAGTTCTTTTATCTCCAGAACTCACCCCCGAGCTGAGATCCTCCAAGGACAGACTAACCTCAATCTGTTCTGGAGCAGCTTATTTAAGCTATGCTCTCCCCAAAGCCTGTTTCCAATTCTGCGTCCAGAATTTCAGGATGCTTTTATTCCTGTTTGCCTAGGCTTCCCTTATTTAGGGACTTTAAAGCTGCTTTCTGCTTTTCCAGCTTTTTACCTCTTCCCAACTACTTTCCTCATGATTGGGGAATTTAGATTTTTCCTCAAAAATCTAAATTAGAAATAATTTCTTTCAAGGATTTTTGAAAGATTTTGGGGAAAGTCTTTACCTTTTCCATAACCTCATGGATTAGGCATGTGATCTCAATGATCTCATTTGGTCATAGTGCATACAAAATATTTTATTTATTTTTCATAAATAATTAACTACATCCACACAATAATTATCCATTGGGGTCCACTCCCCTTTGGATTTATGTTCAAATGTCTAATTTGAAAAGCATAGAATTATAGAACTTGGCGGTGTTACAAAATTGCATTAGGAAATAAATATGTATTTCGAGTTGTTATTTTCAAATTTTAAAAGTTATTTTTTACATTGATGTCTATTTAAGTTTTGACGCGAGACTGTCACTGTTTTATATTTTATTTTATTTTTTTAATATTTTTTTGGTAAATTTTTCTTTTTTTCTTTTTTTTTTGCTAATTTTCTTCAAATTCACCAAAACAGTTTTGCAAGGTTAAATTTAAATTTAAATTATATAGTTTGCAAAAATCTAATATATAAAAAAATGTATTGCAAAATTCAAATGGAAAGAAAAAAAACACTAATAATTAAACTACGTTTTGAAATCCTAAATAAATCTGAAATAGCCACTAAATATTATATTTAAATTGAATTACCATATAAAAAAAATTAGGCTCAGTTAAAAAAATAAAACCAAAAACAACCCATATACATTTATGAAAACACAATTTATTGATCTTAAAACACAAACTACCCATTTCACTTTAAACCATATATAGTATATAATGTCGTTTGGATGTATACTTCTTTTATGTTTGTAATATCTTTTTGCGCTGTAATTTTGAAAATTTATTTATATAGTAAAAACGCAAACTACCCATTTCACTTTAAACCATATATAGTATATAATGTCTTTTGGATTTATAATTCTTTTATGTTTGTAATATCTTTGTGGGCTGTAATTTTGAAAATGTATTTATATGGTATAATTTAAAATTTAGTACATTTTAAAGTTTAAATATAAAATAATAATTTTACAATAATAATTTGTAAAATTAATATATTTTAAAATCATAATAATTTATATTATTATAATAATTTTTTTAATTAAATTTAATATATTGAACATACATTTTAAAAATTAATTATATAATTAAATATTTAAAAAAATAACATTATATCAATTTTAAAAAATTATAATTTTTAAACAAATGAATGATACTATATTAATGGATACAAGTGCAGTATAGTGCATAGTGAAGAACTCGTAAATTAGTGAGTATTGGTAGTTCAGTTAGAACGTGTCAGCAAGGTAGTAATTATTGCCAATTCCGCTAAAGCGTGATAGTAAGTGTCCATATGAGAGCGGACGATCATATATGTTGGTAAGCAAGTTGTTCTTATGAAATATAAAAAAATAATATATATAATTAATTAAAATTAATAATTTATAATATCAACATTATATATAAGGTAGATTAATTAATAAATGAAATAGTTTTTTTCTCTAATTATTATATTTGTTTAGGGAGATTATGATTTCTTGTTGTTAAAAACACATTTATGAATGTATAATGGATTAGGAGATTTGAGAGGCACTCAAACACCCTACCTAATTCTAATAATCCTTACTAATGATAACATTTTTTTTATTTAATATTGAAGTATGTATGAAAACATTTATGTAATAAATATTGTATTAATAAAAATATGAATTCAAAGTATTGAGAAATGGGACACTCGAAGATGAGAGTCTTTCTTAAAATAATTCTTCCATGATAGAGTTTTTAGATGAAATTCTAGATAAACTTAATGTATGAGAGAGAAAGATCCATTAAGTTGCTTAGATAGGAAAATATGTGAAGTTTGGATAAGCCTAAGAGCATCATGAGATATAAAGATGATTTTTAGCAAACAGCAAATGGGCCACCTGAACGTGCACGAGGGACTCGGGCGGTCACAACTTAGCAAAACTGATACAGGGGCCCTCGAACGAAACGGCCGGACCAGAACATGCCCGGTTGGGCGCCGATCTCACATGGCACGACACGACGTGCCCGAACGAACGTCGATGCTATAAGAGACAAAACAACAAATGAGCCACCCGAACATGCACAAGGCACCCGGACGATCACAACTTAGCAAAAATGATACGGGCACTGTCGAACGAAATGGCCCGACCCGACCCGAATGCGCATGTTCGGGCGACCTCACACGGCACGACATGGCTTGCCTGACCGAACGATGCCATATGCGAGAAAATGACAAACGGGCCACCCAAACATGCACAAGGCACCCGGATGGTCACAACATTAGCAAAACTGATACGGGCTCCCTCAAATGAAAGTGCCCGACACGAACGCACCTGGTCGGGCATCCTCACAGTACGATGCGACACGGCACACCCAGGCAAACGATTCCACAAGGGAGCAAACAAAAAATGAGCCACCTGAACATGCACAAGGCACTCAGGCAGTCACAACTTAGCAAAACTGATACGGGCGCCCACGAATGAAACGACCCGACCTGAACGTGCACGGTCGAGCGACCTCACACGGTGCGCTTGACCAAACAATTCCACAAGGGAGAAAATGAAAAATGGGCTGCTCGAGTTTGTAGAAGGCACCCGGGCAGTCACAACTTATCAAAACTAATATGGGTGCAATTGAAATAAATGGCCTGACCCGACCTGAACGCGCCCGGTCGAGCAACCTCACACGGCGTGATATAATGCACCCGATCGAATAATGCCACAACAGAGAAAATAGAAAACGGGCCGCCCGAACATGCACAAGGGACCCGGGTGGTCACAACTTAGCAAAACTGATACGGGCACCCTCAAACAAAACGACCCGACCAGAACGTGCCCGGTCCGGCCACCTCACACGGCGCGACATGACGTGCCCGACCGAATGATGCCACAAGGGAGCAAACGGTAAACGGGCCACCTGAACGTGCACAAGGTACCTAGGTGGTCACAACTTAGCAACACTGATACAGGTGCCCTCGAACAAAATGGCCCGACACGAACATGGGTAGTCGGGCGACCTTACACGGCGCGACACGGTGCACCCGACTGAACGATGCCACAAGGGAGAAAATGGAAAATGGGTCGCCCTAATGTGCACAAGGCACCTGGACAGTCACAACTTAGCAAAACTGATACGGGCGCCCTCGAACGAAATGACCCAGCTCGAACGCGCTCGGTCAGGCGACCTCACACAGCGTGACATGACGAACGATGCCGCAGGGGAGCAAACTGAAAATGGGCCACCCAAACGTGTAGTACAAGGGACCCAAGCGGTCACAACTTTGCAAAACTGAAGTGGTCACCCTCGAACGAAACAGCTTGACCCGGAAATGCTCGTTCGATTGACCTCACACAACGCGACATGGCGCGCCTGGCTGGAAGATGCCACAAGGAAAAAAATGGCAAACGGGCCGCCCGAACATGCAAAAGGAACCTGAGTGGTCATAACTTAGAAAAATTGATACGGGCGCCCTCAAACGAAATGCCTCAACTCGAACGCACCTAGTCGGGCGACTTCACACGGCGCGAAATGGCGCGCCTGACCAAACGATGACACAAGGGAGAAAACGGAAGACGGGCTGCCTGAACATGCCCAAGGAACACGGGCGGTCAAAAATTGGCAAAAATGATATGGGCGTCGTCGAATGAAAGAGCCCGACTTGAACAGGCTCGGTCGAGCGACCTCACATGGTGTATCACGGCGCACTCGATTGAATGATGCCACAAGAGAGAAAACGGCAAATGGGCCACCTGAACGTGCACAAATCACCCGGACGGTCACAACTTAGAAAAACTGATATGGGCGCCCTCAAACAAATTGGCCCCACCTGAACGGGCCTGGTCGAGCGACCTCAGATGGCACAACACGGTGCGCCCGACCAAACGATGCCACAAGGGAGAAAATGGCAAACGAGCCTCTCGAATGTGTGCAAGGCACTCGAGCGATCACAAATTGGCAAAACTGATACGGACACCCTCGAACTAAATGACCCAGCCCGAACACGCCCGGTTGGGTGACCTCACACGGCGCGACATGACACGCCCGACTGAACGATGCCAGAAGGGAGAAAATGTCAAACGGGTCACTCGTACGTGCATAAGGCACCCAGGCGATCACAACCTAAAAAAACTTATACGGGCACCCTAGAACGAAACGACCCGACCCGAACGCGCCTGGTCGGGCGACATCGCACGGCGCGACATGGCGCGCCCGACCAAGAAATGCCACAAAGGAGCAAATGGCAAATAGGCTGCCCGAATGTGCACAAAGCACCCGAGTGGTCACAACTTAGCAAAACTGATACGGGCAACCTCGAACGAAATGGCCCGACCCGACCCGAATGCAAAGAAATATTATGCTTAACATGGTGGCTGATAAATGATTAATGGTTTGTGCAAATGAGTGTGAGTTGCAGGAAGGTCCATTGTACGATGATACATTGTAGGTACATCCATGCCACCAACATATGAAGATATGAAGATTAGTGAGTAAATGCTATCATAATTATTGTAATTGCTTTAAGCTAGATATTTGTTTATTTATTTGTAAGATTTATAACAATGGTTAAGGGATGGTCTCCATTATAAGCCATTGAGTGAGGGGTGAACACCCTCACGAGCGTTTAATAATAAAATTAAACATTTGCTAGTTTTCACCCTACAGGGTTTCCAGG
Source organism: Pinus albicaulis (assembly GCA_034641835.2). Lineage (NCBI taxonomy): Eukaryota > Viridiplantae > Streptophyta > Pinopsida > Pinales > Pinaceae > Pinus > Pinus albicaulis. The sequence continues at coordinate 1,072,993,832 of CM076574.1, forward strand.
GTATATTGGTGTTCAATGGTGTGATTGATTGTTGTTTCAGATTGATGATGTTGAATTATTTTCTTGTTGTTGTGTTCATAATGTCAAGTATGTGATGGCTACAGTTATAATGAAATGATTGCAACGTTACATCATACAGTTTTATGCTAATGTACTACAATAGTGGTTGTTAATGGTTAAGCAACTTACTTTTCTTCTACTAAGGTTACACTATGAATTGGTGAACATTTTATCTAATTATTAGTGAGAAATATTTAATAGTGATTTAGATAGTTATTAGTGTTTGTTACAACTAACCACTTATAAATTTGTATAGATACACAAAGAATACTTATTCTCACAAAATTAGTGCCTAGGAAAATTGATGAATCCCATAAATAATAAAATAATAAGATGACACTATAAATATAATGGAATGATAAAATGAACAAATACAATTTTATAAAGATGTATATATGTTCTAAACATAGGAAACTCTCTAGTACCATATCGATTGTCAACCAAAACAATGATAGCCTTTGTTTAAGAATACATTATCTATCTTATAAATTAAAATAAGAATAAGAAATATTAATAATCAATATATGATAAATGTTAAAATATTTAACTTATTATAAAGAATTATAAAAATTAATTAAATTATAATGCTTTTAAAATTATTATTATGAATTATTAAAAAATTAATATATATGTTAAATATATATAAATTTATATATATATGTTAATATATATATAAATTTAATATATATATATATAAATTTAATATATATGTTAAATTAATATATCTTATAAATTAAAATAAGGATAAGAAATATTGATAATCAATATATGATAAATGTTAAGCAAGTTCGGCTGTATTGGTCCAAAAATATATCGAAAATACGTTAAAATGAGGTAATTCGAATTCCGTACTGAATTTTATGTTAAAATAAAATTTAATAAAAACAAATTCTATACTTAAAATGTTGTATGAAATAGAAATCAAAATTGCAATGCATTTGAAAAGGATTTATTTTTTAATATAAAATTTAATATTTAAAAAATAAAATAGAAAAATTAGAAATCAAAATTGCAATGGATTTGAAAAGATTTATTTTTAATACAAAATTTAATATTTAAAAATAAAAAATAAAAATATAAAAAGTTATATAAAAAAATTATAGTAAATAATTAATTATATATTTAAAAAATATATCTGTATGAAAAAAAATAAATTTGGTATTAAAATATAATAGAAATAAATAAATTTATAATTTTTAAAAATAATAAATTTATAAATTTTATTTGTAGATATTTATAAATTTATTTAAGAAATTTGAATTTGATAATTATGGTTTGACCATTTCCCTGCAAAACTATATCCACAATGAAATCAGATCATCAAAGCATCATTGATATGTCACACATGTGTGCTTGATATTTGCTGGAGATGATGAGAAATAAAACAAATATACGTGACATTCATATCTCTGCGAGCAGCTTATAGCTGCCACGAACTCCAACCAGAAGTCTGGTATGCTTTGCTTGGTGGGAGAGGATAGTCCTTTAAAAATGACAAATAACCCTTACATTCTTTGAATTTAAATAACCCTGACATTCTCAGAATTCAAGTTTCAGATATTCATCATTTTTTGATACAAGTCTTTTGAATTAATCACAAAGTATCTTTAATCTTTGGGATTAATCCGGAAGACTTGTTTCAAAAACCCTGACATTATAGGAACACAACAACAATTAGTGATATTTCATAGTGTTTACAGGCACGATATTTCATACGATTTTAAACCACATTTTTACCTCATTATGGTACTAAGAGGGTTAGAATGAATATTATCCATCAGCTTTGGAACACGATTGCAAAGTATAATATACAAGCTTTTTTTATGAGGATGTTGATCGCCAACAACGTCTCTAATAAAATACGTAATCCGATTATTAAGATTGAGATTGTAAAAGATAGCTTGGGCTGAATAACATAGATTGTTCTTCAAGAACGTTGAGGAAGTCAGGAGAAATAGAAATTGCTGAGTACTGTCCTCGCCATTATGCAACATCAACTTATATCCACAAATCAAGAACGGCTATTGCCAATAAAACAACGCCCATTAAACCGAGTATCAGGGTCATAATTGAACCGATCACAAACAGACGGTCTCTTTCACTGGAATGCATGTTAATGTTCCATCGTGAAGGCATTCTGTTGACTCCTGCTTAGTCCTCTGTTTAAAATGCACCTTAAACTGAAGCGCTACTGCTTGCACAACCTCCTCGGATTTTCAAAACTGCGTGACCCCCGCTCCAAATCGGCTATAAATCGCGGTATCAGTGTTCAAGCAATGAGCGCGGATTGTGGATGAATAGCTTTTACCAAGATTGATTTTCTTAGCTTTTACCAAGACTTTATTTCTTAAACATAATCTCTAAACCATCCAGTTTAAAAGATGTTTTATCTTAAATCGTCCAACGGTTATATTTTATTATGGATTTTTTAAACTAAATTTGACCCTTTTACCAAGATTTTCTTTCTTAAACATAATCTCCACACCATGCAGTTTAAAAGATGTTTTATCTTTAATCGTCCAACGGTTATATTTTATTATACATTTTTAGAACTAAATCCGGACAGGGTTCGTTGTTGTGACGTCAAGTACTTCTTTAACATATAAATTTTGTAAATAAATACGTATTGCATCTTAAAATGAGTTATTTTTAAATTTTAAAAGTCATCTTTTTACATTGATGTCTATCTAAGTTTTGACGCTGTAGTGTTACTGTTTCCTATTTTTTTTTTTTTTTCTTGGTATTCTTTTCCAGTGAATTTTGCTAATTTGCTTAAAATTCACTAAATTTTTTTTTGCAACTTTAAATTTTAATTATATAATTTGAAAACTCTAATATATAATAAAAAATGTATTGCAAAGTTCAAATGAAAAGGATAAAAATATTAATAACTAAACTACTCTAGTTTTAAATCCTAAATAGTCACTAAGTATTTTATTTGAATTGAATTGTTATATAAAATAATTTAGGATTAATTGAAAGAAAAAACAAAAAGAAATTATATACATTTATACATATTTATACATTTATAAAAAAACACAATTTATCTTTTTAATATTGGTCTTAAAACACAAACTATTCATTTCACTTGAAACCATTATAAGTTGCATTGGTCAATGCTAACTAATAGTAGCCAATAGGAAAATTTGTTGCTAAAGACATGTCTTCTAAGGGACCTCTCAACTCAATTCCTACCACTCAAGTTAAAAATTGTGTTATGTGAAAATTTGCATAAAAATTTGTAATCTACATTGGCTAATGTTAGCTAAATCAATAGTGGTTAATAGGAAAATGAAATCTTATAATATTTCTTTGGGAGGAACTAATAATTTGAGATGTGGTTACTAAACACTAGTAAGCCTCGACATCACAAATATCTAAATACAATGCATGAATATTTCAACAATATCCATAAATTATGGCATAAAGTATGTGACTTAGTTGTCCACATGACCTTGAAGTTATGGTCCAATAAAATGTTTGCAAATTATTTTTTTAATAATATTGAAAAAAATATTTATATTTCAAAGTTACATTATAGGTTGCATTGGTCAATATTCAATTAATAGTGTTCGATAAGAAAATCCATTGCTAGAATCTTTCTTTGGCAAGAATCCCTTGCAATAAAAATTTAACAAATTATAAAGAAATGAAAAAAGTTAGAAAAACAAATCCTTGAAGATATCATTGTGTTGGATCACCTTGAAAGAAAAATTTCCATTACTTCCACACATCCCATAACTAGTGCCATTGTTACAACAATCACCAAACACTTAATCCTAGGTTTAAACTCCATATTATCATTTTCTCTTTTAATTTCAAAGTCCACAATGAATCAAAAGTTGCATTTAACCACAATTCATTATTAACTAGCATAGTCATATAAATCAAATGGCCTATGAATCTTGACACACATCAAAACATCAATTTCATAATATATTTTTAAAAATTCGTAAAAATCAAGTAAATCAATACTTTATTTTAAATTATTGTTTATAGAAAATTTAATATATGCCCTAAACATACCTGGATTTTGGACACTAAATGAATGTTATACTTATATATAATCTTGGTAGTACCTTTCATTTTTCTTTGTTATTTTTTTCAACTCCATCTTTCATCAACATGTCGAGATGCATCACTCCTATTGGGGAGGGGAATTGAACCTGTGATGAGTGCTATAAGAGTTGCCCTGATCACCATTTAACCAAGCCCCCAAGGACATATATATTCCCTTATCATCGTTTAACCAAGCCTTCAAAGACTTATATATATGTTCTTTAAAAAATTTTGTTATACTCTTTTGTTTTATTGAGTTTTGTTCACATTTAATTTCCTTTTACATGTATAATATTATTGTATATACCTATTTTTTTTTGTTAAAAAAATTAATTGAGGTGACACATTCAGTGTTATTTTTTTATTTTTCAATTAAGAAAATGTAGAAGAAGATTATTGATTATGGAGGTTCACTCTAACTTTATCGTACATATTCTTAACCTATAAATAGTCTTTGTTACAATACCGTAGGCCAATAAAATATACCATATGTCCAAAAAACCATAATTCATGTTTTTTTTTTTGTGAGTCAATTATCAGTAGTTATATTATGAAGAAATCTTTAGATACAAAATACATGTCAACAGGCTTAGAAAAGGACTCAAGCCTAAATTTAAGAAGCATGTAATGTGGAGGAAGACCATGACAACAGATGTCATTAGTTATTATTGGGTGGCCTATATGCCATGACTTGCATAACACAAAATAGTAAAAACTACAATTCATAAAAATCCTCATTATGTGGGTGGATTTGGGTCAAATACTGGAGGAGTAGCGAAGAGAGAAGCGCTATCATGCATGTGAAAATCAATTTTTTCCACCCTCGCTTCCAGGGAAATGAAGGTGGTCATTTGTTTGTGTGTGCTGCTAGCGTAGACCTTCGACTGAGTCTAGGATCTCACTTTGCATTTGCTGAAGATCATTAATGTAAGCTACCAATTCATTTTGATCAACATACCTCTACTCCCTTAGAGTTTCGATATTGAGATGAATATTGGTCAATTGAGCAACAATAGATTCCAAGGAGGTAGGGGCCTCCACGTGACTCGGGGAGTAGGCTGGTAACAAAGTCGCAACCTCGCCTAAGAGACGATTGTCAGTATATTCCCTATGGGAGCTTAGCTCCCCGTCGTGTGGTCACCCTACGATTCGACGAGAAAATCATCTACTGCGTGTGTGTCCTCTCTACCGGGGTATTATTTAACCATTGTGACTACAATCCACCCTCGAGGGGATGGCTTTCCACCTTGCGAGAGAGAAGAAGCAGAATAACCTATAATAAAATTGCAGAAGGTTTACACAAAGAAATTTACTAGGACTGCTACCAGCCTTTTCGTAAGGTGACTCAGGCATCGTGCTGAATACGAGGAAAAATACCGTGAGGGAAACACCAAAAATATGAGCGTAGAGCGTCGTACCGGGAGTGCAGGAATCCGGTGGAGCAAGTATTGAAATGAGCACGCAAGATTTCCAACCACCCCATGTGGTATGTTTGAAAGAGTCTATCTTACCGCTATATCCCCATGGCCGAATCAAAATGGGGTATAAGTGCCACACTCTATCGAAATTCACCTAGATGAATGTCAGATAGCTTGAAGGTTCACACTATTGACGGGTGGAGTGAAAGTCAATCTTCTTCTAGCAGTCAAATCAATATCAATCTAATTAGCTGTTGGTTGGGAAATATCTCACCTGCTATGGTGCTTATAAGGTAAGGGTTTATAGCTATCCCTCTTAAGTGCTTCATGAAGGGAGGGCTACCATGTCTAGTTCTATAGCAGGTAGCGGGTAGAGTTTCTAGGGTAAGGAACACTTAACCACTAGAAAAGAGCATGGAAGAAAGTATGACTCATCACAGGTACTCAAATGAGCTTTCTGTTACTTCAAATTGGCATTTCATGAAGGTCCTTCCCACGGACCCCATGGAAAATCCTATAGCGGATGGTCTCCTTCCTCCGAGATGGAGGAAACGTGAATACCATACCCGTATGCGCCTATCTAGAGCTGCAACCAGGTATCATTACAACCAAACAAACTATACAACAGACACTCCATTCTCATCTCCAAAAATTGTCGAATGGCCTTCCGGGGTCGCTCTACCTGCATATTAACTCGCGCATAGTGGGATGGTTGGTACGATGTACTATATATCATCATCAATTCTTGTGTGGTGCGCGTGGATTCCTATCGAGCTTCGCGTACCACTGCACTACCATTTTTAGCCGACATGCATCACCCCATTCGGGACATAATTCATGTTCATATGATAGATGTTCACATATATATTTTTTTAACTATCCAATTTAATTAAAATGATAGAAAACTCATAACCACTCTTTGAATAAATATCAACCTTTAATTTGTGGCTACTAAAAATATTCTAAACTATTCTATGGAAGTTAAATCCATAACATTAAAAAAGTTTAATTATATTTCAAGATAGATAAAAAAAAAAAATACAAAGTTGTCACGTCTCCCAGACCCAGCATCTTATCCTCATAACAAAACTCGGATAACATTATAATATTATCTGTATTTCTATATAAATCGATATATAGATTAATATGTGCTTGTCAAGTCAGCTTTTCAGAGATTTGTCCAACTCTAGCTGATCAATAGGCCCTTCCTCAAACTTTCCAGTTTCCAAGCCCTATAGGCTTTTCAGCATCTATTTATACTTAGTTATAGATATGCATCTATCTATACTTAGTTAACCTTCATTGCTCCAACTACTTTTCCAGCAGTTTATAGGGAAGGTAAAGAGATGCTCTTTTATTAGTGTTTTTAAATATGCTTACCATCTTCCTTTCCACATACTTTCATCACAGATAATTGTAGGGCTCTTCCCTTATTTTAATGTTATGATTATTTAACATACTTGAAATTTTTATGCCTCTTAAACTCTTCCCTTGGAAATATAGAATTTAGAAATTTTTCTCAAATCACATGGAAGTAAGGAAACCGAAGTTGCTATTTTATACTCTCCAGATTTAGTTCCTCGTTCTTAGTTAGGAGTTAATTTTTGGTTTCACATGATTAAACTTCCATGACATAAAACAATACAAGTCTGCGTTCTACAATCCTTGTCATTTCAGTATGATCATTCTATTGCCATCACTACTGTTCTGACAGGTTTAGTGGTTTTGTGCTTGCTGTTCCTGGTTACTGTTTTGCTAACATGTTCTGTTTATACCCCCAGCAAATAAATATTCATTTAAAAGACAGCAAGCTACACCTATACATTGTTACTAGATTAAATATTCAAACAATCTATCATCTCTACTTCATTACTACAAGGTACTCATCCCTATAATCCAACCATTTATCTCTGCTATCAATATCTCTAGTTTGCAATTACATGAGTAACTGAACAAATAATCAATCTAAAATGTGCATAATGAACCATAACATAACAATTCATAAATTGCACAATGAGCCATAACATCACAATTCATAACCCATTGATACATTTAATACAGACTGAAATAAATCTCCAAAATTATGCATGCATACCGATACTATGACCAGTCCTCCCAACCGTAGAGTTCGTCTATCTCCAGAACTCACCCCCGAGCAGAGATCACCTCCTAGAACAGATCAACCTCTGATCTGCCTAGGAGCAGCTTATTTAAGCTCATATTTCCCCAAAGCATGTTTCTAATTCTGCGTCCAGAATAGCAGGATGCTTTCTTTCCTGTTTAGCCTAGGCTTCCCATTTTGGGACTCTTTAAAGCTGCTTTAAGATTTTCCTCAGCTTTTCCAGCTTTTTCTCACCTCTTCCCAACTACTCCTCTTCATTGGGGAAATTTAGATTTTTTCCTCAAAAATCTAAATTAGAAATAATTTCTTTCAAGGATTTTTTGAAAGATTTTGGGGAAAGTCTTTTTCCTTTTCCATCACCTCATGGATTAGGCATGTGATCTCATTTTCTCATCTGGTCATAGTGCATACATAATATTTTATTTATTTTTCATAAATAAATAGTTAACCACATCCACACAATAATTATCCATTGGGGTCCACTCCCCTTTGGATTTATGTTCAATTGTCTCATTTGAAAAGCATAGAACTTGGGGGTGTTACATATTCCCCCTCTGAAAATAAACACCGTCCTCGGTGTTGACAACTATCTACTTAGTTTATTTTGAACATAATTATGAATGCTTTTCCATCATCTTAGCTTCTCTGTTCCATTTAGCTTTTCAGTAGTAAAGTGCTCCACTCCACCTTTACTCTAGCTACTGTTCAATTTCGCAATTCAATTTCTTCCTGCTTTCATATTTGAAGCGGCTCTGGAAGGAATTCCTCTTCTGGTTCCACCTGGACCACATTCCAATCAATAATGTGAGAAGCATCAAAAATTATATTTTTTTCCAACAAGGAGATATGAAACACATCATGAAATTTAATATGCAAGGGTAAGGCTAGTTTATAAGCCATTAGTTTCCCCCCTTTCCAACACCTTCCTCGGTGTTACACTTTAACGTTGACTTTTTCAACTTTGACGAAGATTTCTTCTTCGTTCTTGCTTAGTTTCCAGCAGAGTACTCTCCTGCTTTATGCAGTTGATTTTCTTCCTACTTCTTTTGCAAGAAGTCTGTCTAAAAAATCTTTTATTCTGTTTTCTCTGTCCACAATTCATACCAATGTAAGTAATGCCAGGTACATACAATTGATAATCCACAACAACATTCTGCATTTCAATAAACTTAAGAAATTCAGTTATTAGTCAAACCGTTCAGGTTCATAATAGTTTTGTGCACTTTTAGTACACTACTTATCATTTCTTGTTTTTCAGTGAGATTCTTTCCTCACTCAACTTGGTCCAGTTCAACTTTTCTTGATTTTCTAGGTGATTTATCTTCACCCTTTTTTTTTCTCCTTGTTTCCAGAGTGTACAATTTCCTGTTACAAACTTGGCTAAACAATTTTACAACTTTTCATTAGTACTCATAAATGAAAGAAAACAATTGTATCATATGCATGGTTATGCTTACCCTTTCTCAGTTCATAGCTGTACTTCCAGTACCTTCTCATTTTTTTTTCTTTTGGTAGCTGTATGATTTCAGACTATTTCCCCTATCTTTGAATTTAAGACTCAGGAAAATTACATAAAATTTACACCAACAAAATTTTATAGTGTGAATGCATGTAATTAGTATCGTTCATCACATTCACAAGTATTACTACTTAATGTCAAAATGGAATTTGACACAATTTCCCCTTTTTCAAAGAATTACCATAATTTATACATTTACTTTAAAAAAAAAAAATTTCACATTATACTTTTACCACTTAATCTACCACAATAGTGTTTATTACTCCTTTAACCATAATTAGAGTAATAATATTCGGCCATATGGTAAAATATGTCCTTCCACTTTACTTGCAGCTTTTAAGGTGAATTCACTTTTAATATTCCCCAGTGAATTATTTTTTCTCCCTTAATCCCGTGGGTATAAAGTTTGAAATTTACGAACTGAAATAATTTATCATGTATGAAGATATTATATTCATACAACTCAACAAAGTTAACATTATAACATATAACAAGATCACCTATATTTATAATGTTAATTGTAGATTTAACTTATGTCCCACGTGCAATTTGTTTCATTTTAATCTATCATTTCTCATGATAATTATTATTATTTTATATATATATATATATATATATATATATTTTTAATAGTAATTTAAGAATTTACAATTTATATTTAACATACCTCTATTAAATATAAATTGTCATTTTTCTATTATCCACCTTTCTCTATATGTTCCAATATAAGCTTTCCTTCTTCTTTTGTTCCAATAACTATGGTAACACATAGTATTATATACATATTAGGAACATATATCACCCCACAATTATTCATTTATATCTTTTCATGCTTCTAATCAACTTATTGTTATAATGAATATTAATAAAATTCTAATTTAGTTGTCTTACACTCCCAACTTTTAACTTCAGTTTTAATTACATATATCCATTTCTTAACCTTATCCTGAAGGTTAATTTCCCTATAGATATATATTCTTGCCCACATAATTATTTATACTCAATTCCATCACACTCTAATGGAGTCTATAGGTGTATTAATTTTTCTTTTAAAATTCCTTAACAACCATTCAATATATATACTAATCTAAATTTCATATGTCACATATGAAATTATGTGTTAATTCAAAGCCCTTATAATAATTATATATCTATCATCCCAACTTTCGACCTTGAATATTTATTGGTTACGTTGACTTATACTTACATAAGTGCTTGTAATCTTTCTCATTTCACCTCTTCTCTTAATTCATGATGTATATTTCTAGTTGGAATGATCATCCAATTATCCAACCTTATTTATAACATTTCTTCTTAGAGATATTCTTTCTCGATAATAATTGTAAATCCGATAGTTTAACTCGTCTCTTTTTATAATTCACTTCACATGCCATGTTATACATCGACATCTAGTCATAACTTAGTAGGGGGTTATGTTTCACAACCTCCACACGATATTTTATGTTTCTATTAAGTTTTTCACTTTCCACAATAATATGCCATCCTTTTACCGATCTTTAATAAAAATACTAGATAAGAACCCCATGACATCAACTTAAGATTTTAAAATCTCCTTTTTAATAACAAGGGTTTATTCCTTAACTTGTAACACCTCCAAATTTTTTATTTTTTTTGTTACCGGGTTTCCTCTCTATTCACATAGTTATTGGAATAAGGAGTCCATAATTTGAACTTTACTTCCCTTTTTGATATAATTTCCTATAATCCTATCGTATTTCCATATTCATAAAACATTAGATACTCCACCTATATTCCTTCCAACAATATATATATACCTATATATATATATATTTATACATCCTTTTCTAATATTAAGAAGGGTAGTTCTCCCTTTTTCTTTTTCATAATATACACATAAGCTATGTGGATATACATCCCTTTCACTAACCTCTCCTAACGCTTTATACATTCAAATATATATTAAGCCCCTATATCTAGGTATCCACATATATATAGAGCTAACCCCCATCTTGCTAATACCCTTAATCATCATATATAGGTATATGTAGAGGTCCATATATATAATATACCACATATCCTATGTGCCATTTATATAAATAATATATATATAAGTCCAACCTTTTATATCACTAAGCTTGCATATTTATCCTTTAGCAATATTACTTCAATGAGCATGTATATACATATTGCATCTATATTTATATGTATAGCCCATATATGTCCAAAACATTGTTATATAATTAATCGAAAGCGTCACAATGTATCGCATATAGTTAAAATAACTCCTTTAATGTTTTTGTGGAGTCCTTACGCCTATATAGTCCGGTCATATAAAAGCAAGCGTTGACAATTAAACTGAAACTTTAGTTAGATATATTCCCCATCCTACTTTTAATTTATCACCGTAGCGAAAGCATACCATATTCCCACCTCTCGCGCACGAATCCTCTATTTAACTATATCTTCCTATGTGCACCATGATTTTCGGCTTTTCTAACCCTAACGTACTGAGTTTTGTAGTGTTGGTTTACACGCAGTGGCCGGATTCTTCACGGCGTATTCATTTTTATTTGTTCATACCTATGCAGACCGCGTCGATTTGAATGATATTCCGGTATGCAGACGTGGAAACCAGATACTAAGTGGGACCACTTTCGGCGGTTTACCATGATTTCGGTTTACCATGATTGTGTACTGTTTCTGGAGCGTATTATTCACGTTACACTATGGTTTAGCGTGTGAACTTTTCTCTGCAGACCGAGCTGGCGTTTCGCTCCAGAGGAGAAAGTACCGGCCGCCGACGCATCTCGTTTCATACTGAGCGTGAGTTTGACGGGTGGACTGCTAATTGACAGATCGGTGCATCCAAGTACTGGGAGGACCGATGGCAGCCTCGGAGAAATTTCAATTCTAGGTTTAAGACTCTATTCGTTTGCAG